>QUSE01000016.1:925703-1083751 GCA_006508115.1 Apiospora malaysiana
CCCCCCCCCCCCCCCCCCCCCCCCCCCCCCCCCCCCCCCCCCCCCCCCCCCCCCCCCCCCCCCCCCCCCCCCCCCCCCCCCCCCCCCCCCCCCCCCCCCCCCCCCCCCCCCCCCCCCCCCCCCCCCCCCCCCCCCCCCCCCCCCCCACACAACAGATAGTCAGGGTCAGGCTGGTCATTGGGTAGCACCACCACCACCACTCCCTGAGTCCTTGTACTGGAGACAAGCAAGACAAGCAGGCGAGGGCCATCCCAGATTCTAAGATCCTGGGTTAGCGGCTGGGTAGTTCGGGGTCCATTTTTGGGGGAGCAGAAAGGCAAAAGCGGTACCAGACACCCAGACGCCAGACCACAAAGACATGGCATTGCAATGTCCATGCTACTCGCTACTCGCTACTCGCTACTCGGGAGGAGCTCTCATTAATGAACCTATCACCCTATGCATGTACATACCTAAGGTTAGGCAAAAGTTCAAAGTGTGTCTTGACCTGGACAGTACCTGGGCTGTCTGCTCTTCTCCCGCCCCTCGAGCCTTTTCTCTTTGTACCTGACCGGGCTGCCACCCCATCCACCATCGGTATTTCATGTCCAGACTGGCCCGTCTTGCTGTTCCGCTTGTCAATTACCCCTGTTTTTGGAGCCTTATCTTCTTTGGGTCTTGGGTGCAGCCACCAAATAACTGCAGTAAACCACCCACCTTTTGCATTTGACAGTAATACCAGAAGTACACTGTACTCTCTCTCGTTTCCTTTGCTCTCCTCCCTCCTCCACACACGCACAACTCACACACACACACACACACACACACAGAGAGAGAAAGAAGAGAGAGAGAGAGAGAGAAAGAGAGCGTGTGAGAGAGAGTGAGGGACTACTGGGAGACACGCACGCACGCACGCGCACTATCATAGTTGCAGCACACAAGCTCCCAACCCAAGTTATCTGGGATCCCGACCCGAATCTCAGCCAACACCTCCACTTTCGAGTTTCCATCCTATCCCTTTACCATCAAATCTATCACAACTGTTTGGCAACTTCAGCGGCGACTCATCCAACTTTTTGCTGTCATCGCATCTCGTTAATATTTGTTTATCCGAACCGGATCCAAGCAAAGCAAAACAAATCAGAGCCGCTGCGTTTCTGATTTCGACCCCCCGTCATACCTCCTCACGGGTAGTCCCATTGTCGTTTTTATCATTTATCACCTGCCTTGGCTACCCGCTGGTGCTAGCCGTTCGCCGACCGCCTTACGACCGCATCGCTAGGAACGGGCATGAAACACAACTTGAAGAAATAAGGATTCGCCAAAGATTCTCTTCTGGATATCGTGTTGCGGGAGGAAACTTTTCTTTGCATCTTTCGCCCGATCCGGTCGCCAATGAATTGGTGATTTACGACATCATTTGTGCCTTTCCTAGGCCTCATTATTCGCTCCTTACCTACTGTTCCAAAACCTAATTAAACCAACACCACCTTGCCCCGCCGCCGACTATTCGTGTCATGAGAATCATGGCCGACGAATCGGCTTTGGCAGCGGCTGCTGCCATAGTCAAGACGATAGCCGCCGGCGACCCTAAAGAGCCCATCACCGTCACGCCCTCATCGTCGACAAAACTCCCGGGGCCAACCAGCCCAGCCAAAGATGCCCTCGAACGGGAACTGGCCGCGCTCGCTGCCAGGGTTCAGCACCTCGAGGCTAAGGCCAGCATGGCCAACGCGCCAGTCTTCCCAGCTACACCCAACGAAACAACGGTCGAGCCTCTTTTCAGTGAAGAGACATCCTCGCCCAGGTCCATAACCGGCAAGTCTCTCATGCGATCTAAGTTATCACCGATCCCAAGTATTCGCCATGTTGGCACTGAAGATCGGCCCCCCAAGGCCTATGTGTCGCTGACTGACGAAGCTCTGGAGGGATTACGTGAACACATCGACGACCAGTCCAAACTCCTCGACAACCAACGCCAGGAGTTGACCAATGTAAATGCTCAGCTGATCGAACAGAAAGCTCTGCAAGAAAAGGCACTCCGTCTCCTAGAAGAAGAGCGCGTCGCCACTCTCGAACGCGAGCTATGGAAACATCAAAAAGCCAACGAGGCTTTCCAGAAGGCTCTGCGAGAGATCGGCGAGATCACCACCGCCGTGGCCCATGGTGACCTGAGTAAGAGAGTACGAATGAATTCGGTGGAAATGGACCCAGAGATCACGACTTTTAAGCGAACGATAAACACCATGATGGACCAGCTCCAGGTCTTCTCGAGCGAAGTCTCCCGTGTTGCCCGCGAAGTCGGCACCGACGGTATGCTGGGTGGCCAGGCCATGATCGAAGGCGTCGATGGTACCTGGAAAGAGCTTACAGACAATGGTGAGTGGCCTTAATCTTTCTTCCATCACTGATTGGTTCAGTTGTCGACCGTTCAGAGCTAATAGTGTTTACTAGTCAACGTGATGGCCCAGAACCTTACCGATCAGGTGCGCGAGATCGCTTCTGTAACGACAGCGGTCGCGCATGGTGACTTGACCAAGAAAATCGAAAGGCCGGCCAAGGGTGAGATCCTACAACTTCAACAAACCATCAACACCATGGTGGACCAACTGCGTACTTTTGCTTCAGAAGTCAGTCGTGTGGCGCGTGATGTCGGAACCGAAGGAATGCTTGGGGGGCAGGCGGACGTGATGGGGGTGCAAGGCATGTGGAACGAGCTGACTGTCAACGTCAATGCTATGGCCGACAACCTCACCACCCAAGTCCGAGATATAGCTAAAGTTACCACAGCCGTCGCGCGGGGAGATCTGACGCAGAAGGTCCAAGCTGAGTGTAAGGGCGAAATTTTCGAACTTAAGTCCACCATCAACTCCATGGTTGGCCAACTCCAGCAATTTGCATCCGAAGTCACCAAGATTGCCAAAGAGGTCGGCACAGAGGGGCGACTGGGAGGCCAAGCCATCGTTAATGACGTGCAAGGCACCTGGCGTGATCTTACCGACAATGTCAACGGCATGGCGATGAACCTGACTACCCAAGTGCGAGAGATTTCGAAAGTTACCACGGCCGTGGCCAAGGGCGACCTAACTAAGAAGATCGGCGTCGAGGTCAGAGGCGAGATTCTAGATCTGAAAAACACCATCAACTCCATGGTTGACCGTCTCAGCACATTCGCCTTCGAGGTCAGCAAAGTAGCCAGGGAGGTCGGCACAGACGGCACTCTCGGCGGTCAGGCCCGTGTCGATGACGTTGAAGGAAAATGGAAAGACCTCACCGAAAATGTCAACACGATGGCTTCGAATCTTACAACCCAGGTGCGAGGTATCTCAATGGTCACGCAAGCCATCGCCGATGGTGATATGAGCCAAAAGATTCGCGTTCCAGCCAAGGGTGAAGTCGCGGTGCTGAAGGAAACCATCAACAACATGGTGGACAGACTCTCTATTTTCTGCAACGAAGTTCAGCGAGTCGCCAAGGACGTAGGTGTCGACGGCAAGATGGGCGGTCAAGCAGATGTGGGTGGCCTGAAGGGAAGGTGGAAAGAAATCACAACCGACGTGAATACAATGGCCACCAACTTGACTACGCAAGTGCGAGCCTTTGGCGATATCACCAATGCTGCCACCGACGGAAACTTCACCAAACTAGTCGACGTGGAAGCCTCGGGTGAAATGGACGAGCTTAAGCGAAAGATCAACCAGATGGTGTACAATCTCCGCGACAGTATCCAGCGAAACACGCAAGCGAGGGAGGCCGCTGAGCAGGCGAATAAGACCAAGTCTGAGTTCTTGGCCAATATGTCGCACGAGATTCGAACACCCATGAACGGTATCATCGGCATGACCCAGTTAACTCTGGACACGGATTTGACGCAATATCAGAGGGAAATGCTGAACATTGTGAACAACTTGGCTAACAGTCTGTTGACCATCATTGATGACATTCTGGACTTGTCCAAGATTGAGGCCAGGCGCATGGTGATTGAGGAGATTCCGTATACGTTACGAGGAACTGTGTTCAATGCCCTCAAGACGCTTGCCGTGAAGGCCAACGAGAAGTTCCTGGATCTCACCTATCGCGTGGACCACTCTGTACCCGACTATGTTGTGGGAGACTCTTTCCGTCTGCGCCAAATCATCCTCAACCTGGTTGGCAACGCCATCAAGTTCACTGAACACGGCGAGGTTAGCCTTACTATCAGCAAGGCCGAGAACGCCATAGTCAAGCACCCCAACGAGTACGCCCTCGAGTTTGTCGTCTCCGATACGGGAATAGGAATACCACAGGACAAGCTGGACCTGATCTTTGACACATTCCAGCAAGCAGACGGCTCGATGACGCGGAAATTTGGCGGTACTGGTCTCGGTCTGTCCATCTCCAAGAGGCTAGTAAGCCTAATGGGCGGTGACGTCTGGGTCCAGAGCGAGTTCGGGAAAGGCAGTTCTTTTTACTTTACCTGTGTGGTCAAGCTTGCTAATGGCGACTTGTCCATGATCGAAAAACAATTGAAGCCATACAAGGAGCACCAAGTGCTCTTTGTCGACAGGGGTAGGACGCGGTTCGGAAAGGAAATCGTGTCTATCCTCAGGAGTCTTGGACTGGTCCCTGTGGTCGTTACTCAAGAAGGACCGAGTCGAGATCTGGGATCTGACGAGCCACCATACGATGTCATCATTGTTGACTCGATTGAGACAGCCCGACGCCTGCGAGCCATCGACGACTTCAAGTATCTCCCGATTGTGCTCCTGGCCCCTGTTGTCCACGTCAGCCTGAAATCGTGCTTGGATCTAGGTATCACGTCGTATATGACGACACCTTGCAAGCCTATTGATCTCGGTAACGGTATGGTTCCGGCGCTGGAGAACCGTGCTACGCCATCCCTTGCGGACAACACAAGGTCGTTCGAGATTCTCCTTGCTGAAGACAACCGCGTAAACCAGCGGCTCGCCGTCAAAATCTTGGAGAAGTATCACCACGTGGTGACAGTGGTCGGCAACGGCTTCGAGGCCGTGGAGAAGGTGAAGGAGAAGAAGTTCGATGTGATTCTGATGGACGTTCAGATGCCTATAATGGTTTGAACCCCCTCCGTGCGCAGTCCATGAGCTTTTCCATTCAACTAACGATGATTTTTGCAGGGGGGTTTCGAAGCGACGGGGAAAATCCGAGAATACGAAAGAAGTCTTGGCGCCCAACGAACACCCATCATCGCCTTGACGGCGCACGCCATGATGGGCGACCGCGAAAAGTGTATACAAGCGCAAATGGACGAATACCTGTCCAAACCACTGCAACAAAACCACCTTATCCAGACCATCCTGAAGTGTGCTACACTCGGTGGGGCGCTGCTCGAGAAGAACCGCGAACGCGAGTTGGCACGTTCGACCGAACAAGGCAACCACAATCTCCCGAATGGAGGGAACGTGCCACGGCCCAGTTTGGAGCCTCGAGCTATCACCTCGACGGAGCCGTTAGGCGGCATCACCAGCCCGGCTCTGGTGGCAGCAGATCAGGATGATCCACTAGCAAGGGCACGTAATGCGAGTCTTTCTGAAACTTGTTTAGCATCCAACTAACGTTGCTTTGCGGTTGTTTAGCATCTCCTGCGGGCGCATAGTAACTGATGCTTCTGGCATGCCCGGTTCCTATCTGTACAAGAAAGAAACCAAAAAATGCTATTCCGCCTGCTGTCCGAGTTAGCAAATCTGTCTTTCTCGCATGTATTCAGCATCAATCAGCTTGATACCCCCTGCCCCTCACATCTCATGCATTGCGGCAATTTTTCTATCACGGTCTGCGTTACGAAATATTCCTCGTTTTATGTTTTTATTACTCTCGTTTTCAGGACTTTTGGATGGGAAGGTTTTATGAAGAAGTACGGTTGTCCTTGGAGGCCATGCATTAGTATATGATAGGGGTTGTCGAGATCAAGTACAACCTGGATGGGTGCGAAACAGGATCAACAGAAGCAGCGGTGGCTTCTTTTTGAGACTCTCTTTGGCGTTTATTCACTCGGGGCGGTATCTCCTTTTGCGGCCTCGGTCTGTCGACATTATCCTTGACGGTATTGGCAGGTCGGTGGAGTCCGAGTCCGTTGCTGCATTTACCCAGGACTCCGAACCGGAAAGGCGTCGGATCTCACGTTGCTTTGTGTGCAGTTCTAGCTGCACGTCTGAATTACTTTGCGAGGACGTGGTCACTAAGCGACTACCAGTGCCTGGGAAGGGGTTTCGAGACTAAATCAGCTCGTCAAAGCCAGACCTGCCGGATGATGATCCTTCTTATGGGGATGGAGTTTGTTCATATATATTGAATGATGAATGGCGCGTGATCCGCCTGTACGATCCAAAAAAAAAACTTGACTTGTTCTTTTCCAAAGCTATGTGGTATTGACTATATGCGTGACCAACTCAGGCTCTATGTTGGGCATCCCCTATCTAGCTAGCAAAGGAGGCAACTGGCACTATTCTCGTCGCATGCAAACAATGCCTTCTCGGTGCACAACCCTTGCCTCGATTTTTCCGACTTCACATACTAAGAAACTATCAGACTGAGTTTGCTCCTCGCTCTCCACGCCACTTTTTCCCTATTATAGATATTGAACCGTGGATGGGTGGAAGTAAGACGATTCATTCGAAAGAACCGTGGAGCCTGATGCAGTATACCTAGACACAATCCTCTTGGGCAACATGTCTCCAGCCCACACCCAACCCGACATTGACTAGTGCGCCTCACTCGAGATCACAGGGCTTCGGTCCAATCCCTCCGTGTCCTATGACTTCCTCGAGAGGTTTTACGATCAGAACCGCACGTAATTGGGCACGAATTCACATATGTCTAGGCTACCCTGGGTTTTTCCCCACCCCCCGGTTGGCTGTGGAGAGGGGGAAAGAAAAGGGACAGGGAAGAGGGCGGGATTGAAGAACGGCCGGGAGAGAGGGCCGTTTAATATTATGTCAGGCTAGGCCTTGCCCTGTCCTAGGATCCAACCGGAGCATGGCCGGCATGTCACACTGGAGTCACGACATAATAGCATCAATAAACCCCGACCTAGGATGACGGCTCTTTTACGGCTGGCCTTAAGGCCCAAGGGAGGGCAATGCGGCCCTGGCCCACGGTCCGGAGGAGGCTCAACCTCAGATGGGATGTTCAAGTAAGGCTGCTTGTCTGACTGCCCGGGACCATGATTCGTATCCATCCCACGTGCTTAACTAAACAGCAGACATGTTGAGGCTCGCCTGTCCTTTCCCCTATCTGAACAATGCCAACACACGGAACTGCCGAACAAGACGGACACATCGCCTCATACTTCACATGTTATCTCGAGGTGTTAAGTATCTACTAACATGTCCGGGGCCTGCCTAACCAAGCCGACAACAACACCCTGGCCGGTTGTGCAGTGTGACCATGCCACAAGAAATTGGCTGGTACAACTCTCGCAACCCAGACAGCTCGCTGTAGCAGTTTGCACTTCAGAGTAACCTGCCTCTTCTGATATCGAAGAAATAAACATGCTAGATAGATGAACGAGGTAAGCAGTCGATCCTCTGGTGCGTGAAGCTCTCAATGGCGCGCCAGATGCTGATACTTACATGACATCCTTCGGTTCTATGCATCCTTTTTCTTCTCTTGTTCACTTCCGTCAGCATTGCTGCCAACCTTTTCCAGACCAGATGATCCGGGTACTGCAGTCTCGTCGAACTGGGCTAATAACTCGTCAAGTTTGCTTTCAAGCTTGGTAAGGTTCGCCTCCATTGCGGCAGCTTGCTGTTCACCCCTTTGTTGTTGTACCAGGTTAGCCAGCTACCCCCAAAGTGGCGTCCACCAGAATCAGAATCGCATGGACACGAGAACATGGCGGTGTGCTAAATATCGAGGAGTGGCAATGGGAGAATCCAGAATACCATGATGACCCCAGTCTGGTAACGCCACCTGATGCGGTATGCTGTCCGCACTGGCGGAGGTTTAAGCCTTATTCCGGCAGGTATCCGAAGTGCCTGGTGGTTCGGAGTAGGCCCGAGGCACATAGGATCTCAGCCAGCACCGAAAAGCACCCTGCCCAAGCAAGACGAGTGATTTGCATCCATGGTGGGAGAGAAGACCATGCTTGGGGGGACAATAGGCATATGCATCTTCAATGATCTAGACCCGGCTGGTGCCAGGGTGATGAGTGAGTGGCACGGGTTGATAGAAGACAGCGGGCCACTTCGGGCAGCTTCTTGGTATCCATGTACACATCTACATGTAGATATGGCATGGATGCAAGAGTCGGTATGGGGTATTGTGGCAATGGTATTTGGCCATGGGAAAGTCGGGGTTGAGCAGGCGAAAGAGGGAGGATTTCTATGCGAGAGGAGGAGGAGGCGCAAGAACATACCTGGCGAGGTCCTTAAAGGCCTAGAACAGCCATGGCCCGTGTCAGCCGCTCGTATGTGTGAAAATGCGGGGGTATACCAATCGGGTACTATGTGACATGTCCTTCATTTTTCTGGTGTTTCGACGTTCCAGACTGCTCTCACTCACCTGTGCCATTTCGGCCTGAGACGACGATGCCGCAATAGGCGCGGATCCGCCTGAAGGTCCGGCGTCTTTGTTGTCGCTATTGCTGTTGTTGGGGGCTCGCTCTTGGGTACCGGACATGGTGGTCGAGTCTGGGTGCAGTGTGGGGGAGAAGGGGGAGTAAGAATAGACGAGGACGGATTTGGCGTGCAAGGCGCTGTGTAATGTCGATTGGATCCAAGTCGGATGAGGTGATCTGTCTTTGACGGCAAAGTATGCAGGTGTGCAGGTATGTATATGTCGGTATCGTCGCTTGTTTCTAGTGGTAAGAATCCGAACCAGACATCTCAACTAGGTAAGTTACCATCTATCAATATCAATTTACGTACCTGCTCTTAAGCCTTGCATAAACGACAACGACGAGGCTAATACTTCCAGAAGGTGCATGGCCGCGGTCCAGCCTTTTCGTCGACCATTCCAAGTACTCACTAGCCCCAAGAGCAGGTGAAAGTGTCTTAGCTAACTGAACATTAACAGGTGGTCTACTACTACGACTACATGTAGTGTGGTAGGACTCTACTGTAATCGTAGGTACCTAGGTTGCTGATTAGGTAGGTTGGTAGGTAGGTTAGGTGGCTGTAAGAGGTGGGCAGTGGGGGTAGGTGGGTGGATGTTCTGGACTCTGGTCTCTGGACTCTGGACTCTGGACTCTGGTCTCGCCCATATGTATAACATTCCTTGATCGCAGTACTTACGACAAACTATCGTGTTGCGCACGTGAGATAAGAGAAGATGGATGAAACATTATTATCATGTATCTGTCTGTTGAGCATCATGGAATACCAATACAGAGCAGTCAGTGGCTGGGTTCTTACCCATGGGCCAATTTACTGGCGAGATTAGGAAACTGGAAAATTCCGAGGGTCAATGCTATCCAAGTTTCTCCCCATCTCCAAGCCATGGTCGTCGTGAGAGGACGCTGCTTCTTGCCGGGTGGCATAAGTATACCGTTCAATCTTTGAACGATAAGGTTCATGTTACTATCTGTAGTAGTAGTAGTAGTAGTAGTAGAGAACAGAGTAACCTACTTACTACTACGTACGGTCCTTTTCATGGAACATGGAATATGGAATATGGAATTCGGAACATGGAACATGGAACATGGAACATGGAACACAGAACGTGGAACATGGAACCAATGGAATCAATCCTCAGGCCTACCACTCCACACCACACGAGCGACATCTGATTGTTATCGGCGCGTCTCGCCTATACTCGCGCCCCATGACGCTGGCTTGACTCGGTCAGTCCCTTTTTACCTATCTGCCCTATTAGCCGACTTGAATCGAGTATCGAGTATCAAGTACCGACCGAGGAGTCAGCGATGGCTCGGCGATATCGTGGCCAGGCAGCATGGTCCATCTCGCCAGCAACACAGCAGAACTCATGCAGAAAAGTCGGTCATTCCTGCCAACGCCCAACATCACTTGACACGGCCGCCTCCTCCAAACAATGGGTCGCTCGTTGTTCTCGCAGGCGGGACACGTGCTGGCAGCATGGCGAGTCGACGCCGGACCACCACCATTGATCCAACTCACAAGCAATGCGGGCGGGCGCGCGCGTGTGTATGTATGTGTGTGTGTGTGTGTGTGTGTGTGCGTGTGTGTGTAGACCGAAGCTGGTGATTGAGGAGAATGAATAGAGTTTGACAAATACTACCACTACGTCGTAGGCAGTGCTAGTGCTGCCCCTCGTCCGGGCAAAAGAGAGATTACCACTACTGACTGATTACTACTACTACGTACCTCGAGCCTCATCCCGCCTCGGTTGGGCCTTGACCTTGACTGACTTGGGTCTTTCCGTAAACGCTCCGTTCCTGGTGGCGCCCCGGTTCGGTACGGGACTGGTGTACCTGCTTATTTCCACTGTATTCGAACGTCACCTTGTCTGCTTGTTCGATCCATTTGATGGACGGTTGATTAGGTTACATGACACATAACCTACAGGGGACGTGTAAGCTACTACAAGTAGCCGCAGCCAAATATGGACGGCAGACCTGACCTGAAGGCGAAAGGAAGAAGCAGCCAAGGCATTGCACTGGGCATTGGGCAGCATCTCGATGCATAACTTGAGGAATCACGATGGCACTCTATTTACGGGGTAAGTAACCGTGTTGCGGGACCAGGAAAGGTAGTGGTGTTCATAGTCCAACTTCTAGATTGTCTCTCCCGTCGGAACTCCCACAGTGGGGATGTAAAACGGTTTTTGGTAAACACATGGAGAAAATATACCAGGGCGGTATCGATCGCACATAACAATGGTCGATCTGCTCACAGCGTGCACACCACCTACCAACGGACCTATTATTTTTCCTTCCAAGATGTAAGCCAATCAAGGGCCTTTTCGGTTGGGGAGACGACCTCCAGCCGGCCAGTCTGACCCCAGCAGCAGCAGCAGCATGCAAGAAAGAGAGAAAGAAAGAAAGAAAGAAGCACCCGCACAACCACACGGCGCCGTTCCTCAGGGTTGAAGGGGCTTGGCGGCTGTCACCGAGAACGCTAGGATTAAACTAGCCGGTTGGCTGTGCGAGACGGCCGAGGCGAGACTCGAGCACCATCTCGATGAGCCTACCAGTAGAGTACATTTGGCCTTGGACAGGTTGGTAAAGACCTTGAAGAACCACCAGTACCTAGATTATTTATATTTTCTCAGCCAAACCCACGAGGGACAGAACCACCGACATCATCGACAATCCGAACTGCCATCGGCCGCGGATGGAGGAGAGGAAAGAGAAGAGAAGAAAAGAAAAGAAAAGAAAAGAAAAGAAAAGGAGAGGGCTGCACATCTTCCCCAACTCAGCACAATGTACGTACAAGGTTCACTTGACGATCTCGATCCGCTACCACACCCACGTCGTATGATCCGGCTCTAGGGCCAAAATGTCATTGGAGAGTGCCTGTCTGCCGTCGCTACTACGTACAAATACTTATCCTCTCTGCCTCGCATTGCATCATACGACTTGCCTTTTTCTCGATGCGAAAGCAGAAACAAGATGCGAAAGATGAATGTCCGGTATGCAGTCCTGGGGTCCCAGCATATTGCGCGTCCTAGCACCTGAAAAGCTACCAGTGCCCTGGACCGAACCACATGCGACCAACCCCGTCCACCGTTCCATGCGCAGACGTGTATGTAGTGGTAGGCATGTTGTAGCATGGTATGTGCGTCATGTACCGGTATCTACGGTGTCAGCTACTGTAATTCCACTCCATGTTCCGTCGCTTCAGGATTGGATAATCAATCGATCGATATGTGTATGCATGGTATTATTAGTCTTGTCTTGTACAGATAGGTAGTCGTCGTCGAGATGCCCAGCTTTGGCAAGGTCTTCAGGCCCAGAACTCGCAAGCTCCGTTGCTTTTATGCGAGCTGCATGCAGAAGGGATCATAACCTAGCAGGGCAGGCAGGTTTCACTCACTCTATTGGTGGGTAAGGAACCCGTCAACAAAGCCCGGAACCGACTCTGACCTCATAGGTTGGGGGGTTGGACGTTGTACGGGTTTCGTTCGACACAAGCAGACAAGGCTGCCGTTTCGGCGCTCTGCTTTCCTGGTTTCTTGCTGGCACACTCGCAGCCCAAGTCAACAATGAATGGCCGAGTAACGAAACTGGACCGTGGGAGCACACCCAGCTCCAGCTCCTCCTCCAATGTTTTCCCTCCATCGACTGTGTGCGAGGACGTACGTACGTGTCTCTCCCGAGTGATGATGGAACTCCCGATGAAACAGGGCGAGAATAGTGTTCATTACTCGCTGGCAGGGCCAAATTGTCATCGAGGGCAGCAGGGCCGGGCGGCAGGGCAGGCGGGCAGAAAGACAGACAGACAGACAGACAGACACATGGAGTCTTCGTACCAGACCAGGCCTACTTGTCCCAACCCTTGGAAGTATTTTACCACTAGCGTCGGCTCAATCCAATTGAGCAACGCAATACCTGCCCCAGCTACTACAGCTACTCTAGCTACCTACGACCTACTCTACAGCTACTACCAATTCCAACTGAAAAGAGTGCCAGACAGCAGAACGTCCCACCCCCCAAAAAGCCCACCACAGCCCAGCACCTGGTCCCTCCCCCCCCCCCAAGTGGATTAAGCCATTAGCGTGTGCACTGTTGATTGTTGCTAGGTGCTAGGTTTACTTCGAATGCCTGGAGGGCCGTCTCTTTTAGCCCAGCCCACCGGCCATGTACCTTACGTAGTACCTACTTGCCTACTGGAAGTAGTCGTCAACTAGAAGAGTAGTCGCAGTCGCAGGCCTGCCCTGCCGTAATCGACAATTCCGTTTGACCTGTTGTAATTCGATCCTCATGTGGTGTTCCCTCGCATCGAGATCTGAATTTTCTGTCGCGATCGCCATATGACTTGATGTTCCTCAAGAACCAGCTCTGCATCCATGATGCTAATTCTTCAGATTGCCCTTAAACATTGCCATTGACCTCTCTCGGCCTGCTCACTTTCCCATTTCGTTTGCTTTATGCCACGTCCAGTCTGCCTGCCACCTTCCCATCCATCCTCCCCCAACACGCACGACCAATCCGAACCGCTGTACTACCGAACATTGACGCCGCTGCTCCGGGTCAGTCCTCAATCCCCTCTCTCCGTCCGCCACGGTCCGGTCCATCTTGCCTCGAGAGCAGTATATATTATTTCCTGGGACTGCCAAACCTTGCCCACAATCTCGCCACGCAAAGCACCGGCTTCCTTCCTGCCCCTTGCTTGACCCGTCGGTTCCGGGTCTCTAGCCGACCGCTGTCACGCCTCCTGGAGAACAAAAACAAACAACAACCAACTGGTTATTAGACCCGTTGAGACGGATTCAACCTGAAGCGTTGACCTGGAAAGAGGAAGCAAACAAGAAAGCGAGCAAAAAGAAAAAAAAAAAAGAAAAAAAAAGAAGGAGCGCCTCCTGCCTAGCAGAGATAACTTTCAAGCGTCGACATATCTGGGAAACGATTCGACAAGACTAGCCCGATTTTACTAGGACGTGCCCGCAGACCATATATTGGTCGTGGTTCATGGACGTTGGGGCTCTCTACATCAACTCTGGCCTACGCGGCTGAAACCGCCTATATGAATCAACTCGAGCAAATCTTCGGCGAGCTGGGTATCTCTCACTACCTTGAGACGTTTCTTGATCAAGGGTTCGACACCTGGGAGACCATTCTGGACATAACCGAATCGGATCTGTAAGTGCTCGGGTTTCGACTCCGGCTGGCGATCAGGGCTCCTGGCTAACTCGTCCTTAGGGACGCACTCGGTGTGAAGTTGGGTCATCGGAGGGTATGCTACAAATCATTCCCACTTGCATGGAAATGACAAACTGACATCCCGAGAAGAAACTGCAGCGACGTATTGCCAACTATCGTGGACAGCAGGCACCAGTCACAACGCTTGTATCCCCGACACGCACCAGCATAGAAGATACGTCATCGTCCAATGCAAACAAGCCAATCCTGCCCGAGACAAAAGATGTCACAACCTCGACGAAACGCAAATACAGGCGGCACCCAAAGGTTCGTCCAACAGAGATTGCGCCACACCCCCCAGCAGACGGAACTCATTGCTAACATGATTTCTCCAGGTTGATGAACATGCTCCTGAGCGACCACCTTCGGCTTACGTTCTGTTCTCAAATAGTACGCTGTGCCACCCTACATCACCTGCATGCTAACAGCTTGCGCGGAATGGATATGGGCTTCCCCCCCTCCTCTTCCAGCGACGGTGCTAACTCCGAAATCTAGAAATGCGGGACGATCTGAAGGGCCAGAATCTCACCTTCACCGAGATTGCAAAGCTTGTTGGCGAAAACTGGCAAAACCTAGACCGAAATGAAAAGGAGCCTTATGAAACGCAGGCTCAGGAGGCGAAGGAACGTTACAATCGAGAGATGGCTGAGTACAAGAAGACGCCTGAGTACAAAGCCTATTGCGATTACTTGCAGGAATTCCGCAAACGGCAGGCAGCTCATGGTTCGTCTTAGTCTTGGTGGTCGATGCTTATTACGCCACTGCTAACGCCTATCGTAGATAAAGATGCCTCCAAGAGGATTAAGACGGAAGCGGACAGTGGCTATCGTGGGAGCAGCTCCAGCATATCCATGGGGTCCAACGGCATAACTGGTGGAAGTGGCTCGGAGAGTCAGCCTGGGAGTGAGCCACCTCCGTCGCGCAAGCAGCGGATGAGTTCGATTGCGTCTCAGTCTGAGACTCGCATGTCTCCTATTTTGAACGCACATTCTCTTCAGCATTCACCTGACCAACTATCGCAATCGCCTCTTGGTCCACCGCCAGATGATGTCTCAGCCGGCCCCCGACCGCGCGGTATCTCAAACCCTGCCGTCCGTGAACCGTCCGGGAAGTACCCGCGCCGTCAATCAACCATGCCGGAAAGTCAACAGATCCCCGAAAACTCGCCAGCGTCGTCTTTACCACCCCTTTCGGCAGCGATACCAACATCTGCGGCTCTTTCCCCAGAACTCAGCGTGCCCGTGGCAACCCCAAGTCTGACCCATTCCAGTAGTTCTGCTTCAACTTACTGGTCCCGGCCACCGTCGTTGAGGAAGGATCAATCATCATCGGGAAGCATATCATCACTTGCTTCCTATTCAACGCCCCGAACTCCAAGCGAGGCATCGTTGCCTATCCATGCCCTGCTATCATCCAAACCAGAGATGCCTTCAAGCACCCAGCTTCCAGCCCCGCTTCCATACGAGGGCTCGATACCTGCCAGGCCATCAGTAAGTATGCATCAGCACCCAGGTCGCCCCCCTGGTCAACAACAACAACAACAACAACAACAACAACAACCGCCGCCGCCGCCGCTGCATCAGCAACATCATCAACCACCATCCATTGCTGCACGATCATATGCCAACAGCATGTCGCCAAACCAGGTAGAGCCACACATGGCCCCTTATCCCATTAGCCCAATCAATCATCTCCCTCCTATGATAGGCCCCCAGCCAGCACTTGTACATCCCACGACTCAAGCTCCTCCGGTCGCATCACATCCCCCAGTCCCTGCTGATGCTGGCCTTGATGGCATGAGTGCCTTGTTGCGGGCTAGCGACATTGTGGGGCGAGGCAACGTATAACGACGTTTGAGGATATACCATACAATTTCCCACTATGGTGCTTTACCAAAGCGAAACCCTGCTTGCTAGACATTCGAAGGCCCAGGCTTTCCCGCACAAAACTGTTTGTCTTTCTGCTATATCATTCTGCAGACCCGATACGCATTGGCAAGCGTGTCGTCGCGTGTCAGAGTTTTTATCTTTTTACTGCTTTAATACCCTTCGCAACCTGCGAGCATGACATATTGTCAGATTTGTGCAGAGCCAATACAATTCTTACCAGCAGCAAGGAACCGGAGTTTGGAGGCGTATAATTTACTATATTAGGAGATATGGCTGGCGTTGTTCTGGAATCTTATTGGCGTCCCATCATCGCGAACCAAAATTCCCATATAAGGGGCTTTTCACCCCTAGGCGTTTCTTTTTTTTCTTCTCTGGCGTTGCTCCTGATTCGAGCAACTTGGATAGCATTTTTGACTGGTGGAAACCCCGTCAACCTCCGGTCTACAGACGATTCACATGACGGCCTTATATGAGATCATGGCATGCCCATCTGTAGGTGTGTGTTGTCTCTGCCTTTTTCAATGCGGGAAGTTATTTGGAGAGACCGCACACCTTTTCGACGGCGCAGGGACGAGGATCGAGGATTGAGGGACATTGGAGTCGGGCAGGTGCCATGGAATTATGTGAGCTCTTGGACACACTGGAAGGTGTCATATGTACTCCCACGTGTGTCCGTGTATGTAGAGCAGTACCTCAAGCATCTGCTACCTCTTATTGGTCATCTTCCTATCTACTGAGCTCTAAAACAAATATAACAAACCCCTCCCCCACGCCCTCCCCAAATACTTGAACGATCCTCATGCTTCTCTGTCCTGTTCTTCCTCCGATTTATAATAGAGGAGCTTAACAGCATGCATGATCTTGGCAGGGGGTAGGGGGTGTCGAGGTTTATGTGACGACGGATAAAGATTGATGACCACGTGACATAACGAGACGAAAAACTAAAGAGCATAATAATCTAACATTCAAAGGGTTTCTATACCACAGCAATCGTGAAGTCATAATCAAAGACGTACAAGAATTAACCCCAAACTCCACGAGTGCCCTATTAGCCTCGACGACTCAGATGGATGGCAGTAATCGCTAACCAACACGTACATGTTTCTGTCGTTCAGTCGTGTACACATCATGTCCCGATACGAAATCCCAGTCAATGAATGAAGTAGGGATGGATATACATGTGGATTTGAAAGGGGCGATGGGATGTTAAGCCTCGCCCGTGATCTCGGCGTTAGGATCCCTTCGAATGTCCAAATCCATCAGTTCAGGAGTATTCTCAATCACCAGGCCCTTCTCGTTAGCCAGATGCAACAGGCAGATGAAGCAGAAACTAGTCGAGATGTCGTCCATGACGGGCTTGGAGTAGACGGACTGCAGGTCGTTCATGACACTAGTGAACTTCAACGTCGGCTCTGCCTTAGCCGCGGCGGCGCTAGCCTCACCGTCCGTCGGCGGCACCGGCATCCGGGTGCGGTCCGGGTCCTGGTGTCAAGTGTGTCAGCTGATGCTACCGAGTCAGGCGGAGGGGGGTGGGGGAATCTTACCTCTAATCCTCCTTCCACGGCCATGCCCTTCCAGAGCTCCTCCTTGAGTCGCCGTACATCAACCTTTTTGGCGACCCTTGCGTATTGTACATAGTCTGGCCGCAACCTGCGAGTCGAGGTGACGAGCTGTGTTCCGAATCCGCCCATGGTCATACCGCCATCTAGCATGGCGGTGAAGCCTACGTTCTCTGTCATTGGGGCCTCGGCCCCGGGTGAGAAATGGTCTCTCGCGTCCGCAAACTCAAGGTCATCATCGTCATCGAGAAGACCGCCGCCGGGCAGGGGCATCTCATCGTCAAAGAAGTTTGCGTCGTAATCTCCTTGCGGCAGGGCCGTCTCGTCTCCTCCAACAGTGGTCTGGAGAGGCTCCTTATTGGCCCAGAATGCCTCATCCATGTCACCTTCAGGCAAATTGTCTTGCTGGCCGGCATTGCCAAACATTCCAACTCTGCTGCCGAATCGGCGGTTACTCCTCAAGCGGGCTTTTGGCTTGAGGAACAGGCTCAGCAGCTGCTTCGAGTTGAAGTGTTTGTCGTCAGGGAGCAGGTTCCGAGTTTTGGACTTCCAATCCTTCTTGGGCAGGCAGATGGCAGCATTAGTGCTGGCTGCCGTGTAGATCTGTTCCCCTAGCTTGGAATCAAGAGGCGAAGAGAAATCGATTTCAAAGGGCTCCTTTTCTTTGCGCTGGCGTGTGGAAGCCTCGGGCTTGCCGGCATCCTTGATTTTTCGGATCCTCCAATGCTCGGGGCCCGCCCAGTTCTTCTGCAGAGCTTGGTCGAAGTAGCTGAGGAGATCTTCGTGTGCCTTTTCACCATTCTTGCCATGGTTCATGGAGATAACGTAGTCGCCGTTCTCGTTGTCCATGCCTTCGATGCCGTCTCCACCCTCGATGCCGTCCTCCAGCGGAACGCTGTAGGGACGCATTTGCGGCTCCAGGGCGGCTTCTCGAGCCCATGCTTCGCCGCCCTCGCCGAAGGCAACAACGTCAAAGCCGCCCATGGCTGTCATGTCGTCAAAGCCCATTGGGTTGTCGTCATCGATAAACATGCCGGATTTATTGCCGGCGCCTCCCATTTCTTCGTCGTCATCGTTCTCCTGGTCTTTCCAGTCTTCGGCGGCGCGTAGGAACGGGATGTCCAGCGAACCAGAGGGGTCTCCAAGGTCGAAGTTCTTGAGCGACGGACAAACATCCTGGCCATCCAGCATGCTTAGATCCGGGAAGAACTTGGCGCCCAGCGCGCCAATGTCAATTTCGACATCATCTTCTTCCGGTTCAGGCTCGTGTTCGGTGAGGGTGGTGGGCTCGTTTCCCTCTTCCAGTTCCTCTTCCTCGGTGGCGACATCCTCTCTTCGTCGGGGCTTTAGGCCGTTTGCCGATGCGTCGGTGGCATCGTCACTACTGTCGAAAACAATGCGGCCCTGTCCATCAATCATCAGATGATTGAGCAGGAGACCCTTGGCGCCACCCTCGTCAAAATCCGCCGAGGCCTTCTTGAAAAGAGGGTCGACCGAGAATTCGAGCTCGAACTTCTTTAGTTGCAATGAGGCAAAGGATGGCGCGAGGGTGGCCTCGGACGATCGTTGCTGGCGCGCAAAAGTCAGTGGCTTTCGATAGAGCGATTATGGCGGCAGCGCTTACCCGCTTCTGCTTCTTCTTCTTGATAACATTGCCATCTTCGTCGACCTCTTCCTCACTTTCCTCGCCATCTTCTTCGTCTCTGTTCTTCTTCTTGCTATTACTGTCGGCCAGGCCACTTAGTAATTTCCCAGTCTCCGTGGCGACACTGTCGACTCTGCTGGTGTAGATTTTGACACATCCGTCGAGGGTGCAACTGGCGCGCTGGAAGTTGACGCCGTCGCCTTCCTTCAGGAGGGACATGTCATGAAAGTAGTCGATGAGGGCGAAGTTCCAGGAATTGGTGGCGTTAATCTTGTTGTCGGTGGCCATCTTCATCCACTCCTCAAAGTTGGCGAGGATGGGGACACGCTTCATAGGGGTGACACCCGTGCCGCCGACATAAAGGACCTCATCGTCTTCGACCTGGCCGCGCCGAGGCGTCCGGGGGTCGGACGCCGGCGTGGCATTCTCGGAGTCCTCCAGCCTGCGACTTCCCTTTCGCGCCGGGGTCGACGCGGCGGCTTTGATTTCGTTGATTTGTTTCTCGTGCAGGGCTTGTCGCGAGTGCAGACGGCCTCTCTTTTCCTGCTTGTCGTCGTTTAGGGGGATCCTGGGGGTCGGGCGCAAACAATCGTCAGCTTACTGGCGTGTCGCAAAGCAGTTGAAAGAAGAAGAGGAGGAGGAGGAGGAAAGCAAAAGGATGCAAGTGATGCTGCAAACTTACTTGATGCCCTTGACGGGGGATTGTTTGAAAGGCGATGTTTGCATGGAACCAGAGGCATTCCTACTACCGGCGTTTGCTCGTGGGACTTGAGCAACGCGAGGCATATTGACGATGCGTAGAATGCGCAGCTGCCCGATTGCGAGAATAAGAATGAAAAAAAAAAAAATCAAAATCAAATCAAAACCAAAGTCAAATGCTGTGTATGTGTGCGGTGGGTGCGCGGGTGTAAGTCCGACCACTCGCGACTATTCTCCAAATCGAGTTCAGATGTATACCTCGTATCGTCTCGTACATGTAGCAAAGGCAAGGCACGGCAAGGCTGCTGCAGTCCTTCAATTTGCTTTCTCTGCTCTCGCTGCTCTCTCTGCCGTACTTTCTTGTTTGGCGGGGAGGGGGGATGGGGGGGGAGTAAACAAGATGGAACCAAGCCCGATTTGATTGTTTACGCCGTGTAGGGGAGACAACCGGCCATTACCTGCTCCGTAAAGTGGTAAACTTCTACCCCTCCTATCCTTGCACCCTTGCACGTTTTGCACTTTTGCGCCCAGCCAGCCCGGCAGCCCGGCAGCTCGGCCTGACGATCTATCTTCCTTGGCTACCTAACCTGCTCTGTTCCCCTACCGTGACCTACCTAACCTTCTGTACCACTTGTACTCGGTGCACTGCTACTGGCAGATTCAGATTGGACCTTCGCCTTGACGCCACGACACTGACACGTGTACATTTGTCTAAGTATGTATGTCGTCGTCTGTGAGTAGGAGGTCAACCAACTTGCATGTACAGTTGGCCTATCGACAGTACCTGCCTACATGCACCTACCTACAGTACCTAGCTATAGTACTACCTAATCTTGGGACTCCGCAATCCTTGGGTGCATATGGGGTGCATGCCAAATTTGATGATGCATGCTCTCTGTACTCTGTAGGAGCAGACTGGGCTCTGTCTTGATTTGCCAATGCCTTGATCAGAAAGATTAGAAGAACGGTTTCTTGAGTGCACTATTTGGAATGCTCTGGATTAGATTTTGTTTGTACCCTAAAAGATGTCAATTTCCCAGGGATGATGAGATGATACAACTGTCCATATGATAGATAGCTAAGGTAGCTGGAGGTTAGATACCACGAGTAAGTTGGCTTCACCAACAGCACGGGCCGGCACCAGTCCGGGTGGCGGCTGTTGTCTGTTCCCATTCCCGGATCGCAATTCTAGTCATCCCAATTCCAGCTCCAGCTCCAGCTCCAGCTCCAGTATAGCTCGACTGTTCTGTTCGATCCATCAATTCCTTCCTATTCCCTTCCTCTTCACTTCCACCCCGCCTTTTCCCGGCTCTGGCTTTGACCCGACGCGCCGAGTCAGATGCCACGGTCAGACGACTCCGGTACCAGCCGAAAGCAAGGCTGGATTGACTTGCCGTCCGAGCCTAACATGGGCGCCACCGCCAGAGATCTATCTATCTAACAAAGTACGACGCAAGTAGTAAGGGGGGAAAGGGGAAAATGGGCAAAGGGGAAAATGGTTGTGACTGACTGACAATTCAGACACCGCCTGCCAGCCCAACAACCCGCCTACTGCCTACTGCCTACTGCCTACCGCCCATCGCCCATCGCCCATCGCCCATCGCCCATCGCCCATCGCCCACCGCCCACCGCTTACCACCGCTTATCGTTGATCGTGCCTTATTATTAACCTTAGCTAACCTACCTACATACTACGTACATACCCACTTACCTAGCGTGCGTTCCCGATACGCAGGTAGGAGCTTAGTAGCCCTGCTGATACCCCAACCCAAATACCGAGTGGAAGACGACCTATTGGAAGCCAAGAAGCCCCGGGTTAAGTGGAAAGAAAGCAGGGAAACCGGTTGAATTGAAACCCGTTTGAACTGGACTGAACGTTTCAACGGGAGGTCGCCCATGCCAAGCATCCCCTAACGTGGCACGCATACAGACTGTCTTCCATCGTCGTCAGTCATTCTACTTCGCTTGGATTGGTGCTGAATCATTGGGTGATCATTTGCGTCTGGATTGCGTCTCTTCCGCTTCTCTTCTTGATTCGGCCTCTTGCCCGTCTCAAGATATAACGTTCCTGCAGCTTGGTCCTTGGAATAAACTTTCCTCCCATCTCATCTCTCTCAGCTTCGAATCTCCTGCCAATCTTTTGCCAATCTTCTGCCAATCTTCTGATGACCCTTCAATCCCATGGCTCTGATGTCATGCCCCCTATAAACAACCATAATCCGCCAAAACCAACCAAAACCATAACCCCGATAACAGCCCAATTGGAACCCACCTAAGCAAACAACCTGCTCAACTTTGTCAAGTCTATGGCGCGCCACCAACGTGCTAGATATACCCTCAAGTTCCGCAATGCATACATCTAGAGTCTGGCCCGAGAAGCCTGCGCCGGTGGCCACCGGGTCTACCGGGTCTACCGGGTCTATCGGGTCTACCGGGTCTACCAAGCCTACCAAGCCTACCAAGCCTGCTAGGTCCACCTCACGTCCCTTCTATGTTACCGTCTTGATCATTACCCTGTTGGCCGTCTACAGTCTCTTTGTGCGCGGCCCGGCCCAGCCCCGTCAGCTTACCTCCTTGGCCCTGACCAAGCGCTCCGGCGAGGACTGTCGTCTAGTTCACCAGGCTGTCGACCAGTGTGCCTTTGTCCGCCGCAACTGTATGGACGATGAGGCTGGCCTGATATCCTATCTCTCCTTCTACTATTGTACCCTGGGTCGTGTCCAGCCGGTGGCCTTTGTGATTCTCGTTGCTTGGCTAGGCCTACTCTTTACCACCATCGGCATCGCCGCAAGCGACTTTTTCAGTGTCAATCTGAGCACTATCGCCACCGTGTTAGGTCTTAGTGAAAGCCTAGCTGGTGTGACTTTCCTTGCATTCGGTAATGGCTCCCCCGATGTGTTTAGCACCTTCGCGGCCATGAGCTCCAACAGCGGTAGCATGGCGGTTGGCGAGCTTATCGGTGCAGCTGGATTCATCACCGCTGTAGTGGCTGGCTCCATGGCCATGGTGTGCGAGTTCAAGGTCAGCAAGAGAACTTTCGTCCGCGACATCTGCTTCTTCATTGTCGCCGTCGCCTTTTCCGTCGGCTTCTTGCGTGACGGGCACCTGCATCTGTGGGAGTGTTGCACAATGATAGGCTTCTACATATTCTACGTCATCGTCGTTGTAAGCTGGCACACGATCGTGAAAAGAAAGGCCGCTAGAAGGTCACGCTCGCCCTCTTCCCACGGCCTCATGGTTGATGGATCAGGGGCGGGTCAAAATAGCCGAACCCTGGAGCCTTATAGAGACGGCCCAACCCACCTGGAATCCAGGCGCAGCAAGCCTACTGTTGTCGACAATGCGATGCTAGAAGTAGGACCCACAATCGATCTCGATAACACTGATGAAGATGGCAGCAGCGACGATGGTAGCGATGACGGCCAACAAATCGCTGCCGAGATGGCTGCGGAAATGCGCGTTTCGCGGCCACGAGGCAGGCGAACCACTACCACCATCACGCCAATCAGGCCAAGTCTCCTAGGAGCCCTCGAGTTTAGGTCAGCCCTGTCAACGTTTGAGGAAGAGGATAGCCTACGGCCTTCCATGTACAAGAGGAGCCATTCAACGGACTGGCTGATGCACACTCGCGCCGTGTCCCATGACCACCATATGGCCAGGACCAACAGCAATGCACAAGCGTCGCAAGGCTTGTCGCCCGCAGACGCGGCGACGACGAGAATGCGCTCGCGGTCGTCGGGGGCAATCCCATCGTCTTTGGACGACGATCTAGTTCAAGCCCCCCGCAAGCCTGCAACGAACCTGGATGGTACACGAAGTCCTTCTGTGCGGACTGTAGGAGGTAAACTCGCACCCCCTCAGACGGACTCGACGGGCCATCTTGCTGTCCAAGAGCCCACGGCGGATATCGGCCCACGTCGAGTCAGGCAGCAAAACCTACAGCTTCGCATTCCTGCCCCTAGCCCACCCGGTAGCGAGCATTCGTCGCCTGCTACGACGCCATTTCCTCGCTATACCGAGTCACCCATGCTACTGTCGCCAACGAATCCCCAGCAACCCCTACTAATACTTCCAGCACCGGCCATGGAGCAGAACCCATTCTCTCCCGAGTTCCTACAAAAGGCCAACAAGCAGCATTGCGGCTGGTGGCCTTCGAATATCCTGCCCTCTCCACGTGTGCTGATGAGCACAATGTTTCCGACATTGCAGGGATGGCGAAGCAAATCATTCTTGGACAAGTTTGTTAGCTTGATTTCGGTGCCTAGCATCTTCCTCTTGGTCATAACGTTACCCGTGGTAGAAGGCGAAGCAACCGATGGAGACTCGGACCAAACCATGGTGGAACAAGCAACAACTGGCCTCGGGAACGCGCCAGCGCCTGTGTCCCACGAGCCTGACGGGTGCATAGGATCCGAGACGGAATGGCAGCGATATAGACGGCATACAAGGTCTCGGAGCGCTTCACGCCACGCGTCCCCTGGCCCGGTGGTCATATTAGCTACTCCTGACTACGGCAGTGTGTCTGGTTCAGGACGGGCCAACGAGCCTCACTACGGGCCACTCCACAAAGTCGATGCTGAAGACGAACTGGACAATTTATCATTAAACAGCGATGATGGTGGATGGAATCGTTGGCTGCTCATCTTGCAAATCTTCACTGGCCCGCTATTTGCCGTGTGCATTATTTGTGCTAATGCGGCAGAAGATCTGGCGAACCCCATCCAAGTCCTTTGGAAATCCATACTGGGCTCCCTCGTATTCTCCCTCGTCTTACTAGGTTTGCTACTGGCAACTACTTCGTCCGAGACACGCCCCAAGTACAATTACTTGTTCTGCTACATGGGTTTCATCATTGCCGTTGCTTGGATCTCGACCATAGCAGGAGAGGTGGTAGGGGTGCTGAAGACCTTCGGTGTGATACTGGACATCTCCGAGGCGATCCTGGGACTGACCGTCTTCGCCGTGGGCAACTCGGTCGGGGATCTCGTAGCCGACATTACCGTTGCTCGCCTCGGGTACCCGGTCATGGCCTTGTAAGCCACGCTGCATCCCAAGTTTGCGTCTGATGAAAAACTAACCTTCGATGACAGATCTGCCTGCTTTGGTGGTCCGCTGCTCAACATTCTGCTTGGCATAGGCCTGGGAGGGGCGTATCAGACGATTCACGCGGCCAATCATTATCACCATAAGCATCCTGATCGGCCTGTCCACTACAAGGCTTACACTATAGAAGTCACCGCCACCCTGATGATTTCGGCGGTGGTCCTACTGATCACCCTGCTGGTGCTTTTGATCGTGGTGCCGTTGAACAAGTGGACCATGAGCAAGAAGATTGGCTACGGCCTAATTGGACTGTGGACGGTTGGCACTGTCACCAACCTGGTGATTGAAGTGACCGGGTTCTTGGGCCATGAGTCCTAGTGGTGTGTGTGTGTGTGTGTGTGTGTGTGTGTGTGTGTGTGTGTGTGCGCGCGCGTATGTGTGCGTGTAACTTGGGCGAGATCATGTGGAATAAGACGAGTGTGGCATAGAGGAGTCGAGGCGTTGCTTGATTTGCCGATACCCAAATACATGATTGGTTTTGTTCTTTGCTGTCATGTAGACCGTCCATCCTATTTTGATTCATTTCCAAGTGTCTTCATGCAACGTGATTATGATATTGTTGGTCCACGGTGCCTGACTAGAGGTAACCTTTCCGCGTCATTTGAGGCACAGCAATTTCGACTACGAGGTCTCAGACACGCAATCTACTCGGATTCCATTGCAGGCCAGACCGACATTCTGGATCGCAAGGTCGAAACCGAGGTTCGCGGACCATGTGGCCCGTCATACAGACTCTAGGCTTCGGTTACGCTCGAACGTGATGAAATCCCGTATGTATTCCACGCAGTGTCTTGCATGTCTTGCTACTTCATGTTATTCTACACGCCGGCAGCTGACGCTGTACGACGATAGCCTAACAAGCATGATCTGCTACACTGGGCCCTTGAGACGGTTGTATAACCTCATAACGCCTCGCCTGGTCTCGAGGGGTCGGACTCTAGGCTGTATAAATCCCGCCTGAGTTGACTGCCTGGGATGACTTAGGGGGTAGCAAGAAGCCATCCCGTGCATACAATTGTCTTCTAGCTCTCTTTTTTCACCCTGTTCTTGTCAAGTCAAACACCAAAAGTTGTCAGCACTGAATTGAACCCATCTTGGTAAACAACCAGAACCGGTTACCATGGACTTCGTCAAGCAGCAAATCAGCTCTGCCGTCCAGAACGCCAGCAGCAGCAACACCACCAACAACTCGGACCCAATCAACACCAAGAACGACAAGGATAAGAACAATGATACCGTCGACCCCAAAAGCGACACTGCCGCCGTCACACAGGGAGGCCCGCAGCAAGCCCAGGACCTAGCCAAAACCATAAGCCAGAATCTGGCCAACCTCCGAGCCCTCGGAGACAACGGCAGCGGCGGCGGCAAAATCACCAACACTGGCGGCCTCCTCCCTACCGACCTGTCCGACAAGCAGCTGAGCCAGCTCGCCGCGGCCGCCGCGGCTGAGCGGGCCAAGAACCCGGACAAGAGCGCCGACACCCTGAAGCAGATGCGCGACCTGGAGAGCCAGGGGGGTGGCATGGCGGCGGCACTGCAGGGAGGCGTCCACCAGATGGCCGAGAAGGAGGCCGTCGAAGGCGCCGTCAAGCAGGGTCGAACGTTCCTCGCGCAGCAACAACAAGAGGGAGACGGAGATAGAGATTCTATTGCTACCACCACCGCCACTTTCCCTGCTGCGACTACTGCTCCTGCGACTACTAACAAGCCGCCGGTGACACGGAGCAAGGCTGCGGCTACTTTGGACGAACAACAGTTGGCTAGGGGCTTTGCGGGAGGGAATTCTACCACCAACTTTTCTTGAGTTGTGTCAAGTCTTTGGCGGATAAAATCGGGCGGTTTGTCCAGGAGACTGACGTTCCAGCTGGTGGTCCTCAGGGTTAGGCCTAGGAGCCGAATAGGTCCCCAAATGACAGAACAAGAGGCACGGTACGAAGGGAGAAAAATAACAGGGGGAGGAAAAGGAATGGAAGTGGCTTGACAAACCCTTGGATCAATTTGCAACTTTCCTTTTCCACTTTGTGCATTCTACCTACCAGACGGCTTTGTTTCGAGATTTTCTAGAAATTCTTAACCGCCATCAACGACTCACTAGTCATGTGGCAACCAACCAACATTTGCTTATTTCCCTAAAACCAGGGATGTTTTGTCGTGATCTCATATAGTGCTCGCTATATCTTTGTTCTATCGCTCTAACCCTCTAGAATCTGGCACTTTTGATGTACTAGTAACTGTGCATCATGGGCGTGCAGATCCAGATCGTCTGCTTTTCCCATTTTATACACAGATACAGGTTCTGCCCCCCCCTCTCTCGCTCGAAGCAGAAGAAGATTGTGGTCGTTTAGATGTCAAAGATCTCCTTGATCTGCTTGAGAGTATCCTCGGGGTTCTCCACTGTGTGGCCCTTTACGCGAGAATCAGTGAAGATCTCGTAGTCGTTTCCGCCCTCAAAGGTCTTATCGCCAAAGAAGTGCACGTTGGTGTAGCTGATGCCGCCGGGCTTCTTAGCCTCGTCTTCGAGGTGCTTCAGGCAGTAGGTCTTGTCCCAGCCCTCGGGAAACACGTCGAAGGAGATCTGACCACCGATGGCGAACCTAGAGTTTCATCCGCGGGTTAGCTGGGGTATTCTCTCTCCCTCTCTCCCTCTCTCTCTTGTTGCGAATTACAGATTATGTAGCAGTAACGGGGAAAGAGCAGAGGCGCGCTGACTTGCGCTGGGACTTGGATAAAAGAAAGAAACAGGAACTCACTTCAGGCCCAAGTGACCGAACTTCTCGCGGAGCTTCTCGACAAAGGTCTCGCGGATCTTGTGCTTCAGGTCGTAGTCCTGGTAGTCGAGGCGCTCCTGGTTGCTGGCGTTGCGGCCGATGGGGCTGACGTTGATCATGCCGTTGCGGAACTCGATGAAGGTGCCGCGCTTGATGGGGATATCGAGGTCGGCGATGTAGTGGAGAATGAAGCGGACGATCTCCTTGTACTGGTCCTCACCGAGCCACTTGATGAAGCAGTTGGAGGGCAGCTCGGCGCCCATCTTGTAGGCCGTGAGGCCGTTCTCGGCGAAGCAGAAGTCGAACATGGCCGTCACGGGCCGGCCGGGGGCGCCCAGCTGCTCCTGCTGCTTGACCAGGTTGGAGCCGCCGACGAAGCCGATGGCGCACTTCTGGCGCAGAGCCTCGAGCATGGCGAGGATCTCGGGCGAGGCCGACTAGAGGAAGGCAAGGGAAAGAGAGTCAGCGCGCTGCACCCGGGAGTCCATGATGGTGGCCTTGTGCAAGCGGATGGGGGCAGGCCACTTACGAGACGGGCGGGCGACAAGGTACCGTCAACATCGAACAAGCAGATGGTGTTCTTGATGGGACGATCCTCGAGCGGAGGGTAGGAGACGGTAGGCTGGGCGCCCAGCGACGTGGCATCATGGCTGGCCATGTTGACGGAAATGGGTTTGGAGGGTGGGAGAGAGGGAGTCTGTGAGGTGGGGGAAAAGAAAAGTGAGATGGCCGCAAATGCTTGGTCTTGCGATATATCAAAGCTTGGGGGTGGTGAAGTAAAAGGGACCTACACAGCGGTCAATGGTCAATTGTTGGCCGCCTTTCTTTTTTTTTCCTTTCTTTCTTTCTCTCTTCTGCTTCTTCCAGGCCGGACAGTCAATCAATTCAATAATGGGGGAGGGGTAGTAAGTAACCTTAGCAACCTTGAACCTCCAGTGCCCCTCATGAACCTACTGGCTACCTACCTTAAGAAGTAATTAGGTACAGACTGTATGTACATACAGTTAGTTGACCCCTGTCAACTGTCAATACTACGGGGTCCAACGTACCTTAGGTAGGCATTTATCTTGATTTAGTGCCAGGGCCCGATTGACACGTACTTTACCTAAGTAATGCACTATTTATTGTACAGTCGAGGTTGATACAACGTTCATTCATCCTGAATCGTAAATGTAGTAGCTATGTAGTGTATATATATATCTGGCTCAGATAAAACCCCTAGACTAACTACGCTTCATAAATCGAGACCTTCAGATGGGCTCTGCTCAAACGTATTCGGTCCTTCATTTCTTCATTGCTTTCTTTGACTCGCCTCGCCTTGCTCCAATCTCACCTCCCAAACTCGAGATGTGGTACAATGACCGGTCCATACTTGGTCGGAGAAGTGAAAGCCCCATCGCCTTGCACAATAAAGTCGATAGCTAAGCTCAGCTTGCTCAGGCCCTGCGGCTGTTGCCCGTTGACGATGCTGGCCGCGTATTGCGTCCCCGCGATCGCCTCCGGGTCGTACGCTACACATGCAATGTAGTTCCGCCGCCCCATGAGCTTCTTGAGCTCTCGCGGCGCACCTGATGCGTCAGTGTGGAAGATCTCCATCATATCCTCCTTGGTATCGCTGACGTCGTTGGGCGTCGACTTGTTCCCGTTGGTCGGGATGTAATGCGTCCTGTTGCTGTGCAGCATCTTGAGGATGTAGTTGGACGCTGGCGCAGCTACAATCGGCGATGTGATCACTTGATACATGGTCTTGTGGTCGCTGGGATGTGTTGGGTCATGCACCAATCCGGCTCCGCACGAGTTGACATCTTTCGACCAGGTTAGTTTTGTTGCATCCAGGGAAACGAGGACGGGTTGTTATCATGGGCTTACCTCCTGACAAAAATGTCATCCTGATGCCCTTCTGGTGAGCAATCCCTTGGAGGGTACGGATCAGGTACGTTCGCTCCAAGTCTTTGGACTCGTGAGTCCACATGTCCTTCAAAATCTCACTGATATCAAGATCTCCGAACTGGTTGACAACGTTGCCCATCAACCCTGATTTACCAACCGCCTTCTTGACTGAGCTGAAACCCGAGGCCACCACGTCTTTGCCGCCCACGATGCCCGCAACGGAGCTGGTGACTTTCCCGAGAACATTGTAGGTCGTATTCACTGCCTTCTTACCAGTGGCAAAAGTGTTGGCCAGACTCTCTACCGTGTCGAGTCTGGGGTAAACCAGCGGGACAGACACCATCCAAAGGCAGTGTTGCACACTGGGAGGTAACATGGCCACCTTGGGAAACAGACCTTGATAAGTTGGTCCCGCCAAAACCCGGCTTTGGGATCGCTCAGATCGTACGTCGGCGCCAACCACTACCACCGCTGGACCGAGGTACTTGACGAAATGCCATCCTTGCCCGGTGATGGTGAAGAGATCCAAGTCATGGCTGACATTCCGAAGTACCTCGAGAGTGGTATGGTGCTGGAACAGCAAATACATGTCAATCGCTATGCGACCAATGTTCTTGAACATCTGCGAGTTTTGCATGTAGTCCGGGTATGAGCCGTAGCCGTCAAATCTGTTCGCCATTGTAAGCTTCACAATCTTGTGCTATCCATGCCTCAAGCGAAATAAGATAGAAATGACTTACATGTCGTGATCATCAATCTGGCAAACGTGAGGTATCTGAGCCCAGGCCTCACGCAAGAACGGCTGATCAAAATGACTAGTGTAGAAGTGGAAGTAGGCATGATTGACATCCTCTTCGTGTCTTGCTGTCCATTGAGAAGTCCGTCGGTTTTCCTTGCCCTGCATCGCCAGCCACTGCTTTAAGAGGGGTACCTCCTTCCACAGCCGGTCACCGTAGACCTGGTCTCCGAGGCCCAGTTGGACGTGGAACCCACCACAGTCGACATTCTTTTGCAGTACGTCTTTCCACATGAAGCCGACACCACCCAATTTGCTGCGCTCGTTTTGTGACGTACTCGCGGCAAAATCGTTGCCCGAGTGCGCCACAAACCGCCAGCTTGTCTCATGTTTCCCAGCAACGACGAATTCGTATCTAGTACAACCCAAATGCGACGTCACCGCGTATGTCCACCTCTCCGTAGGTCCGTCATTCATCGGTAGATCGATGTCATATTTAAAGAACTGCCACCTTTGGTGAGTATGGATAGAATGAGGGACAAGCTGCCGTGGGTTGGGCGACAAGTCGGCGCTTAAGTGTATGTGGATAGTCGGGGGCTGTTGGCTGTCCGTGACGATGAGAATGCTTCCCAGCCAGCGCCCATTCTCTACGTCCATATTGACATATCGCAGATACGGCCCGAAGTAGACACCATTCGTGGGCTGTACTCTGTACATGTCCACACCTGCGCTGGGGGGTGGCCCGCTGAACCCAGCCGCACTGGGCGTAGCAGATGCAGCCACGCTCATGATACTTTCCGCATATCCAGGCGTGTGCGGAGGGAACATAGGCGAGGCGAGGCCGGATGGCTTCCCAAACATGGGTGAGCCTAGCGGGTTGCCATATGTTGAGGCTGTCGGAGACAGAGGTGCTGTCTCATGGTTGAGCGGGTTCGGTCCCTTCGGAAATTCCCATTGCGTGGCCTGGGTAGCCAGATGGATATAGTAATATTGACCGGAGGTTTGGTCGAGATGAGCTATCCAACCTTCAGGCAGCGGAGGCGGCGAACTTGGCCCTTGTCCTTGGAACGGGGAAGGAGTTGACTGTGCAGGTTGTGGTGCCGGGGTGGCAGCTGCTGAGCTTTCGGGCCGGGGGTCGTTGGCAAAGGCAGGATGCCCTGGGTGTTGCAGTGCTGGGGAGGCAAGCCCAGCAGCCGCCGGATCCTGTTGCTTCTTTGCAGGAACCGTTACACTCTGAGTACTTTGAGCTGGGGAAGAGGTAGGAACAGGGGCTGGCTGTGCCGCTGGACGTTGCTTCTCCGCGGGATACTGAGAGCCGCCACTCGTGTTTATGCTGGAATAAGCAGGCGGTGGATCGGCCATCTGCATCCTTCGGAAGTCCTGTTCGAGCACACTCTCCTGCAATGCAGGCGCATTTGAAGACGATGTCGCGGGTCGGGGTTGACTGCTGCTTGCTGGCTGCGCCGTGTCAGAGACGGGATTTGCGCCCTGGTATACTGTAGGCGGTCCATGAGGCTGTTGGTCAGGGGTCTCTGTTGGTGTCCAGGGCCGGTTTGGTGCTGGCTGTTGCTGTTGTGCAGCTGGGTGCTGCGAGTACTGCGCCAGGCGCTGCGTGGCGGCGGCGCTTTGGAGGCTGTTGAGCGTGGCAGTCCCCGAGATGCCGGATGCAGCATACCGAGCCTCGATACCACCGCCCGGAACGACACCTGGCTAGACAATAGGTGTCTCGGGAGGAGGGGGCGATCCACGGTTAGCTCGAGTAGTCGAGGTGGATGCCGTGGAAGCAAACCTGTTCACGCTACTTGCGCCAGGCATCTTTAGCAGACCATCATCCGACGGCTGCGGGTGGGCATTGCTATTGGAGCTGTGGTTGGAATTATTGCTAGGGCTAGTCGAACTTCCCCGGGGCGGAGGATAGTAAGGTTTCTTGTGATAGTCAGGAAAGTTGTCCACAGAAGGGGCAGGCTTGTGCTGGCCTCCCAGGGGTTTCGCAAAGAGCTCGTCCTGGTCAACAGGACTTGTCGGGCTAAGCGCTCCTGGCAAAGGCTTGGGAGCAGTGCCTCTTCTCTCTGCCAAGCCCGGACCCCTCTTTTCGACAGGACTCTTCTCTAGGCGAGGAGTGGTATCGTTGAGTCGGTCGGAGTGAACAGAACTTGCAGGGCTTGAATAGGTTCGTCCACTAGATGGCCGATATCCATCGTCGGGATAGGGAAGGCTAGACTGCTTGGACGGCTGACTCGGTCGGAGGTCATCGTCGTCTGGGTAGGGCAAGGGGTCGGCAGAGCTGGATGCGCCGGGGGGCAGCGGGAAGGTCGGCTGTGAAGAAGGAGGCGCTGGGTATTTATAGCGGTTCTGAGGCCTCTCCGCAGCAGGGACGGGACTCTGAGGCTTGAATATCCTCAGAGGCTCGATAGTGGGACTGTCGCAGTCATCGGAAGGTTTATTGAGGAACATTTCCTCGTCGTGACGGCCGCGGCGATCCATCTTGGCTCACTTACGCAGGTACGCGATGCACGAAACAGCTTACAGCTGTGAGGTGTATGCGCGACTGATGCACAAGGAAGTTATTTATAGGAATACTCGACAGGAGGAGTCATGTACTTGGAGGTTTTGAGTTGGGCCGGTCTTATCGAGGCCTAGTGGTGGTGGGGTTGGACGGCTCCCGTCTAAGTTGTCCCGCGGGCTGCTGACTGAGGGGGAGATCTGCAAATACTCGTCGAATTCAGGCAGGACAGAGGACAGAGGATAGAGGCTCTGGGAGTATACTGGTCGGAAACAGGCGCGAGGAAGATGGCTGAAACGAAGCAGGACGAAACAGGATGCAGGATGGGGTAAGTAGATAAGGGAATCCAAGAAGACTTGAAGCTGCTTGGGTTGGTTAGGTAGGTAACCTAAGGTTAGACTTGATGCGACAGGAGCAAATCTATCAACGATCATATGCGAAGAGGGGTGTGTCACCCAAGAACCCACTGGCTGAGTTCGATCCCGCGCAACGGGACAGGGACAGGGACGGGGACAGGGACAGGGCCGTGGAGAGACAGCAAGCGACAGCCCAAAGAGACAGCCCAAAGAGACAGCCCAAAGAGGTGGGCCAGTCGTTAGGACGGGCGTCAAAACCCCTTGACTTCCGTTTCCTCCCCCAAGAGGCCCCAAGAGGCCTTGGCAAGGTGACCAAGAAGCAGCCTGATTGGCCTTTCACCAACCAGCGCTTAGGATATGGACCTGATGTGAAAGTGCTTCCCAGATGCAAGCGCCAATGCAAAGCAGAGTTTGAACAGACGGCATTCTCGGCAAAATGCATGTAAGTAGTATGTGCCTTGCTCATGGTCATGGCATATTATTCCTGTCGGGGGAGGAAATTAACATCTGCACCTGCGTGCTGCTGTTGGTAGCCCTTTCTTCAATGTGTGCATGTGCATCGCGAATGGACGTTGCATCCCCCGTCCCTCCCCACCGCGCCGCAATGGAACAGTGAGATCAACCAAAAATGGGTTGATAGAAATCAACACAACTTTACCCCGGAATCACTTCTTCGACAAAGGGTAGCTACCTCGACTGTGTCCAGTACCAGGAACCAGCTTGAAGCCACCTATGTAACCAAACAACTTACAGTGTCAAGAAGCTGATACATATCCCATGCTCTAGGTACTGCTCCAGGTAGCAACGGAGCGCGAAAGAACCTTGGTCACCTCTCAGCTCCGAACACTGGGACACGGGATTCGTTGGCTTGTGAGGTCCATCGTAGCAGAGTTGGACTCCTGGAACAGAGAAGAAGGAGGGGGTGACGTCTCTGCAATCTGTTTTACCTCCGGGCTTTGCCAAAGGCCGGCACCAACCCTCCTAAGTCGACGACGATTGTGTAATATAGGCCCCCAACGCCCGTTATTTCGGGGTGTTCTATGAGCGAGCATAAGTTCGGGACTCGTGGCTGTCAACATCCGAAGGGACCTAACCAATTGCCGCCTTGCTCGCCCCCACTTTCAAGCCACATCAATGTGGCCAAAATGCTCTCTTCTTTAGCTTTATCCAATAGACCGGGCGTCTGACCCCGAAATGGTTGGACGACTCAAGATTGCACCTGGGGACGCGTGGCAAGGCAAGCTTCCAGTGACTCGATGACTACCGTATTTACTACGATATACCCAGGGTAGCCCTACATGCCTACTGTTTCTGATGCATTCCACCGTGTTCAAGGCCAGCTTGCGTACGTATGTCTGACTGTCTGAACATTCGTAATCACCGTCAACCTGATGTCCCATGGCCTGCCATCTTCGCGGCACTACGCAATGGGATTTGCCTTGCATGTATAACGAAAGCAGTATATAAGTGCCTGTCCACCATTCTATACATGTCAATAATACTGGTTACTTGAATCAACATCTTTCATCATCATTGAATCCATCTGCAACTAGAAAACATGGCAAACAACGACAATCGCAACAACCCGAACAACGGCCAAGCCTTCTGGGACTTTGTCCAGGCCTTCGACCCTCATCACGCACATGGCCCTGGCGCCGGCGTAGATCATACCCAGGGCTTCAGCTCTGGGTTTCCACTCGAAGGCTCCTGGGCTCCCCGTGGCCCCTGGGGGGCTCCTTGGGGCGGTCCGTTGTGGGACGGCCCAAGCTTCAGCCACCCGCACCACCACGGAAGACCTGCCCCCCCTCCTCGCGGAGGCGGACACCAATCTGGCCGTGACGAGCAAGCCCATGACAGCCATACTGATGAGCGCGGTTCTGACAACGAAGAAACACCTGAGACCGTGAGGGACTCTCCCGGGGAGTCCCCAGAAGAACAACACGGTCCATATCCAGGTGGCCCCCATCATCCTCCACCCCATCACCACCATCATCATTCCTTTGGCCGACGTGGCCGCATGGGTCATTGCGGTCGAGGTGGTCGAGGCGGCCGAGGAGGCCGAGGCGGGCATCGTGAAAGACACGGTCCGGCAGGACAACCTCCGGCCTATGACGGGCCCTTTGACATGCGTCCCATCATCCACGCCCTTTCTTCACATCCATTGGCACAAGGTCTGAGGGATTACATTGAGCAAGGTCGCGCCAACTCGCAAGTTCCCCAGGAGAACCATGGACAGCGAGATGACTCATTCGTGCCGCCCCTGGATATCTTCACCACTGATAAGGCCTACGTCATCCACATCTCCCTGCCCGGCGCAGTCAAAGAAGACGTGGGTGTGAACTGGGATGCCGAGAAAAGTCTGTTGAATGTTGCGGGCGTGGTCTATCGCCCTGGCAATGAAGAGTTCATTCAATGTCTCACCTCCAGTGAGAGACGGGTTGGCATGTTTGAACGTAGCATCAAACTCCCGCCTCCCGAGGTCGACGACAAGGGAGATATCGATGCCTTCGGAATCACAGCTCGAATGGACAACGGCATCTTGATTATCACCGTCCCTAAGATGGAGAAGGAGACATGGACAGAGATCCACAAGGTTGACGTGGAATAATGGAGAAAAAGAACATGGACAAAGATCCACAAAGTTGACGTGGGATAGGAGCGTCAACGGCGCTTCCTGTGTGCGATATTCTGGATAGGTTGGAATTTTGGGTCACCGTTTGGTCTAGTTTGAATTTGATGTTAATTGTCTCGTTCGTATATCTTGGCTGTCATTTAACAACGTGGAAGGAAAGAGGGATATAATATAAGCGCCAAAAAAAAGGGAAAAAAACATGTTGTCTTGAAACTGGTTGTTCACACGTACACGCTTGTCGTTTGTCATTGTCTCTCGGTGATGCTCTAAGTCCCGTTGGCCAACCCCTCGTCGTGGCTCTTCAGACTCATATCCATCACTTGACATGCGCGCTACCCCATTAAAGAATCAAGCGCCGCGGCGAGCTTGAGGAGTGCTCATTACCATTGTACCAGAAAATGAACGTCGACTCAGCTCGAGTGGGCTTCCGCTGCCAGGACGTCTGCATCTAGGTTCTCCATAACTTCGATGACAAGGTTCAAGCTCTCCATGAACGAGTTGACCGCGACACGAAGCATCCTATTGGTGGTGGCGCGATACTCCACATGTAGTGTCTTGTCTTGATCGCCTGTCGCATTCGCATCGGTGGCCGGCGGGCTGATAGCGAAGGTCCTGCGCACGAGAGGAGACAGTTCCTTGTCGACTTGGAGGGACTGCAGGGCGACAGAAGCGAGCCGGGCAGTAGGGAAGGGAACCTGGACAGTTCTACGCGCACAAGAGATTAGAAGGGGCGATGCATTTTAGCAAGACGGAAGGCGGGCGTGATCAACTCACAAGACACAGGGAAACTGATCTGTTTCCATAGCAGCGGCCATGATTATCGTCTGGGACCTCTTCTGCAGCCAGTGGTGGATTGGTGGATTGGAAACGATGTCACCGGGAAAGAAAGTCTAATGGTGGGGGAGAGCTTGACATGTTGGTTCAGATTACTTATTAGGTGCTAATCGGGTACCTACATAGCGGGGAAGGCATTGGCGGACAGCAGCCAGCAGCCAGCGCGCTGGAGATGCAAATAACAGCCATACACACACTACGTCAAGTACCTAACCTAGAATAAACAGCTGGTCACCTTTGCTAGGGAGAGATATATATGTGTGTGTATATGTGTAGTAGCTGGCAATGAAGATCCAATACGCAGCACGCACATCAAGCGTGTATACTCCGTATAGGTACTCCGACTGCCGATAGCAGCAATTGACCTATTGACCTACTTACTCAATCAATCAATCAATGTTATGGTAGTCGGTAGGTGGTAACCTTGGTTGCTATACAAGGTAAATCTGGAATCATGGGAAACTAAGCCAAAAGGGGAGTTGTTGTGACAGTTTAGGGGGGGAGGCTCTCACTGCCAGACTGTCTTGCTGCGTTGCCGTAGCAAGTGCACGGATGTTTTCTTTTAAAGTGGAGGGTGCTTCAAGTTACTGGCCGCCAGGCTTTAGGGTCTACAAAAGAATCACTACTCCTTGGGAAAGCACTTCCACGATCTACTTCATCTTGATCACCACTACAACTCTTGTTTGTCTGCACCAGTCACTCACTCCCTCGCCTCCCCTTCCTGTCTTGTCTTGATCCTCGAAACATCGCTTCTGGCATTTCAAAGCATCATTACCCTCAATTCGCGACACCTGCTGCTTCCCTGGATGACGTTGCGACACCGCCTTGTTTACTCTTCCAAACATTGCATTATTTGCGGCCAAAGTCCATAGCCACTGCTTGCCTATCCCCTTGGACAACAGCTACGTCAACAGCGACTTACTCATCGCAAGCTTCTATTGCAACGGCGTCGTTGCTTCCCCTTTACCGCCACACCCCTTCTGCCGCCAATCGCCAACAGAGGGATGGCACCTTCATCCAAGCATGCCAACATGGGGCAGGTCATAGAATATATCCCTGGTGAGTTTCTCTGCGCTCATAGACTTATCCACGCCATCCCATCAAAGCAAAGCTTGGCGCCTCGGGCATATCATCGCCAAAACGCATCTTTACCCTTTACCCGCCGCCCAGCCTGTCTTTCCCCAGGGGTGACGGCAAAGGAAGTCCACAGAGGCATTCACAGCCTCCCTTTCCGTTGCCCAACATGTTTCATCCTAGATATGACATTATTTTCAACTCCCCTGTATCAATACTAATGTTTCTAGACCGACTGTACCTTGCGTCTTACGTCCACCCCCCGACCTCCGAGACTGTTTTCCCGTATCCCGAAGCGCCCGTCCGCGGCTCGCCTAGCAAACGATCCTCTCGAGCAGTCGATGGCCCATCGGCCGTGACGTCGAAATCCGCACGCGAGGCCCCTTGCTACTTCACAGTCGACGATCAATTATATTACAATGCCTTCCATCACGACTTTGGTCCCTTCCATATCGGACATCTCTACCGCTTCGCCTTGCAGTTTCATGATGTCCTCGGTGCAAAGGAGAACCAAACAAGGCCTATTGTGTTTTGGAGTCGGGCTGACCCGAGAAGTAAGTTCCTCTTTTGCTGAGTTGACACTGATGACTTGTCTCCTAACAATACAACCAGGCCGGGCAAATGCAGCTTGCTTGTTAGCATGCTATATGGTCCTGATCCAGTCTTGGCCGCCACATTTGGCACTTGCGCCAATTGCTCAAGTTGAACCCCCTCTGATGCCTTTCCGAGATGCCGGTTACAGCCAGGCTGATTACGGCATCACGGTGCAGGACGTCGTCTATGGTGTCTGGAAGGCCAAGGAGGAGTCCTGCTGCCAGCTGGACAACTTCGATCTGGATGAATACGAGAGATTCGAGAGGGTTGAGCATGGCGACTTCAACTGGGTTACTCCCCACTTTTTGGCTTTTGCCTCGCCTCAACACACCCCTGTGGCACCGGTTTCCCAAGGCTCGGAGGCTTGGAATGCCCTTCCCAAAACTCTTGCTGCTGTCGACGCCCATCCCACTCTCCCGCAGCCCTTCAAGAATGTTCTGAAACACTTTTCTGAGCGCAACATTGGCTTGGTAGTGAGGCTGAACTCCCCTCTCTACTCGCCTTCGTACTTTGAAGCGCTGGGCATCCAACACCTCGACATGATCTTTGAGGATGGTACCTGTCCTCCTCTGAGCACAGTCCGTAAATTCATCCGCCTTGCCCACGAGACGATCACAGTGAAGAAGAAGGGCATCGCGGTGCACTGCAAGGCTGGTCTTGGCCGCACTGGGTGCCTCATTGGCGCTTACCTGATCTACCGACACGGATTCACCGCCAACGAGATCATTGCGTTTATGCGCTTCATGCGACCTGGAATGGTGGTTGGCCCTCAGCAGCACTGGCTGCACCTCAACCAAGGCGTGTTCCGTGAGTGGTGGATCGAGGAGAGGATAGAGCGCAAGCTCCGTAAGGAAATGGCCGCGAATGCTGCCCCTCCTACTACACCACACCGGGCTATGCAAAAGACCAACCTGAGCCGCAACACGTCGACACCACCGCACAAGACTGCCTCTAGCCGCACGCCCTTGAGCGAAGTGGACCACGAGCGCAATAACATTGGTGTTCAGGAGGACTATCTCCCAGCCCCTACACCGGGACAGCCACGCAAGACGAGCCGGGTGGATCGCCACCATCCTTACCAGAGGAACCCTATCAACCAGGCTGTGGAGGAAGAACAAGGCGCGGCGCACGAGACTGAAGTGCTTTCTGTGCAGAGGCAGTCCAATGGAGCAGATTCGGAAGAAGAGATTCACCTCCGCATGCGCAGTCACCGCAAGGCATCCCACTCGCAATCTCCCGGTCGGAGCGAGAAGTCACGGTCTGTCAGCCACACGACGACGACTACCACGGTCTACGAGGTGGTGAATGATGCTTCGAACGATGCCGAGAACATTGGAAGCGCACGACCCAAGAACCTGGAGCACGTTACTCAGTCCCCCACGCGATCGGCCAGTGCGTCGGGTGTCCTCACGAAGGTCCGCAGCAGCAAGCGGTCGACGGACTCGAACCGGTCATCGGGGTCAAACGCACCGGCTGCGGGCGTTCGTAAGACCAGTGGACGGGTTGGTAGCGTCAACAACACGTCGACATCGGCACGAAAGGTGTCTGCCATGTAGGACAGCAGAACCGGCAGGCGGGCGGATATGACGCCGTGATTTTCCAATCAGCAAGGACATCGGCTCCAGCGACGTTGCTTCATGATGATGACTATAACGACGGGTCTTTTGCATGCAATGGGCGTTTCATTTGGGCATATGAAGCAAGAATGGGACATGACGGATCATTCTGATGGATGACCAAGTCGGAGCGTCCAGCATCTCTGGACGTTCACGTGGTTTTGACGATATTTTCTGTTGGAATAGGAGTTCTGGCACCTGGCTGCATTTATGGGATTTTGATTTTTAGGCGTTCCCCAGTGTACCCATTAATTCGTAGAGTTGTTGAGACGAGCATGGAGCGAGGAGCCAAAGCAGCCAGAAGCAGGCGTAGAGGGCGGCCTGCTCACAAGATGCCTTGGGGGCGTGGGTGTTGAATAGGAATTGTGCATACAAGACACATGACTTATATATAGGTATATATATATACTCGAGGTCACTTGGAGTTCTGGAAGGGGTATGAATACAGCAAGCAATAACAACAAATCACCTAGCCGATGTTGAAGTCCTCAAACGCCCAGGTTGACCTAACCTAGGTTTCTGGGTTGCTGCCATGAGCGTCCCCATTTTCCCCATTTTCCCCATTTTCAATCCCGAAAAACCGGGCCGCCCAGATTGGAAAGGAGAGAGAGGCTAATACTGATTGATGCTGATGGATGCTGATGGATGCTGATGGATGCATGAGCAAGCCGGTGCCAGAATATGATGATGAGATCGACAGTGACATGCTTACGGGAAGGATACGTACTTCCAAAAGTAGTTACGAAATTATCCAGCTATCTAACCTGCAGAGTACATATCATTCTGTAGGATGATGCCCTTTCGCCGAACCCACCCACTCCATTCCACTCGGTTCCATTCCGTTACAGGCGACCCAGATCCAACTTGAATGGCCTTGTTTGTTTAGAAACAGGTTACAACCAGGTCGAAACGCATTAACTAGATTTGGACATCTCGATTCGCATGTCAGTGCGGATTGTCCGATTCGCCATTCCACCCTCCTGGTTAACCTGTGTGCCTTTTTCTTTCCTTTTCATTTAGACCTATTATTATAGATCGTATATCTAATAGTTTATAATCGAGGTGTTTTTATTTCTATCCAAGGGCCAGGGCCAGTTTCAAGCCGGCCTCAGTATAGCCCAGAGCTCTGCCGGGTAAGTCGAGTATACACTGAAGCTAAGCTAAATGCATACCTGGGTAGGTATGAACTTGGGTGTGCTCTTCTGAGTCGAACTATACAAGACCGGCCGTCTTTCCGACGCCCGGTCTTGAGCAATTTAATTATTGGCCCGGTCGCTAACAACGTACATGTACATAGTTTGGCATCATCGACAAAACTACATGCAGCTACGGGCAAGACTGTTCGCTTTCTCTAGGGTGTCTACGCATGAGGGACTCTTAGCCATCACAGTCGTGTGAGTCTGCTGCGGCATGGGGGAACTCGCCCGAGTAGAAGACGGGAATGACGAGCAAGCACCCATCTTGACCCGAACCCTGAACAAGGTGAGGCGAGGTTTCCGCAAATGGCACGTCTATATCATTGCGGTCGTAGTGCTGGTAGTCGTCATCGTACTCGTCGCCGTGCTCGTCCCTGTGTTGTTGCGTGCCAGAGATGAGAGAACGCGGGACGAGCAACAGAAAGTAAGTGGCGGGGGGGGGGGGGGGGGGGGGGGGGGGGGGGGGGGGGGGGGGGGGGGGGGGGGGGGGGGGGGGGGGGGGGGGGGGGGGGGGGGGGGGGGNCCCGGGCCCGCAAACAAAATTAACTGGGTAACCCCCCCCCCCCCCACCCCCCAAGAGAAAACACGCTCCCTTGGAAGTGTTACAGCAACAGAATACATACATATGTGTGTGTGTGTCCAACAAAAAAAAGCAATATGCCATACTTACACCCTATCTCTAGACGCCCTCTGATATCAGCAAAGCGCGCATCAACCTTGGCTATGCACAATACCAGGGCTCCCATCTTCCCAATGGGGTCAACCAGTTCCTAGGGGTGCGCTTTGCAGCACCCCCAACAGGATCTCTACGCTGGAAGGCACCTGAAGAGCCTCCAATACGTTCAGGGGACCAACCGGCCGACCAGGTTGGTTATGCCTTGGAAATCCGAAAATGCATCTATTGTGGCCTTGCTGACTAGGTCACTTACCAGTTCGGCAAAATCTGCCTGGGGATATCGCAGCCTCTTCCGAATGACCTTCAGGGCGAGGACTGCCTGTTTGCTAACATTTGGGCCCCGTCTAATGCCACGATGAAATCCAAGTTGCCCGTTTGGCTGTTCATTCAGGGAGGTGGGTATACCGTCAATGCGAACGCTAATTGGAACGGATCGGAGGTGGTTGAGAGATCTGGAGGGAACGTAATCCTCGTCAACTTCAACTACCGAGTCGGGCTGTGGGGATTCCTCGCCGGTGAGCAAGTACGAGCCGATGGCGATCTGAACGCGGGCTTGCTGGACCAGCGCATGATGAGTGAGTTTGTAGGAAGGGCCAGATGTGACAAAGCTCGCTGGAACCCCCCGTTCATCCAAGAACAACCACTGACTCGGAAACCTACGTGGCAGTGAAATGGGTTAAGAAATATATCGACCAGGTATGTCGGATTACCGTTCCCGCTTGTCTACGCTCACCTTGACTCTGACTGCGCGATAGTTCGGTGGCGACCCAGACCATGTCACCATTCATGGCGGCTCGGCTGGTGCGGGATCCGTCGCCCTTCATCTCGTCGCCAACGGCGGCGTCGATGAGAATTTATTCCACGGCGGGATAGGAGAGTCTCTCTTCTTCCCTTCGCAGCCGTACGTGTCCGAACTGGAATGGCAGTTCTCCAAGGTCCTCAACGACACAAGGTGCCAGGACGCCGCCAGCCCAATGGAGTGCTTGCGAGGTAAAGACGCAGGAGCCTTGCAAGCGGCCAACTACCCGTCGCCTTTCCCGGGACGGACAGATATACCGCTGCCCCTTTTCTACTGGACGCCCTGCATTGATGGACAGCTGCTCCAAGATCGGCCCTACAAGATGTTCGAGGATGGCAAGTTCATCAACGTGCCCATTATGTTTGGAAACGACAATGATGGTCAGTTCTTATCTTTCCCGCCAGCATCAGGCACCTATTGCTCTCCTACGCTATATCAATTGACATTATGTGATCAGAGGGAACCGTCTTTGCTCCCAACACGGGATCACTGCAGGAGATCCAGACGTTCCTCCAAAACAACTACCGCTTCCTGGAGGACGAAGAAGCCAAGAATATCACGAAGCTCTACCCCTTGATGCAAGCGTTGCCAAACCACAACGCTTGGTTCACGTCAGCGCAGATGGCGTACGGCGAGACCACCTTCATTTGCCCCGCCGTCCACGTCCTCAGCGCCTACACGCAGCAGCAAGACAAGAACAAGGACAGCAGCACTGCCAACTGGACGGGCGGCGTGTGGGGCTACCGCTACAGCGTGGTTGACGCCGTCAACACCGCGCTGGGCATCGGCGTGCCGCACCTATTCGAGTCCTTCGCCATATTCGGGCCCGACAACGTCCCAGGCGCGCCCGAGAGCTACTACACGTATAACGCGCCCATCGTCCCGCTCGTCATGGACTACTGGATATCCTTCGTGCGCGCGCTCGACCCCAACCCGTTCCGAAGCCCCGGTGCGCCTGCATGGGATCAGTGGGGCGCCAACAAGCACCGCCTTGTCCTTGAGACGGGAAAAACCGCCATGGAGAGCACGCCGCAGGAGCAGCGCGCGAGATGTGATGCGTGGAAAGAGCTTGCCCCAGTTATGAGGCAGAAGCGGTAGATGGAGGGGCAGTTGTAAAAAATGAGCTAGCGAGCGATCATGATAAGGAATGAAGAGAGCAAAAGAAGAAGACATGCGCCAGTAGCGTTGCTATGAATTGTAGAAGTCCTTGCTTTATGCTATGTGGCTATATATCTTGGTGAGTTATTGCGTCCTTTATTCCTCGGCTGTTTTGCTGTAATGGCTTTGAAATAATGCCACAGTAGATAACCGAGCGCCTCGCGCATTCCACAGACTATAGCATGGTATAACTGCTGGCGCGTTGGACGAGGAGTTGGCATCGGCCATATTCGAGAAGGGTGCCGACACACGGGAAGTATCCGTGTACATCAAGTAAGGACGGGCAGCGGACGCTGCCGATTCTGGTCCAGGAGGGGAAGAATCCTCTTTTGGTAAGCCGATCAACGTCTTCAGGGTTGCGCCAACCTCAGTGGATATAGTATCGATATCCCCGCAAAACGTAACAGGCGACGAGAATGACAGATTATCCGCGTTCTCTTTGTCAAGTGAAAATGCTGCCGTGGTATGCACATAGATATCGTCTCCGGCAGCGGACCGGACTACGACGTGATGGAGCTCCAGGCGACGGCCATCAAGCCTCGTAGGAGCACGGATTGCAAAGGTACGAACAGAGCCGGAACCTACTTTCGCCAAGCCCACATGGGCCTGCCATTCGATGCCTGCGGCGCGAGGCAGCTCGTCTACCTCGGCCGCAAACATGTAGGGTATGTACCGCCTTCGTGACTGTACACGATTTTCTTCACCGTCCTTGCCGGTATCAGCCAAGTAGGCGCTGGCAAGCACGTCCCAGTCGGGAAAGCTAGTCGAAGCGGCTTCGTCATCGTCGCCGCCAGTCAGGGACATGTACTGTGAGTTGAACTTGCGGTCCCAGAGATCTGGGCCAGTCTCGTCGTCATCCTCTTCCGAAGCCTCCGTGGCGAGGCCCCAGAGATGAGCCGTGTCCCAAGCATGGGTAGCCAAGGCCGTCTTGCGCTTCATATCTACTGCCAATGGCGTTCTAGGGAAGTATGCCACAGCACTTGTCCACCACTGGACTTGCATTTCGGTTCCGATGCGCCAAAGGTGCTGGAGTGCCAAGGTAATCTGCAAGTCCGTTGTGTCGCCTCCAGATGAGCCGTCAGACGCGGGGAGCACCATCGAGGCAGGAATCAGTGGGATCTGGCCCGCGATGGTCGTGATCTTCATTGCGCTATGGTCTGTATTTGATGGTCCCGAAGGCGATATTCCCGGAGGGAAGGCAATGGCCTGACTGTAGGGCCCGATATTGGCAGGTGCCCAATAGGATCGAGACTGAACGTGCAACCCTTGCCTGGTATCCTGTCCCAAACAAGGTTGGACTGTCAGATAGATGGCGATTTCGGATCCCTGGGGTAAACAGTTGCCACAAGCAATAGTGACCCGCGCGGGCGGATTGGGTTCCCGAAACAGCGCGCCATAAAGCTTGTTGATTGTGGGGAAGTCTGACATACGCCGGAGCACGATGATGGTGTTCGTGATGGCCAAAGACGAGAGCGATTGATCGCGAAGTCTTTGGCGAACCGCATCTACCAGTCTACTGGTTTGGCTTTCGGTGCTGGTTTCTTGGCTACTACCGAAGAGGCACCATTGCTCAGGAGAGTTCGAAGCCACAACTCCTGAGGACCGCGGCAGAGGTACCAGCGGCACTTCTTGAAACTCGTCACTTGTCTGCACATTAGTGTGTAACGCTTCTAGGACAACCTCGAACCTAGCATCAAGGAGCGCCGGGATTCGGACAGTAAGCTTCCCCGGGATTTGCTCATCAGAGGATTGCCTTTGTGGCTTCATCTCCACACACGCTTTACGGATGCTGAGCCAGAGACTGCCGCCTCCCTCGCGAACAACTTTTGTATCGGCGTCGTGCACGACGATGCGCCCCTTGAAAAGCGCCGGCGGCCCATCTACTACGAGGGTCTCGAATTCGCCCCCTTCGCCGAGCTCAGATCCTCGACCGCCGCCACCGAACTTCCTCAGGACGTGCTTGACGCGCTGGATGCTATTCTCACTCGCCACGTTCTCCCATAGGAAATCCTCGTCTAGCCCAGCGCTCGCAACCTTAACAATGCGCGCCTCCAACCCCACAGCCTCCATCTCACGGAGGAGCTGGGCATCATCTGGTTGATTGCGTGGGGATTCTTCCGCAATGGCTAGTGGTGGTGGCAATACGGGGTACTGCCATAGATAGCCGAGTGGGACAAGACCGAGTCGAAGGGCTACGGACTCAACGCGTGTCCTCTGATATGTAGATAAAATAGCGCCGGTACAGACAGCATTGGCCTCTGGGTGAGACGCGATGACGGATCGCAACAGTGGGATAAGCGACTCGGTCTCGTCTTCTTCGTCGGAATCATGCTTAACGTCAACCACAACGGCGCCCGGGTCAGACGTAGGCCCTTCCTGCTGAGGGCCATCGGCCTTGAAAGGAGGGGTGGTGGATGGCAGGACAGGGTCCTGGTAGCTGATGCCATGGTCTACAGTAGTGCCAGTGATGGCTCGGCGAAACAGCGGCAAGCCAGTGGCAGTGGCGTACAGTGGCACGACCTGGTGCCCGACGGTCTGGTACATAAAACTGTTCAGATCCGTCTCGTCGGCACCCTCGCTGTCGTGTTTGCTGGAGCCATGCCCGGCGTCCGTGCTCGGAGCGAGCGGCGCCGGGGCGTCGGATATGAGCCCCTGCTCTGTGGCACCTGGATGGCTGGACGGCGGCGTAATAGCGCTGGCGCTCGGGTGGTCTGGTGGGTGAAGATTAGCTAGGGCCACGACGCGGTGGTCATTGGCCAGGCAGTGCAGAATGGAGAAGAAGCTATCCTTCCCACCAGATACCAAGGCGATGACGTTCAGGGGTCCATCCACCGCCATGATCCCGGACAGTGGAAAGCAGCACAGAAAGTCGTCGTTTGGTGGTGGCCCTAGTCGTAGGTTAAGGTGTCAGCATCTGAAACGACAAAGGCGGGGGTTTGTTTGTTTAAGTTGAGCTGTTGCGAGTCATGGCACATCCTTGGGCTCAAGTTGATGGACGCGTTTCGTGATTCTGGCGGCTTGCCCCTCAACGATGAGGGAAAAACAAGAGGAGTTTCCCGCGCTGCCCGCGTAATGCGTGGACCCGTCTGATCTTTCGCGGAGGACTGGCGTAGATGTGAGTTACTGCATAGGTACGTACAGTACTAACCTACGGCTGTAGTGGTGGTAGTGGTGGTAGTAGTGATAGTGGTAGTGACAGTAGAGTAGTCGTAGTCGTATGTACGCCTGCTAGCTGACTTGCGTCCGGTGTTTTTTTGCGAAGTTTAGCTTCAGTGGTGGATAAGTTAAAGTCGGAAGTTGCAGGTTAGTTGGGATGTACTTGCTTAGCATGTACTTCGCATCCAAACAATGATAATTAATGTTAAGATAGACAGCTGGGAGATCTTCGGCTGCCTATCGCAATTACTTGCTCAACAGCTGATCCTAGGCAAAGAGTATGATATTCGTTCCGGGAAGTAATATCGGCTGCATATAGTATGAATTGCCATTATTGTGCACTGGAAACCCTGTCTGTACAAGTCAGAAGCCCAGTCAGACGTCGCCGACTACCTAAGATTCCAGTCTGGACCCACGGTAGCTGTAGTGGTAGACTGCCCGACTTGCAGGTGGTCTATTCCGTTCCATTGGGAAATCCGCTGATCGTCCGGTGTTTGAAAATCAGGAGCTAAATCGTAAGTTACCGATCCTCATCCGTCTATCTGCTTTATTAAAGATTGGCTCGGATCTGGCAGATACCGCTTTGGGAGGGGGCACTTACTCGTACACACGCACTACTACTGTAGATGGAACCTGGGGCTGGCTATGCGTCAAATGAAAACCAACAACTAACTCGTGTAAACGACATCTTACATGTAGTCAAGAATACAAGGGAAGGAAGCGCGGATATTTCATGTAGGTTACCTACCTACTAAAATTGTAGTGATGACATATCCTACTAGGCTACTACAGACTACATACAGCCACCTAGCATAGTAGTAGTAGTGCGAGCCCACTGTAGCCGAACCGTTGGCACCGGAACCCTCGAACACGAGACGGGTAATTCGAGTTAGGCTGCTTATGCACACACTTAACACTTTACGGTTGATGTCACACATGGCAGATTTTGAACAAGTGAACAGGATGCTTGTGGCGGGCAGACGGTTGCAATTTTTCTATCTGTAAAGACTAGCAGAGAGCTTTCTTTGTGGCCTGCACAGTTGCTTGAGAGCAATCGCAGTAGAGGAAGTCATGAAAGAGAACCTTAGTTGATCCACACCAAAGGCGGGAAAACTGCTCTTGCGAGCTGCAACCCCTCCTTGCTGGAAAAGGTTTCCTGTAGCCAGGACGGCTGTCCAGCCCGCCTGCTGTAGCCATTACAACGAGCGTAACGTGGGGAGAACCGCCAACGAATATTCCTAGAGGGAAAAAAAAACCAAAAATGCCAAGCAGTGCTTCATCTCCAGCACGCAAACAATTCGCAAGAGTGTGTATCATGTCGCCAGTGTACGCCGCAAATCCCCCATTTTGTTCCCCTCGCAAGTCGCTCCTAGACCGCTGGGTGTTCCTCTCTCCCTTGAGAAGTTGTGATGATGGCCGTGAAGTGGTTGTGAAAGTCTTGTGTGAAAGTTGATACAAGAAGGCAAGTCGATGCTGCGAAATCAGATGTAACTTTTCAATCTTCTAGGTAAGATGCCGTTGTTCATGGGTGGGTGCCGTCTGGTTCGGCAACCAGACGTCTTTAGACCCTAAGACCGATCCGCGTAAATCTAGCGGGGTAGGTCGAGAGATGAATAAGTCGTTGAGTGTCATGTCGGGCATATGCCATATATCTCGGATTCTTGGCATTTGTGTAAATTCATATACAGCTGAAACTTGCGAAGCCTCAGTCGGAGCGCTTGCGCTTCTTCTGGTCCAGGCTTTCACTGGGCGACTCATCTCCGGAGAGATCACTACCGCTGCCCGAGATGTCGGCAGCCACCTGGAAGAGGACCTTTCCGAAGCTGTGGTAGTCGGCATCGCTGTGACCCATCATCTCCAGACTGTTGTCGCCATCTTCCAGGAGGTTCATGACAATGGCGCCACTGCCGTGGGTGCGGGCGTGTTGGGCGAGGTTGTCGCTTCGGGAGAATTTCTTGCCACACTCATGGCACTCGAAGGGCTTGTCCTGGGTGTGCAGCGACCGGTAGTGTCGCTTCAGGTGTTCTTGGCGCCGGAAGCGACGGTTGCACAGCTCGCACACAAACGTCTTGGAGGGGTCCTCGGTCAGGGACTGCTTGCGGCCGCGACGGGTGGGCGGGGCAGGGAGCGGGGTGGTGGCGGAAGCCTGGCCAGCATCAGAGCCCGGGGCGGTGTTGTTGTTGGTGGTGGTGGTGTTGCTAGCCTGGTTGGCATCGTGGGTGCCAGACGACTGCTGACCAGATTGGCCAGCATCAGAGCCGGCGGCGGCGTTCATGGTGGGTGCGGTTGTGCGAACGTCCTTCTTGGAGGTCTTTTGCTTCTTGGCGGAGTGAAGATCCTCGGATTCAGGCGAGAGGCTGGTCTCAGTCAAGAAGGAATCGTCGCCCAATGAGAAGGTGGTTGAGCACGTGGCAGAGCGCGACCGCTTGACTTCTGAAGAACCGCCCAGGTTGACCAGTCCGTTGACGAAATCCTCCTCTGACTCCAAATCTGACAGGTCGTCGAATGTAGGCAGACCGTGGTGGATTTGGGTATCAAAGTCAAAAGTATCTGAAGTAGGCTTGACGAGGCTGTCACCCCTGAACTCGTCGAGGGCGGTAGGTGCAGAAAACTCAGGTGCCAAGCTGACACCACCAACAGTCAAGTTTCGTGGATCAATGCTGAAATCAAGGTCTTGCTCGGAAGAATCCGACTGTGCGTAGGGGGGAGGAGATGGGGACAGGGAAGGGCACGACGTCGTAGAGACGAGGTCGCTGATGACACTCGGATTAAGTGAAATGTTCCTGATGGGTTGGGCGGATTGCAGGTAAACTGAGAAAAAAGGTCCCAGGTTAGCTCAAGTTCCAAATTCCAATTTCCTGGCGATGGGGGCCCCGCAGGCCAAACAATCAATGGGAATTGCAGGGGAGGGGCTCGGCAGGTACAACCCAAAAATCGACCGATTCTTGGGCCAGCTCAACTCAACTCGACTACAACACATCAAACCCGAATTTCGAGGTCTGATGCGATGCACTGCATTGCATGCCATGGCAGCCAGCAGGTGCCCAATTCCACAAATCCAAACAGCAAGGCAGAAAATCATAATAGTAATAGTTAAAAAAAAACACTAACCTGGCGTCAGCGGGGGGGATCCGCAGCTGGCCCAATCGAGGCCCTCGATCGTCTCAGGAAGGTTCTCAATCTCGGGCTTGACGTTCTCGTAACCATCCAGGCCGGAGAACATGGGGTTGAGCGGCGTAGCCAACATGTCACCGCTGCCGGGGCTGCCCATGTTGCTGCCCGAGGACGACAGCGGGGGGGTCGCGGGGTAGTACATGCCATCTCCTTCGCACATCAATTCCGTCTCGAGCATGAGCTTGGCCGCATGTCCCTGGAGGAACATGTTGGGCTTGTGAGGGGCGGCGCGCGGCGAGGCGGCCGGAGTCATGTTGGATGTGACCGACTTGAAGACGGGCGTCGGTGCTGACATTTGCGAGCAAGCGGAACCGGGCCGCGAGTAGATGGGCGTCGAGGGAAGCGTCGGTACGACTGGGTACATCTGCATCTGTTGTTGAACCCCGGGGTGCTGGCTGAAGTGACCGTGCTGGCGGTTCTCTGCAGTCATGTCTGGAGTGTAGTAGAAGAATGGCGTCGGGCCCATCATCTGGGAGGCCATCATGTTGGGATCCATTTCTGTTCAGTGGCATATACATCAGCTCCTACTGGTCGCCCAAACGAAGCCTCGGGTTTCACCAACCTGTCTTATTATCCAGCGGGTTTTTGACTTGTCCGTGTCCAATATATAGTTGGTATGAAAGTCCGGCGGGATCCTCTCTTCTTCTTTATCAATTAAGTATGGATGGCTTAGTATACAGCTTTGATCGGATGGGCGAGTGGCCTAATGATGGTGGTTCGGTTCCGGGTTGGAAGGAATGGACGGCAGGCTGGAAAGTTGGTATCCAAGACTGTCTATAAGCTGTCGGGTCGAGTGACTGTGTTGTTGGTCGTGTTGTACATATGGCTGACCTCTCGGGGCTCTCTCGTCTAGATTATATGATATACCTGTGTAGGTGGGAATAGAGACAACGAGGCGGAGGGGGGGTTATAGCGTATAGCAGAGAGCAGCTGATAGGTATATCAAATGAAGGGAAGGAAACTCGAGGTGAACTCAAAGGGTTTCCAGAAAGTCAAGTCACAAGAAGAAACGCAGGAACCGATAGGTTATGAATGAAAAGTCCGCGATCTGTCGATCATATGCTGGGAGCCATAAATGAGCGTGTTGAAGGGAGACCTTGGGAGATAATGTAGTAGACGAGAGGGCAAAGACAGATCAACGCCATTAAAACCGTTGATAGGCACAGACTGGATGGCATGACCCAGCCGGCACCCACACATCTGTGTCTCACTTACAAGCTGGGAACCACTCACCACTGACAAGCTGCCTCTACTGTACAAGGGCCATACAAGGGCCATACAAGGGCCCCGACAAGGGCCCTCCAAAAGCGAACTGGACTAGTGATCATGGTGGAACCCAAGACGAGCGGGTGTAAAAGAGACGCTAAGCCACCCAAGCACCAAGAGAGGCAATGCTATTCCTGGCACCCGAGCTGGGAGCTGGGCCAGGACCGACCGCCAGCAGCCTGGCAGCATTGGTCGGGCTTAGTGCCAGTGTGTACTCGTAGTAGTAGGTAGGTGGTAGTAGTAGGTGTAGGTTAGGTTAGGTTGCATTGATTGGAGTCGTCGATACATGTACATGGGTCGGATGTAGACAAGTACCGCCCATCAGACGATACTTTGGCCCGTCGTGTGTTGTTGTGTCGGTGGTCTGGGTCTGGTGGAACCCCTCTTCTAGTCTAGAGGAGCCGTACTATACTTCGGCACTATACTATAGCCCATGTACTCTCCCTCCTAGACACCTAGACACCTAGACACTCGTTCCAAGACTCGGAATGGCCCTCCTTGGCCGTGCTGTCCAGCTTGTCTTGTCTTAGTATGCTGTTCTGTTCCTCTTCCCATGCCCACCCTCCCTCCAACCTCGACAACCACGGCACGACACGACACGACACGACACGACATGCATGTGTGTGTACATAACTAATCTAACCCACCTACACGACCATTTGTGCAGGATAACAGCATTAGTTCATCTGCACCTTGGCCGGTTTAGAACAGCGTCCCATTCCACCTTGGGCAGGTAGCCTGTCAATCCTCCCATAACGCCCATGCTATTGTGTTGATGAGTCGTCGTAATGGGACGGTCAGTCCCAAGGTCCCTCCCCCCTCTCCCCCCCCCCCTGCTGCTGGTGCATCAATAAGGTGCCCATCCATACATAGTACATAGGAAGGGAATGAACGGTGAGAATGTGGCGGCATAAAGATATGATAGGCTGGACATTGTGCTGACCCTCTTCCTGCCGAACAAACAACCTGTGCAAGACGGCTACATTACTGGCTGGGCTCGAGAGGAATGCAGGTACGGTGCGCCGACGGCGTTCCGTTTCAAATCTATGTTCGAATTCACATTTTCTCTCCGACCCAAGCAAGATTCTCTGTGTGTGATACTGGCTACCATTGGACAGAGTTGCCCCTCGCCGGTACGAGCATGTTTCTAGCGATTGGCCGCCACGAGATATAGTCAATTGTCAGTTCCCAATGTGACCGTGGAGAGACAAGGCCGGGAACGCGAAACAGTGGGCGATCTCTTCTTATGCGCTGGCTGGGCGGGCTGGCAGGTGGGCGGGCGGGCGGGCGGGCGGGCGGGCACTGGAAAGAGAGGTGAGCGAGAGGGAGCCTCCACGCTCTGCCCACGCTCTGTCCACGCCCTCAGGGAATCGCCCTAAAGCATGACATGTTGCTGGGTAGGTAGACCCTGTCCTGTCATGGTTAATGCACCCGATGGCTGATGCTAAGTATATATCAGACGAGGATGTGGAAAAGGCAAAACAACTCCAGATAAACCACATAAAAATAAAATAGCATACACCATGTAACTTAGGGCTGTATAAACGTGATAATATCGCGCCGTAAGCTAGATGGCTGATTATGCGCAGATGGTCGAGGGTAAACAGGCGGGACTGGACGGGACTGGATCGCCTACCAGCCTGCCTGCCGTCCGGAAACATATGACATGGCGAGCCAGCGAGCGAGCGAATAGGTGCAGGTGCAGGTGTGCAGGTGGGTTGCACGTAGGGAGGTCCGGAAGTAAAGGCGCAATAGCAGTAGGTTATTGGGCGTGCCGCCCGATGGGGATGGGGGACTGACTGCTCAATAGGGCAAAATGACGCCGTCGCTGATTGGAGTCTCGATCAGAAAGGCTGCAGCAGAAGAGTGCTACTTGGGATGAATCTTATGATGATAGGACGGAAGGCCTTTTCCTCTTCTTTCTATTGTTGGCTCAGGGTTGGTTGCATCATCAGTCAGCGTGCCCACACCTGATGATGGATGTGCTGCATACGGCGCCTGCAAGCACTTTACTACTGGATGGGATTATCTCTCTCACACACACACACACACACACATACATACTGGTACACCCTTCCCCAGGGCGTATAGAGGGTGCTATTCTCATTTTTGTCAGCCGTCATAAACATCATCAGCGGGCCAGCGAGACGTCTCATCACATACTTCAGCCGTCACACTCCGTTGGCAGAACTATTCTGGGGACTATCACTTTTGGAAACTCTCTTCGTGATGGCTGTCAGATATGGCATCGCGGGCGCAAAGACGAGTTATTGGAGGATCTCGCCTTCGGTGCCACTAAAGTAGCGAGCTTACATATTATGAGGATGGGAATACCGAACCAAAAGCCCCTCGTAAGTGTACGTACATTTGGTGTTGGTTCGAGGTCGGGCATGTCAGAAGAAAGGTTAAGTAAAATACAAAAACAAAAAAAAACATCTGTGATTATGGCGTTCTGAGATCTGACCAAGCCTTTTCAATCTGACATCATGCCGCCCATTGCGAAGTGCCGGTTTAGGATCGAGCAGAAAGTATGCACAAAGTGGCAAGTGGCTTTCTTATTCCAGACGGAGGCTACGCGCTACGGTCCCGCCAGGACGGAAACGCATTTTTTTTCAACGCCACGACTATGCCATCAATCTCCAACAACAAAGGATCCCCTCACTCTCTCTGGTGCCTCAGGCTATAGAGGACGAAATGAACCATCGGTTCAGCAGTCCTTGCCGGTCCAGCTTGAAGCCAAAGGCAATAGTGCCCCCATAGAATAAAGCGAAGTATCTATCTATCTGTTCATGCCACTACAGGTTGCAGACTCACATGAAGAGTTGCACAGCCTACAAATACGATATTATGTGGCCATCTTGCCGACGGCTACACCACCTCGAATTCGTTATCGAACACATTGATGATACAATACAGAGTATAGCCAAACACATTATGAAAGGGCGTCAACTCAAGGGGTGCCGCTGCCAGCTATATGAACAATAGTTGCTGTGATATCATGGCGGCGTTGCGCATGCCGCGCATTTTTCACGTCTTCCTCTCAATCTCAAACCATCCCATTACTGCACGATTCGACTGTTCTGTGCATAAGAGTCGGGGACCTCCAGAAGGCCTGTGTATGTAAATGAAACAAAGCTCCAGTCGATGTATAGTACGGTAGGCGTGGTGGTGATATCAATTAATCAATATAGACTTTCAGGCTCGTTTCGCCGAGCAGTCCACCTCGTTTCGTATCTAAAGTGGCACCCTACGCTACTGGTCCTCTTTGTGCATCCGGCATTATTTTTATTTCCCCATCCCATATTGAGCTTGTGCCTCGTGTACCTCTGTGCGCCCGGTCTGGTTGGCCGAGGTCGTCCCTAATACACCGGCTATCCCAGTCGGCTAATTATCCAATCCTAATGTATTGGTGTACAAATCTTGGTCGAACATCTTGGCCCCCACCGGGGATGGAGTTCTCTTGTAACACGACGGACGAATGATCAACGCGTGTTTTCATGCAACAAGCCCTCTCTCTCACCTCTGGCACCGAGACCGATGCCACGGCGCTGGCAGCTTTGGGTGTGTTGCTTGCATGGACTGGACAAGAACGGAATTGACTACTGCAAGGTACAGGCAGTAGCGACATGCAATTGGGCAAGCCCGACGACGATCGGTCCAACGAACTTGTGCAAACCGTCAACCCGTAGCCCATCGTCAACCCATGACCGGTGGCCGTCGATAGTCATCAGCATTAGCATTGGCAGTAGCATTAGCAAGTAACATTAGCATCCTGGGTGCTATGATAGCGGCCCCCAACTCCGGAGGCTGGACTTGCGCAGATCACCTTTAGACCGCCGGATGGGTGAAGCTTCATCCAAGATCCATCTGCTGCAGACCTCAGTCGGCTCGCTGTGGGGGACAGGCAGCTAGTCGCAAGAACTACTCGTTGTCAACGCACGTTATTGCACGTGAGAAGGCGGACAGGACTGCAGACAGGACCAGAGTGGTTGATCGCTGGACGAACCCGACCGGGGGTCCAATGGGCTAGGTTACTAGCAGAGATTTACAACGATAATCCCTTGAGAATCAATGGCATGGGCATGGGCATGGGCATGAGCATAAGCAGGGGCAGGGGCAGGGGCCTGTCGGACCCTGTATATTCTTCGCGACTGCTGCCATTCCTTCTGTACCCTGATCCATTCGGTACTTGGGACGCGTTTTGGAGTCTTCTCCAACCCACAATGGACGGTCGCACGGGGAGGGCCGGTAGACTTTCCGTCCTTCGCGACCTTTTCTCTCTCCTCTTGTCTGATGAAGTCCACGAACGGATTGGGCCTTACTCCGTACTAGCCTCGTCGTTAGATAGCTTCTACATACTCTGTACTACCACGTACTATTGGGCAATGGGTCTCTGCTACCTTGGGAGAGACGGTTCGTCACTCTTGTTGTTAATTACTGGTCCTCTTGCCTCTGCTACTCTGCATGTACTACGACTATTGACCTAGTTTAGTCAGTCAGTCGGCGTCGTGATTACCCAGTCCGTGGAAATGCACTTATCTTCCGTCGACCTGTGCCAATCCAATTCCGCCGTCGCTCAATTTGGGGGGAACCCCATGTTGATTCAATCCGTCAAATATTGCGGTTACCGTTCTTAAAAGCCATCCATGCAGCTATGGACAACGAAGAACTACACCGCAACGTTGTCAAATATAAGCAGACGACAGCAGATTGACCGTGCTTCTATAGTCAGTCCCACTCAAGATCTGGAAGTCAATGTCACGAACACCACGGCGGCCCGCTCATGGGCAGATAGCTGCCCTGCCCGCCACCTAAAATTGTAAGCGATGACAAGTCTCATGTCGAACCCCAGATTCACAAGAGGTCAGGCCCAACCCTGGTCCATAGCCCGTCTCCATTATCATAACGAGGTCTTGGCAACGAGTCCGGCCTGCCGGGGAATCAAGGGTGACGGGGCCTGATTCAAGGGCCTGTAATGAGCAGGCCCTGCTACGTAGGGATGGTCTTCCAGAAGATCTCTGGCCGGCAAATATTGAGCCAATCACGGACAAAACCGGTCGCACAACTCCAGAAACTTATGGGCTCGAAACCCCTTCACTTGTACCCAAGTGTGCAAGGGTCTTGCACAAAGTCGGGCCTATACACTCACCTAGTAGGCCAGATTCGGAAGCTGTTTCTTCGGTCTGCGGTCTACTAAAGTACAGTATGTTGTTGTACGACAATCACCAACAGGTGGCGAATTACTTCCACCCAGCATCGGACGATAGTCCCGCATTTGAGTCGCGTAAAGAAGCTCGTCCCCAAGTTGAATGAATTACCCTGTCAACACCCGCAACCCGCTGCTGTTCTCCTACCCGTCTACAGCCCGTCCACCGTCCTCCCTCCGGCCTGCCAGTAGTCGTAGTAGCGGCGGTACCAGACACGCGCCTCCACGGGGTTGCTGCTGTTGTCACTACTACTATTACGACGGCGACGACGACGACGACGACGACTACAACAACGCTACCATGGTTCTTGGACCCTGACGATCAGGTACAGAGAGGGGTTTATCCGTTGGTCTTCCGGTGTGTCTACGTCTACACAGACTGCCAGGAGTCTCGAGCCAGAGCTGAAGCCATCTGAAGCCAACTGAGGCCAACTGAAGCCAACCTGTGATCCGGTTCACCTTCGTCGGGTTACATTGTCCGGGCATGTGACATTGTTCTGGAGATTCCTTGGAAGCATTACCGCAGGCTTCGATTGTTCGGTGGGCAGCCAAGCAATATTGCTATGGGTTCGGCGCAGGGTTTCGTCGCTGGTCCACTGGGCCGGGGACGACTCCCAGTGGTCAAGAGCAGGTGCTTTGAAACCTTCTAGAAGCCCCGTACATCCATAACACCCCCACCCGGTCATGCATATCGAATGTTACGGCAAATTTGACACCTGGGTGGCTTCAAGTATACCTTGCACCTGCCTATCGTACGTCCGACGAGGGAGTGAGAAAGATACACCTGCCGAGAGGTAGATCCAGCTGGATTGTCGCTTCATGGGTTGGAGTAATGCCGCCCATCACCACCTGGGGAGCGCGGCCACCACCACCCGCTGCCCCATTACCCAGTCCAGCCGGGGCCGTTGGCTGGCGAGCCTCTTCCGGATGGGACCATTGACCTCCAATGTAATGCAAACCCTCAAGGTTGCTGGTGAGGGATCACGAACTGGTGGATAACCATCTCATACCGCCTGCTCCAAACCCGACCATGTTTCGGTGCAAAGACCGGCCCAGAGCAAAGGTTTTCACCACTTAATTTGATCACTCGGACTACGCCGAACCATTGTTGATATTATATTATTGTCGTTACTGTTGTTATTACGTGAATTAATCATTGGCTCTTGTTTCTCTTTTATCGGTTACAGCTCGATGGTTATGTGTGTGTTTTGGGTGCATGACCGGCACAGTGAGCGAATGCGTTTCCTCGGTGTAGTAACAGGAGTAGCGTTCTTACTAAATCGCTATCCGTAGCTCATGATGGGGAGCCGGTAACGGACTACGCACAATAGGCGATCGTCATAAATGCAAGGGACCCCGTTGTTCGGGAGCAAACCTGAACGCCTTTTCATTAGGTAGTGGTCGGCCGCCAGGCCACCCGTCGTGGCAGGGCTCAAGCCTGAGCACACAGAAACCCAACACCTTGAAATGTGACATAGGGCATATGGCATAGGTTGGAATGGTAGACAGAAGATGCAGCGATCTTTCAGTGTTACCATTTCGTCTGTGTGCGGTCAGGTTCCATCATCGGTTTGCTCTAGCATCTACGCTACAACGGTAGACAGATGGGATGATCAGTGATCGGCGTGATGGTAATTTCAACCTCATATATACTGTACATATGAACTAGGACCGGTTGATATCGATGATACCGTTCAATACGTACAATAAGTGCAACCTAGCTAAGTCCTTAACACAATGACCTCACACAATTGCTCTCGACGTAAGGAACCAGAAGAACTGAGTGCGAGACTGCAATTGACTTTTCGCGTCCCGTCATGCCATATTCGCGGAAATACGTCAGGAAATATATGACCAACTAGATACCCATGAGGCCATTTCGTCCGCGTGGTGGTGAGAGGGGCTTAGTCATGGGCTTTCCACATACGTACGCAAGCACGCCTCTTTGGAAGTCGAGATTGGAATGTCTCCGGGGCTGTACTCTGTAGAAGGGTTCCTTTCTTAGTGGATAATTGCTTTTGGTGATCACCAAGTGCTTGAGTTTGTGACGACATTTGCAGGTCCCAACGTTATCTTGCCCGTCCCATACAAGTGGTACCAGTAGCAGACCGGTAGCCTAGTAGATCTCTCGATGTCTTCAGGGAGGTTCCCTGAAGCTGCTACAAGCACGCAAGATACACCAGACAGAGAAGTGCCAGTGCAGTACTAGTCATTTGGTAGTGCAGATTAGAACTGGTACCTGATGGAGGGGAAAAGATGTCTTGTGATGTAAGCCTATCGGTCTGTCCCCAGATATTACACTACGCTGCCCGGAGGAGGAAGGTCAGTTACGATCGAAGCCCCGCCATGCCAGACCTGCAGATAGAGGCGTCGGCCATCTGCACGCTGTTCTGTTTCAGAAACCAGACAGAAGAGCTGTGCCGAGGGATCAACAGGTACCGATCATCGAGGGACGGGTGCTGGTTCTCAGCTGCACAAACCTGCAGTAGCCAACCTCGATGGCTTCATGGCGTGCATAGTCACGGCCAAGTACAGTCCATCGAACGGCACACATATCATGGCTACAGTACAGCACCACCACCAATCAAATCCCATCTGACCCATTTTATGAAATGGTGGGTTGCAGTCACAATGTTTCAGATCTTTTACACACACACACACACACACACACACACCTACACGACCCCCCTCACCCTCCCGCCATCTATCTCACGCCGTTTCAAATGGTTAAATGTATGCGTTCTATGGCGGGTTCTGGAAGACGGCTGCTATGAGATGAGACCATTTAGCACGCACCTGTCTCATGGGCTTGGTTTTCCTGGGGAAACCGGCTTCCGAGCCGCTGGCTACATCTCGTCCCCCTCTTTCTTCCAGAACCAATACGAGCGACAGGTCAATTTGGCTGAATAAGGTGCTCTACTCCATACATGCCGTCTATGAACAACACACCCACACCAAGACAATAGAGAAAGAACAACACTTTTTTTCTTCTTCTTCGCAATGTTTGCTTGCTGGCGTAATTGTATCAGTCAAGAAAGCAAAGCAAAGCAGACGGTGTAGATAGATGCATAGATTTGCCCCAACTTGCAAGTGTGCATCATGCTTGGCATGGGGACAAGCTGGCTCGGTGGTGTCGGGGCTGTGGTTTGCGATTCCGACGGTTCTTCATTTCGTTCAAGTTTGCTTGAACCAGACCCTCGGGAACAGCCTACCGATCCTAGTACCATACGTACGCCTGGCGAGGAATTTCTCTTCGCTCTCACCTTTTCTCTCTCACCTGAACGAGCCGAGGCTAAAATACTTTTGGTTGGTCGCTGTTTGCTAGGCAATGAATATCGGTGCCTGTGGGAGGCTTTGGTTCCTGCAGGAGGCCCAGATCGTGCACACGACTTTGGGCTTTCGCTTACAGTGGTTGGCCAGTCGAGGTGTGGCAAGGTGCGTTGGCACACATTAGCCTGGACGGGGATGTAATATGTACAGTACAGTGCAAGACCAGACGGGCAGATGGCAGGAAGCGTGATGGGATGCATTGTTGTTCGGGATGCCTCCCAGAACCATACTCATACCCCCATTCGCTCTTGACGATCAGGAAACCAACGTATCGCAGCGAGCGGGGTAGTTCTGGCACTCTGGTTAGCCAGCATGCAGAGTGCACCATCGCTTGGCAGGATAAGAGGCAAATTGCGGCAGTGGAATTGCTCGATGTCGTCGTGTCCGGTCAAGTCGGTCGGCTATGGCGTAGGTGTGCCCGCCTTGCCAGCCATCGGGGGCAATGGCATGACGATGCGCTCTCGACAGGCAAGTGGCTGTTATGCGATCCAGCACGACGGACCAGAGGCGAGGCCTGTAAATGGCATGACCCAATCACCTGTGGTTGCAACCATATCATAGCTGCACAGCCCTTAATCGAGGCAATTCTGTGGGTGCATTGCAATTGCTCCGTACTTTGGTAATCTTAATAATTAATGGTCCGAGCATATACGAATCGACGTCAGAGGGTATGTCATCGACAAGCAAATCGAGAAACCAGCCCGAATGTCACGGTGCAATGTTTTTTTGTTTTTTTTCCACGAGAGAGAACTTGTCAGCCTGCAGCGAGGTGATATGGTGATGGGAGAACACCCGCAGACCCGCCTGCCCGCCTTGGTTTCACAAGTCTCGATGTTTGTTCCCCATTGATGTCGATTGTTCTAGTGCATGTAGTACTCCCTACATACAGTCAAGGCGGCTTTGTCCGGAATCGCCTCCGGGCATGGATGCCAAGTGCGTACGCAAAGGATGTCCCCCAGGTCTAGCCTTCCGGGCGTGACCGCCTACTCTAAGCACCCTAAGTCGACCGCTATACGCCGGGAAACGGGGTTCTTGGATCTCAGCTACTCTCTTTGCTTGCTGGTGCATATGTATGTATTGCTTCTTGCAGCTGTGGGGGGTCCTAGACTTTTAGGCGCAGGGGGCAGCTGTGTCTCTTCGTAAATCAGATGAGATGAATCAGATCTCGCCAGTCAACGTGCAGATGGACACATAGTACATGTTGCGGCTGTATTCTAGTAAGGATCTATCTATGAAGTTAGATGGTCGTACTTGACTACTGTGCGATACAGCCCAGGTATAATGACATCAGCGCGCACAGGGTGATATGTAATTCGCAGCTCTGAGGACTTTCCGTTGGGCGTAGACTATCCAATCAAGTCTCAATCGCATATATTTCATTGCCAGGTTGTCAGCTTGTCAGCACCGATCGTACCTGTGAGCATGCATTGGCCTATCACGAGCAAGAAATTCCTGCCCAGCCTTTGGATTTGGACTTGCCCGTAAGTTTCTCATTGATCAAGGCCGAGATGGTGTCGTGGCGCGTCATCTTTCGCATCCATGTTTCGTACAAAGGCTGGGGGGAACAGAAAAGAAAGGCAAGACGTCCGTCGACGGGCACTTTTACACGCTGTCCCGGTTGCGACAACGCTTTGGCTCTGTGCCAGTCTCTGGATTGCTGTCAGCGAGTGAGACTAGATCTTTCCGATACGTCGTCAGGATTGTCTCACACCTTTGGACGACGTACCAGCTTCTTGTAGGTACAATCAACCCACGCCGTGGCCCACGGCCCAACAATATGTAGGGTGGGCATTGCTTCCTGGAATTTGGGGGAGGCCCGCGGTGAAGATATTGCCTGAAGCCTCTTCTCGTTGACGGAATATAGATCAGTTGGTAGGTCATCAGTCGCTACTCGCCTGTGCGCATAACTCCCTACGCTAGGCTTCTTAGAATAGACCCCTGTGGGTAGTATGCTCCTTGGTTTTCATGGCAATGTGTTGGGAGACGACGTACTGATATCGTCCGGAGTTTATCGAAACACTTTATTAGCTGAGCAGCCTCTTCGTGTTGACAAAACCCGTCCTATTCAAGTTGTGTATGAGCAACTAAGTGAATTATTTTCCATACGACCATGTCCACGACAGCCAATGACAGTAACCAGTCAGCTGAGGCCTGGACGGGCGGTAATGTATTTATCTTATGAGCAGGTATTTCGCAATGTGTGAGCTGTCACACAATATCACCATAGTAGTTATACTCGGCGGTAAGCTTCTGACAGCGAGAGTTGATTTGTCTTGTTAGTCCACTAGCCGCGGGTTGTCATTGCAGTCCCATGTACTGTGAGATAATTCCATAGTCGGGGGCCTCAATTGCCTACCCGGAGCTTTGGGTTCGAACATAGCAACGCAAAGGGACACATGGCAGAGTTCCCCGGTTTGGATATAGGACTGGGCGATACGCCCCCTGTTCTTGATTCTCTAATCTTGAGGTTTTGGTCGGCCCATGGGAGGATGGAGACCACAGCTACATGCCCAGAGAGAGATTACTCAACTTGCCATCGTGTGTTTATGGTATCATCACTTCGATCCCAGCTCGAGCAGTTGCTTAGGGACGTGATAAACACCAAGCCAGTTACGAAATATGTACGCTTCGTGTACACAAGCTCGACGAAGCATGACCATAATTCGACGTATTGTAACATACGACCCCTGGCAAGTAAGTTCTGGGACCAACGTCTTGTGTCGCTGTCGTAGAACTGCGTGGCCACAAAGCCTATGGCACTTCGTCAGGGTGCCTGCGACGAATAGTCTCCAATGGCCACCGAAGCGTACGTTCACTCGCACTTTTAGGCTACCATTACGGCTGTATACAGACATCCAAGTTTCCATTCACCGCATGTGCATCTGTAAAGGTGTGTGTACGTATGCATATTGTATGTAATACCGAGGTGAAAGCTGGCGCGCCTATACCCGCACACGAAGACATATACCGGGAGAACTAGCAAGGTGAGCACTCCGTGTTGGTTGTATGACTCAGAAGTTCTGAGTTGGAAGAACGTCGCAAATGTGATGTGGTCCCATGGGATATCACACTCCATGAATTCAGATCAGCCGGTTGCCAAAGTGGCTTTGGCACTATACCAGAGTCTAAAACGTCAATGGAAGACCCTTGGACCATCAGTAGACGATGATCACGTTGGACTGGATTAATGACATACTATTACTTAGAGATAGTCAAGGTCAACATCAGTCTGATAGATTGACAGAACCTACAGCCTGAATATAACCCTCTATCCTATCCCGTCTAGCTGTAACGGCCTCGAGGAAGGGACGACGATCAGCATCAATGCACACCATCATAATCATAGGACAACGCGTTACTTATACTCCCCCAAGATACCGTAGTCTACTAATTCTCACTTGGTTTGAGAATCCCTCTAATCTGGAAAACCCATCTCTGGAGGCGGCCTTATGTGAGCCTCGTTGCTCGCATGGGTATGATATCTCGACAAGTGACTTGTATGTGATACACTTATTATCGATCCCGGAGGTGGCATGTAGCTTGATATATTGATTGCCAGGCTTTCTATTTTGTAAACGACTGCATCTTCTAGCTACGCCAGGCCACGCAGTGAATGATGCAAATGGGTGGCCCCTTTAATATAGGGGTTGGCCTTCAAATACCAACATGTCAAGAATCGATGCTGCCATCTCAGGGATGAGTCGTATAACAGATACATAATTATGCATTTATTCCCGAGCCATGGACACGATAATGGGCTAAAGATGCCTGGAAACAGAGGTAGTCCCGCAATGCAGTGCTGGCAAGTCAAGGGCCATTAGATGCAAGCCATGACCGCTACCATTGTGTCCACCAGAATGATCGAGATACAGGAGCTCATGCACTTGAGCGCAAACCAGTTCGCCCCAGACACGCACAAGCAAACAAGCCATGAAAATATCAATAGGTCGGTATGCTGTTTCGACTAGCAGATGATCCATTGTCGCTGTACCACATGTGCTTGTAACACACCTTTTCGAGAAGGGAGCTCAGCAAATCTCAAGTAGATAGTGTAAGTCCATGCAAAAGACCATAAGAAACACCAGTCATTGTATATATATATATGTATTAAAAAAAGAGAATTGATATCGAACGAATTTGTGCAATGATTCTAGCAGTGGTATGCTTGTTAGAGAAACCTCGTCAGGTTATCCATATTGAATATATGCAATGCAGGTCAAAGTTGCAGGCTTGATGCATCAAACCAAGGTATGTAGATGGCGGGGGATAGGGGCAGGGACAGGGCCTGAGTACATCGAAGTACCTCGAGATTACATGATTGGCGCATACCTAATTTGTAGTTCGACAAGGGTCCATCCCGCCTGTCCGCGTCTCCTGCGCCATGACGCCTCGTCAATTGAATTCGACATAGGCGTAGCTTCAATTTGGCAACTGGTGCGATCAGCAGCATATGCATGCGAAGCCCCATCCAGCCTCAACACCGACTCGCATCTTTCTGCGCAGGAGATAAGCGGCCCTAAGGGTGATGGCGTGATCGATTTGGGCACCCAACCTCACATATTGACCGCAGTCGCTCGATATGGCCGAGAACCAAGCTTCTCAGAGCAGCTCAAGGGCTTCGCCCGCTTCCATCTTGCGCCGACCACTGTCGCAAGAGAATACTAACATCAATCGGTCGACCAGTGTCTCGCGGCTGTCGCGCCAGCAGTCGACCCAGGAACGCCTCGATGAGATTGTTGAGGTTCGTGATGCTACAATCCCTTGCGCCCCGAGGCATGGATATCGGCTCATGGCTAACATCGTGAGCTTAGGCCGGAATACATCGAGCGAATACCATGTCGCTATCGCAAAGTCCCAAGTTGCAATCATTCCTACGCTCTCAAGACAACGACGAGAGTGCAGACGAGACGACCGGCATCGTGGGACGAACTGTAAAGAACTACCAATCTACTCAGGCGCATTCGAATTCGAATTCAAGAGTCGACAGCCCCGATGTCCAAGCACATGCGCAGGCGCGAGATATGGACGGTCACGTCCAACCCCGTTCAGGCGAGGCTCGCAGCAGAGACGAAAGCTCTTGGGCGTATTTTTGGAGTAACATTTGGTCTATCGAGCTCGAAAATAAGGGAAGCGTCGCGCGAGACCATCTGGCCCTAGGTACGTTAAAAGTTGTGCGATGCCTACCGCCTGCTATACATAGTCGTCTAACAACTGGTTCTATTGCCCAGAACGGACATTTCTTGCCTGGTTGAGGACTAGTCTGGCATTTGCTTCCATTGGAATCGCCGTCACTCAGCTGTTTCGCCTGAACGTATCACTGGCCGAAGGTGATGACAAGGCTTTGCAAACCATCCGCCGCCTGGGGAAGCCGTTGGGTGCAACATTCTTGGGAATCAGTATTTTGATATTGCTACTGGGTTACCAGAGATATGTCCAGAGTCAGCAATGGATACTGAGGAAGAAATTCCCGGCGGCAAGGTTAACAATCGTCCTTGTGTCCTTGATAGCCATGGCGTTAATGGTGGTGTCTCTTATCATAGTGGTGGTGGTACACCCGACGAGTTCTCGCCCTGATCTGTAAATGCTGAGCGTAGATCGGACTCTCGGAGAGTACTGGCAGATTGCTCGCATATTACACGTATTTCAAGTCTATATAAAACATGCTAGCGACACCTATCGGAAGGAATAAGCGATGTTTCGTATTCTTTTATCAAGTTAAATACATGCTCTGTTAATGCAGTTGAATCACTAGGTAACCTAGGTAGGTTGGCTGTGTGCTTCGAAATGCAGTGGACCCAGCTAGCAGGCAGGAGGCTGCAGGCTGCATAACCCCCAAAACTTGTAGGTTAGGTTACGCCTCAAGTCCGCTTTGTCTGTTGGCACATCACCAGAGCTCCTAAAGCCCATACACGTTTGCCGGACGACCCAAATCACTGGCTTGCGCCTGCTGTTCAATATGGCCCCTGCAGAGCCAGTTGACGTACAGGCCTTTGCAAATACGCAGCTTGCACTTCTTGATGCAGAGTTGCAAAGCGAGCTCCAGGAAAATAGCGGCCTGATAAACAACACCAGTCCCACCGCCTTGCAGCGCGCCGGGCTTGCTATCACGAACCTCGTCATCTCGGCCCAACGTACGGGTCTAGGAGGCAAGACCGTACTCGAGTTGGGTCCGGACAGTGCCACATCCACCACTGGCGAACTACCAGAGCACGGCATAAGGACAGGTGACATCGTGCTTGTCTCGGAGCTTCCGGCGGGCAGTGCCAAAAAACGAGAGATCAAGGAGCTGGAAAAGAAGGGCGCGCGTGGCGTGATCACCAAGACCAAGAGGGAGACCGTCGCCATCGCTATAGATGAAGACAAGGAAGACGTCTCCTTCTCTGGAAGGCTATGGATTGTCAAGTTGGCTGATGATGTCACATATCGGCGGATGAACCAAACTATGAAAGAACTCGAGAAACAGACCGAGTCGGACTACTCCGCGTTTACCCGAGTACTGTTCGGGTTGTCTTCACCTTCATCGATCCCGCCTGACCTAACCTCGGAGCCAGAGTGCGCCAACATCGAGTGGGTTGACCCAACACTGAACGACTCACGTAAGCTATAACTGGTGATGAGACATGGATCCTCGATGTTGCATTCTTCGGTAATGTGGCATGTGTACCAGTGCTAACTCCTTTGTAGAGAAGGATGCTATCCGATTTGCCCTGGCTTCGAAGGAGATAGCATTGATCCATGGACCACCAGGAGTACGAGCCCCTACTGGCTTCTGCTGAGATACAACGACTGACCTACTATATAGACTGGCAAGACTCATACCCTCATCGAACTAATTCTACAGATGGTCAAAAGAAACCTGCGCATCCTAGTTTGTGGACCGTCCAACATATCAGTAGATAACGTTGTTGAGCGCTTATCCCCTCACAAGTTACCCATACTGCGTCTTGGGCATCCAGCGAGACTCTTGCCGTCGGTCCTAAATCATTCGTTGGATATTCTGACCAGCACCTCAGAAGCAGGGCTCATAGTGAAAGACGTGCGAGCCGAGATGGATGCTAAGCAGGCTTCTATCAAGAAGACCCGCACTGGGAGAGAACGCAAGGCCATATACGCTGACCTCAAGGATTTGCGGAAAGAGTATCGGATCAGAGAGAGACAATGTGTTAATGATCTGATCCGAGGCAGCAAAGTCGTTCTCGCCACTCTTCATGGAGCTGGCGGCTTCCAGCTGAAAAACGAAGCATTTGATGTCATCATCATAGATGAAGCAAGTCAAGCACTCGAAGCCCAATGTTGGGTGCCACTGCTTGCAGCGAAGAAAGCAATCTGCGCCGGAGACCACTTACAGCTGCCTCCTACAGTCAAGTCCAGCAATTCGAAGACGAAAGCCCCGGTCAAGGGCGGCGAGAAGATCATCAAGGGCATGAATCTGGAAACAACCTTATTCGATAGGCTTCTATCCTTGCACGGCTCGTCAATCAAAAGGATGCTCACGACACAATATCGCATGCACGAGAAGATTATGCGGTTTCCCTCGGACGAGCTTTATGATGCCAAGCTCGTAGCAGCAGATGGCGTCAAGGAGCGCCTGCTGAAAGACCTACCAGGAGTTGATGACACCGAAGACACGAATGAGCCTGTTATATTCATTGACACGCAAGGTGGCGATTTCCCCGAAAAAAGCGAAGATGACGACACGGGAAAAAAATCTAGCGTTAAATCGCTCCTCGGTGACAGCAAGAGCAACGAGAACGAAGCTGCCCTGGCCAAGCAGCACGTGCAGAAGCTCGTCGAAGCTGGTGTCAAGCCGGAGGACATTGCTGTTGTGACCCCGTACAACGCTCAGGTAGGTATACTCTGTGGCGTGATTCTAGCGGCCATGGCTGACTTCCAGCCAGCTCGCTCTACTTGCACCCTTGAAAGAACAGTTTCCAGGCATTGAGTTGGGTAGTGTAGATGGGTTTCAGGGCCGAGAGAAAGAGGCTATCATCGTCACACTGGTTCGCAGCAACAGTGAGGGCGAGGTTGGTTTTCTAGGCGAGAAGCGCCGCCTGAATGGTAAGTTAGCCCAAACGGGAACTGCCTCGGTTGGCCAACCCGAAGCACCCATTAGTCAAGTCCATGAGTATGCAGCTGATGCAGGGTTCCAGTTGCCATGACGAGGCCAAAGCGCTCGCTTACTGTAATTGGCGACTCAGATACCGTCCAGAAGTGAGTCGTTGTATTTCTTACCGCTCATCACACACTTCCAAGCAGCTTGCTATGCTAGGGATTGCCTTGCTGCAGCCCTCGGGTTCCCCCGTCCCCTCGATACTGTTAAAGGGTTTGACTACGACAGGTTGCTGATCACACTGGCTCTACGGAGTAGAGGTAGCAAGTTCCTCAAGAACTGGATGGAGTGGCTTGAAGAGAATGCGGACTTACGGTACCCAGACCTTAGCTCGCTGGGATCCTGACAAGCTGAAAGAAGGCCTATGGCCCATGGCCCATGGCATTGAGCACTCGGACTCGCGGCGGAGGACAATGGCTCATCTGGCAATGCGCGACCGACGACGCCGACAAACGGTGTGGTGAGGGTTTAATGCAAGGCGATCCACCGAGCTTCAGATTGGAGGACGTGTTCGTCCTGTCTCCCCCCCCCCCTCCCTACCCACAACACTGCATGAATCGGAGGTTTTTACTCCCATATTACCCAGCATTGCGGTGCTATATGCAGCTCGTAGATTTTTTTTCTCCCTCTCCTTCGCTCCACTGGACAGTCAGATTGCAGTGGTACCTACTTATATGCCTGGGCAGCACACCCTGGACAGCGCGGTAATGATTTAATACGCTAACGTGCAAGTCGCTTACCCCAGGCAGGGAACGGCTGGCATCCTGGGCCAAGAACGTGGTAACCACCAATCTTAGCGGACGGAAGAAGATCCTCGTGGGGACAAGAGAAATCATTGATCATGACGGAATCTGCTATCCATGCTGTTTCAGGTTGCTAGCCACGCACGGGCGGGGCATCCGTCTGGGGTCGAACCGTTGGGACTATTTTCTATTCCTATGTATGGTAGTCTGTACTCCGTACTCCGTAGTAGGTTATACAATCGCTACAAGATTGGGAAAATTGACAATTTCGTCCGATCTTCATCATAGAGGCGCGAGCGAGGCAGCTGGGAAAGCCCGAACAGCGGCGGCGACAAAGTCAGGGGTGGGCAACCGACCGGCCGCTCGCATCCATGATTTCTCCGAAGGAGGCCAATACAGACCGAGAGAGAGAGAGAGAGAGATAGGTGATAGGTATGATTAGAGAATTACTGACCGGCACGCATGCAGCATCGTTTGCTCATGCAGTTAGCTAATATGGGATGCCCCAAGCCGGGCTGCCAGGCCGTTCTCAGCTGCATTAGCGGACACGCTGCCTGCCTTTTGCCCCCGCCTCCAAGTAGGTAATGGGTGGCAGCATGGCCCCCCCTATTGATTGCAGCGGCTCCTGACCGACCGAATAGGGTGTCGGCGCGGCTTTGCAGGGTGACCGCATAAAGCTGCATATGCAGGATCTATTGCAGCGGCTACTGTCTTGTCAACTGGATTGGCGTTGAGTCTGTAACAAGTGACGAGAGGTAGTAGAGGATAGAAGAGGGGCGGCCTAATGAGAGCCTTTTCTCTCTTTCTCTTTCTCTCTCTTTTCTTTTGCTTGTAGAATAGCATGCGCAATGATGCTGATGAGTCGCGCATGATAACATGTGTGCTTCTGCCTTGTCTCAGCCACACGGGCGGTCAGAACCGCAGGTTACAGTCAGTCGAAGGTGAAGCAGCGAGCTCGGTTCTGTATCAAGAAGAGAGTCTGCATCTGGCGTAATACATACCAATTCCAGCGCCAGACCCGACAATCTCAGAACCCCCCCGGTCAAAGTGGACCGATGTCACTTAAAACCGTGTGTCTCCCCCTTTTTAAAACCTAGACCCTGATACACATCAGTGACGGGGCGGGAGATCTCGACAGAAGAGGAATCCCTGGCGTGTTGCGAGGAATTCTGCTTGGGAGCGTGACCGCCCATTCCCAGGAACGAGGTGAGCAAAAGGAAGATCAAACACGTTCTCGCGCTCCCGCTGTCCAAGATACGAAGCTTCTAGGGTTAACTAGGGTTTCGGTTACGACGTCAGAAGAAGAAACAAAAAAAGAAAAGAAAACCGAAAATGCAACAAGGTCTACAGGGATCTTCCGTTCTGTGGATTGTTCTTCTTGAGTACCAAGGTCTCGGGTACTGCAGCTCCTATGCGGTTCGATGCATCGATAGATTTTGATAGATGGCCAGAACAGCTAGTCAATGATCCCGGTGATGGTGCTTTGACAATATCACAAATATGCGTGCAACTAGTGTGCTCTTGCCATAGCCGCCGTAAGTATGAGCATGAGCATGAGCATGAGCATCCGTGTTGAGTAGTTCTGGCCGTGTTGATGCTTGGCGAAGGATTCATTTGCGTCGGCGCTGCAGGTTATTGTAACGGCATGCGTCTATGAATAGGTATGCCTACGCAGGCAGGCCTGTCCAAGTAGTATGTAGTGTAGTAGAACCAACTGATCGGCGTGAATATTATTTTTACAATCGAATTGGAAGTGCACCAATGATTGAGGATTTCGACCCCTCCAGTTCAATATCTGCTTAGCTTACATGTATATAGCTGGTTAAGGGGTTCTAAATGGCACCTACCATCTACGTACGTACGCTACATATGTAACTTCATGTGCCTGTCCATAGCCGCTTCACTAGTGTTGAGTGCCTACATAGCACCTACTGTAGTGCCTACCACTATGCACTTGTAAGCGAGGAAGCTAGGTCCTGGATTAGCAGGTGGCTAGGTGGCTGGGTGACTAGGCGACTAGGCGACTAGGCAAGCTTTCTCTGGACCGGGACTGCCTCGTATTAGTTTACATCAACATCTCAAGGAGTCTCATAACTGAATGAATCATGCCCAGCCAAGAAGACCACGCGTGGTCGGTTGACCACAGTCCAGGTTGGCGACAGAAGTCCGAGTCGGGTCGCGTCACGTCATTCGTAGACCCCCAATCGCCGTACCGCATTCCGTTTTACCGGTGCTCACGCCGAGGGCACCTGGGCGTGTTGTTTGTTGGAAGGGCGGAAGGGCCAACCAAACAAAACCTCTAACCTAACCTATGTCTTATTGGGACGCGTTTTCCCGTCGATCGACTAGAATATTGAAACGTATGCTATATGTCGATTGTCTTATTATTTGATCTTGCCTTAAAACCATATCAGCTGTTGTTATTGTCTGGGTTGGTAGAGCCTTGGGTTTTAATTAGGGTTGGCTTTCTCTCCACACCTGCCATCCATGGCTCTCAGTCAGTCTAGCAGTGCCCTCAGTAGGTACGTAATACAGTACTTACTTACCTACAGGGCCCGGCTTTAACCAAAAGCCGGACATGCCGCTTATAACCTGCCTAGTCGTTCAAATCAGCTTCTACACTCGGCGACAGCAACCCCTAGGTAAGTAGGTAGATACTTGCAGATATGGAATGCACATGGATTGATGCTAGGTATGTAAGTAGGTTGGCCAACTCGGCAGCCTTTGGTGTCACATGGCATTTGCTGGTGTCAATGGTGTCAGTGGTGGCACGGCCCCCCCCTCCCCTGATAACGTTCTTTTGATTTCCTATCATACCTGTGATTTAATTACCGTACATGAAAGATTAAATGGCATCATCATAGAAATCCTACCTACCTGTACCTTCAACTCCCCAAAACATATTCCGCACCGCAGGACACTGGATGCCCGGGCCTGCTGGACTCTGTCAATATGGCATGACTCCCTCTTGCAAGCGCAGTCGCGCACGACCAATCCCGAGAATGTCTCAGCTCCCGAAGGGTCATTCTGTTACAGTTCCTGCAGGTTGACAAGCAATCTTAACCAACACACAGACTCAAGCTGCAAGCTGCAAGCCCCCAAAGCCCTCCCCCCCCAAGACCCCCCCTCCGAGGGCCCCCCGTCGCCCCACTGTCACGTCGTCGGCTCTCCACTAAATAACAAGCTCAGCACGCTCAGTTGTTCTAGCTACCATGGATGGGCTAGATTGGACGCGGCACGCCGGCGGGCACGACATACCACTACTACCAGCTCACCCCAAGCGGAGACTATTCAGCTTTATGTATGTACCTCATACCAGTACCTAACCTAGATCAGTGGTAGTGGACGACGCCTACTGCCACAGCAGCAGCAACCACCATATTGCATTCTCGAGCTGGGGGGGGGGGGGGGGGAGTTGGGGAGCTACCANCCCCCCCCCCCCCCCCCCCCCCCCCCCCCCCCCCCCCCCCCCCCCCGCCCCGCCCCCCCCCCCCCCCCCCCAGAGAGACAGAGAGAGAGAGAAAAGAAAGAAAGAAAGTCGTCCTAGCTACTTACTTGCTATAGTGGACCGAAAGGAACCCCTGCCAGCCTGCTCATCCGAACTCCCTACAGTAGCTACATCGACTACTACCCTACCTTACCTTACCTAGCAACACACAACACATGGGTTGATAGGATGGTGTGGGATGTACCCATTTACAAGTACCCTCTACTCCCTGCCAGGAGTGCCATGCCTGGCCCGGGCTCCAGTTCTTTTCCCATCTCCAGTCGCCTCCCATTGCGGTTCTGACCTCTCGGAACCTGCCAGTCTGGTTGCATTGTTTCATAGGTCGTCGGTATCCATGTTGACAGACATTGCGCGCTCGCTCTCCCTTGTTGTCCTATCCGTAACGGATATGCATTATGATACGTGATGCGTTGGCCCAGGGCTCTTCCCTACTTGCTCGTCCCATAAACTATCGCTGATTCCGTGCCATCCCCCACCTCGAGCTCTCTATGCTTCATTCGCCTCCGTCCGTCACTGGATGACCAACGAGCTAGTCGTTCAGCTCTCTTGATTCGCACGTCGATACGTGCTATTCTTCTTGGAGCTGCATTGCTGGCGATGTGGGATGCTGGAGATCAGGCTGGATCGCATTAACTGTCAGAGCCACCAGCAGGGACCGCTCAGTCTTGCTTCTTCCCTCGCTCCTTATCTGCCTTATATCGCGGGTCTGATGATGGATCGAGCTGGACGTCATCTGTCTTATCTACGGCCCTTCCCACCACTCCGCCCGAGGTTGCTCTGAGCCTCCCTCACTTGTCTATCTACACATTTACTTCCGAAGAACAATATGAAAGGCGGCCTCTTGAAGTCGCCGTCCAGCGCTGGTCGCCCCAAGCCAGGCCAGTCGAATATTCGAGGGAAGATATCTGGACCTATCCCGATACACCACTCTGCCGAGGATGACGAATTTCCCATACGCGAGCGTGGGACGGGGCATGCCACGCCTCTGGGCAGCGAGGGTCCAAACAGACTTGCGCCACCGCCAGAGCGCGGGTCTGTCATCGACAGTCAGAGCACGAATGGCCAAGCCCGCGTGTCACCCGAGGAGAGGACACCATCCAGGACCCAATTAGGGACAAGTCAAGCTTCGGAGAATTCTGGGAGCCCTGCGCAACAACGCACAACCAGGTCAAGTACGCTGCGGTACTCGACTGTCAGCAACAACACCGATAGCGAGCGTGAGGCCCCACAACGGAAAAAGTCAACTTTGCGCAACGCACTCAGCAAACTGTTTGGCCGCAAGAAGAAGAGCGCCAGCAGTGGTGGCTCATTGGAGACGCACCACGAGGATCCCTCAGAGACGGCATTGCAGAGAAGTGTAAGTTGGGTAAATCCCGTGAGCCATAACTATGCTCAACCCGCTAACGACAACCCGCCTAGGAACCGTCATCTCTCAGCCGGGGAGCTAGGACCAAGGAGGGCGAGCCGAAACGCTCGGTATCACTGCCGATCACCGAGTTCGACAGAGCTCTCCGGTCTCATTCCGTCGGGCCTGAAGACATTAGCGCGATTGAGAGTGTACGCAATTCATTGCAGGTGGAGCCCATGAGATACCGGAAGCGGGCGGCAACAACGACGAGCCGACTCTTCAATACCAAGAGCAGAGACTTTGGCGAGCTTCAACAGGGCTTATCACCACGACCAGCCAGCGCCCAAGGTCGGGGCAATCAAGAGATCACCGACGATGACCCTAGCAATATTGGACGCGCCATCACGAGTGACATCCTGACACTGCACCGCCGCTCGAGGAGTTTGTCGCAGTTGCCAGACGACGGCAGTCATCTACAGAGACGGCGTAGCGATGAGATTCGGTACTGGAGGGAGAGTTACAATCCCGGCCTGCTTTCGCCGACTTCCTCAAATGCGAATGAAGACAATGAGGTCTTGTCCGTGGACCGCCCAGAATCGCCTGCCAAACCCAATCCGATGACGCCGCCTCAACCCTTTAACTTTGGGCCCGTCGCTGGCATGAAAATCACCCAGGCTGTCACCATTGAGGAGCGAATAACGAACCTGGAAACGTCCAATCAAAAGTTGGAGAAACTAGTTTATCAACTATTCCAGCTTCTTCCTGGAGTCAACGAATACCCCGCAACCACTGAACGCCCATCACATTCGGCCCCTAGGCCGTATTCCTCCGCCTACTCAACGAGCTCTGTTGCCGCAAACCGGGCTCGCGAGAATGTCTCTCGCGATTCCAACGACTCCTTCGGCGACGAGAACACCTTCATCGGCTCCATCCCACCTTCCAGTGGGCTTGCAAACCGCCCCGTATCTACGGCTACTGTTCGTGGCGCGACTAGCCTGCCCACAATCCCCCGTGACCTCTCTGGGCAGTTTACTCCGGACCACTACACGACTCTTCTCGCCATAATAGAAACGGAGCGCTCGGCACGACAGGCACTAGAGGCCCAGGTGCACAAATTGAGCACACAACTGCAGCTATTGTCTCGGGCCTCCCAAAAAGATGCTTGCACGACCGGACCTGTTTACTCTACATTCGAGCATGACGACGAAGAAGAAGAAGAAGCCCAGGTCGCTGCTGTGGATGACGAGATGTCTGGCTCCGAGGCGTTCAAAACACCAAACGAAGAGTACTCTCAACATGGGTTCGGAGCCTTTGGCGAGGAGTTGACCGATGAAGAATCGGATGGCCGTCGCAAGCGAGCTGCTAGAACTCTGTCTCTAAGCCAACTTACACTGAAGAAGCCCGCAAAGCCCTCGAAATCCTCGAAAAAACACCCAGAGACTGGTGTTAACTTATGACTGCATGGCCTGAGGTCTCACGAGGAAGGATTTTGATCCAAGCGAGACCAAGCTACTTTACCGTCTGCCATTCTGTTCACATTTGTTCTGCGCGCTACATTCTACCATTTGAGCGAAGACTTCGTTTGTGTGTCACATTTATGGAGTTTACGTAGATGACTGGACGATGGAATCTAGAATCGTGCGTTGATACCACATATTTGTTCCCCTTCAACATTCCGAAGCGCCGAGAGCAACCGGCAGGCATTACGGATCGCAGTGCAATAAGCTTGCTCGTCGAGCATTTCGGAATTTCTTCATCTATTCTGTCTATGTATTATAAGCGAAAGCATGGTTTACGTCACGACCCCCCCCCTTTTCCAACCCTCGTTTTGTCTTTTATATATATATTCTTTTATGTTTCCTTGTTTTTATTCGTTGAAGCACTGTTTTTTTGTGCGAAGATGCCCTGGAGGGCCGATACCCCTTGATGAGGAGTTGGACTGATCGATCGATTGACGGTCTACCATAATGAGGAAGAGATCGCGCCTCGGATAGTCGTAATCAATGTTAATAGTGCGAGTTGCCGCAATTACAAGCCTTCTCCCCCACTAGCTCCATGCAATACTAGATCTTGGTGACACATGATGCTACAAACACAGTCTGGATTAAGCGACTCGAAGATATCGACCGATTCAGGTCGGGAACAAGTCATTGCCTGACGCCAACCCCAGCTTCCTCATTAGGACGAATGCTCCTCCAATGACTGTCTTGAACAGCGGTTCCTTCGCGACCTATCTCCGCTGATTCGCATCGGCAGATATGCTCCCGTCCCCTTCTGATTGGTCAATGAATGGCTTCGGTACTGCCTTTATAGGAAAGGGGTGCGCCGTGTCTGCCGCGCCGAGATCAACGATGATGATTTTACGATTGAGGGGTCTCTTGACCGCATGAGACGAGACTAAGGTTAGGTGCTGATTTTACGCAGATACGTATATAATTCACGGGTTGCTTCACATAGTGGGTGCCACTGGAGAACTACTGTCAACCGATTCAAGGACACACAGGTATCTTTCTGCCTCGTTACTTGGATACATTGGTCTGATGGAGAGTCGGTGAATACCATGAAGCTCCAGGCCCTACTTTACCCTCAGGCGGTGGCTGCTGCAGTGGCCGCGCCGACGTGGACTACGCCGAATCCCTCGCGCATCCTCGCGAACCGCGGGAGCGAAGGGCATGGCATCTTCACCTGCGCAGCCGTCAACTGGCCCCCGACTACCATCGGTGGTCTCAATGTCCTACAACAACCGCCGCCCAACCTCCAGTCGATGCTCGCCCAGGTCGGCTCGGCCAACATCGAGGCCACCATACTAAAGCTCGTCTCTTTCGGCACGCGGCATACGTTGTCGATCCAGAACAGTACCACGCGTGGCATCGGGGCTGCCCGGGACTGGATTGCGTCGGAGTTCCGAAAGTACGCGGATGCTACCGACGGGCGTCTCACGGTAGATGTCATGGGGTACGAGCAGCCAGCCAATGGTGGCCGCATCCCGTTTCCAGTCCGGATTAGTGATGTGGTCGCCACCCTGCACGGCACTGAGTCACCGGAGCGGCTGTATGTCGTCTCGGGCCACTACGACAGCCGAGTCTCGGATGTCCTCGACTACACATCAGACGCACCCGGGGCCGACGACGATGCCTCGGGCGTCGCCATCTCGCTTGAACTGGCGCGCATCATGTCGCAGCCGGGTTACCCCCGTCCCCGGGCCAGCATCGCGTTCGTAGCTGTCGCCGGTGAGGAGCAAGGTCTTTTCGGCTCGGCATTCCTGGCGCAGACCTACGCCAACGCCACGCCCCGGGTCAACGTCGAGGGCATGTTTACCAACGACATCGTGGGCGCCTCCAAGGCCGACGACGGCACCGTCGACCCGTACACGGTTCGGCTCTTTGGGCAGGGCCTGCCGCCGCTCAACGTCGAGGACGCTGCCACGCGGGAGCGCCGGCTCACCATCGGCGGCGAGAGCGACACGCCTGCACGCAACCTCGCGCGCTTCGTGAAGGAGGTGGCCGAGAACGAGGCCACGGGGATGAACGTCTCGGTCGTGTACCGGCTCGACCGGTACCTGCGGGGCGGCGACCACCGCCCCTTCCTCGAGGCCGGATACCCGGGGGCGCGCTTCACCGAGCCCAATGAGGACTTCGCGCACCAGCACCAGGACGTGCGGGTCGACGCGGCGACGGGCAAGCAGTACGGCGACCTGCCCGAGTTCTGCGACTACGACTTCATCGCGCGCGTGGCCCGCGTCAACGGCGCGGCGCTCTACAGTCTGGCCCACTCGCCGGGGATGCCGCGCAACGTCCGGGTCAACGCCACCGAGCTCAGCAACGACAGCATCTTCTACTGGGACCCGCCGGCCGCCGGCGAGGAGTCGGGCGCAGTGGGAAGCTACGAGGTCGTCTGGCGGGCGACGCCGGCGCCGTTCTGGACCCACGCCATGGATGTCGGGCTCGTCAACCAGGTCGCCGTCGATTTGAGTAAGGATAACGTGATCTTCGGTATCCGGGCCAAGAGCCCAGATGGCATGCGCGGGGTCGCCGTCTTGCCGTTCCCTGTCTCCTGAGGTTTTATACTTGCATTACTTGTCTCTCTATAGGTCTAGATACAGTGCATCTGCATTGCTAGATAAGGCCGTCATGTGTAAATATATATATATATATATATCTATATATATTACTTGGACTAAGAAGCACATTAGGATATTCCATGCCAACCTGTTCCTACCCCTAGTCATACTCACTATCTGATATTTGATGACTTCTTAACCACAGTACGTCGCTTCGTAAGGTTAATGCTTACATGCACCCGACCCCATCTTCATACTTCAGTACATACTGTATGGATGTAAGGCGAGGGAAGCTGGAAAACCCTTAGCCACCAGTCCGTCCGCTTTACGCCCCGGAAGTAGTAGTACGTTAAGTAGAGAGCCAAGGAGTCAAAGAGAATGCGGAGACTGCAATCTAATGGATCTTGGCCAGGCCTTCTTGGCGGCTTGAAATGTTTATCATTGGAAAGGGTACTACCTAACGACGTATTCCCTCTAGGCCCGAAAGTTAAGGTGAAAAAGCCAGTAGGTAATCGGTAATCGGTAATCGGTAACCGGTCCATAGGCAAAGCAAACAAATAGGTAATCAATCAATCTCGCTTTTCTTAAGTACGGGTAGCAGCACCTCGCACCTACCTACAGTTTCCCGCGCAACCCTCGAAGGAAAAAAAAAAAGGCGAAAAGGCGCGCCCGCACCCGCAATAAATACATCATCGCATCGCACCCGTCGTGGATAACACCTCGTGATAACAACACCTCGTCAACGCCGCCAACCCTTCACGATGCCTGGCAACACGCCAAAGCCCGACGCCCACAGCGGCTCGAGCTCATTCGCAACCTTTCTGATCATTGGCCGTGAGTACTTGGTCCATCCATCCATCCATTGGAAACTTGACCTCAGTCACTAAACTGACCTGCGCCCTCTCCCACGACAGCAACGTGCTTCTTCCTCGGCATCATCTTTTCCCAGTTCCCCTACGACTTCCCCCTGCTGTGGACCTCGGAGCCCGTCGCCGCCGCCTTCCTGGACCAGCTCGAGGTCCACCTCAAGTTCGTCCACCAGTCGCCCCCGCTGATCGCCCGCATCCTGCACATCGCCATCGGCACCGGCTTCCTGGGCTTCTTCGTCAAGCTGTTCAAGCCCTCCGAGTCCAACATGCTCTTCGACGGCGCCTCCCTCGTCCTATACCTCATCGGCGTCGGCATCTACATCGCCAACATCGTCAAGGGCCTCCGCACCGTCAGCGCCGGCATTTGGAACGAGGAGGGCTTCGCCCAGACCGTCGACGGGCCCCTCACCGGAGAGGTCATCCTCGGCCGCGAGGACTCCCTCAAGGTCATGGCCGCCAGCAACACCATCCTCGCCCTCGTCCTCGTCGGCATCCTCGTTCTCCAGGCCGGCCAGTGGTATGCCGAGCGCAAGGACCGCGAGGAGCGCGCTGGCCTTGACAAGGCCGACGCTTTGCAGCAGCAGCAACAGCAACAGCAGCAGCAGCAGCAGCAGCAGAAGGTGCCTGGCTCGCAATCCAAGAAAAAGCAGTAGAGCAAAAGATGGGGAGACGCGGGGGAGAGAGACGCGCGTACCGTCTTCTTAAAGCAGCTGCTAACTCCGACCCTGGTGGTGGTTTGCAGGCGACATGGTGTGTATTATTTATCATTGTGTTTAACGCATTGCCAAATTCGGATGTAGAATAGTGTACTGCGAGACGCCTTGTATATAAACCACAACGCCATCTGGCCCAAGGGAGGTGGCATATCATTAGCACATCTGACCCAAAACAACTCAATGCTGCACCAATGCAGGACATCATTCTTTCGCACTCTATCATTAGCAATGCCAGCTCGGGTCTGCATACTGGCAGGCAACTATGAGTCGCAAACAACACCATCAGCCAGGACAAGGCCACTCACAACCATGTCTGGGCAATGTCATATTTGCGCGAAGCATATAATGGTCGCTATGTGAATATATGACGTTGTATGTACATGGATAATCCAAAGGCCAAGCAAGCAAATGCCCAGGACACAAATACCCGGCATTTGGCCCCTTGACCTCGACCATATCCCCCGACTTCAGCAAGATATGTGTGCAAGAAATGAGTAAATCAAGGAAAGTAACCAAAAAAAAGACGCCTTCCATGCTTCCGGTGGTATCACAAAATTTGCCTCTCGCCTCTCCCAATCTCCTTCAATCAATGGAAGGAGGAGAAATTCAAAACATCGAACGCCATGCAAATGCAAATGCCACTACCATCTATACCGATGGTGGATGGCCCTATCTCTCGTTCTTCTCTCTGGGTATCACATTTCACTTTCCGCCGCCGGCCTCACGCTGGATAATCTCCCATGTTGTTTCCGGTCGTTTCCCGTCCCTGGATTCGGGCGCCGTCAGGTTTCTACCGCGCGAGTAGCCGTTGCCACCTCCCTGCTGTGGGGGTCGTAACGTTGCCGATGGCGGCATTGGCGGCATTGGAGGCCGCCGCTGCTGCTGTTGCAACTCGCTGTCATACTCGTCGGGGTAGTGACTCTCGCGGCCCAGGTCCCTATCTGACGGCGACTTGCTACTCCTGTCATATTTTTCACCGTTTTGCAGATAGTTCAGGACACCCTGTCCATACGCGTGCTCATGAAGGCTGGTGCTGTCGCTCACCCTTCTCGAGCTACTCACGGGGAAGTCCAGTCCCACGTTGATTGTTCCGCGCAATGGATCCCCAGCATCTGGCGATACTTCGCGACTTCCTTGCTTCAAGGGAAGCGGCTCAGCCGACATGTGACGACTCCGGCCGCCAGTCTCCCACGAGCCGGTACTACCCCGAGACATGAACGGGTTCTCACTTGGGTGAGGCGGTACCTGGCGATGGTGCGGCGACTGGAATGTGCCGTGGTTTTGCGACACGGGCGTGGAGCGGTTGCTGAGGGTGTTCTGGGCAATGGACTCGTCGTACCACTGGTGACCCTGTACTGTGGTGCCCAGGGGTTTGCTGATGTTGATGCCCCGCGGCCCCCGCATCGGAGGTTCACCAATACAATGGAAGTCAGAGCCCCGGTGCTTCAATGAGGAGGTGCTGCGCCCGCCAAGACTCCCCGTGTCACCGCTGTCCTTCTTCTGCTTACGGCGTCGGTAGAGCAGGAAGCCGATGACGATGGCGGCGAATGCAAGTACACCTCCTATCGCACCGCCGACCACAGCGCCGGTGGATAAAGTGCTGGGAGCCGCGGCCTCGCTTGTCTCGGATGCCGGCGCTGCTGTGGGGATGGTGCTCGGAGAGGCATCGGAAGTCGCCGAGGCGGGGGGGTTTGATGTAGGCGAGGGCACCGGCGACTTAGGTGCCCCTGTCGATGTCGGGGCCGGCTTTGCTCCTTCAGGTTTCTTGCTTTGGTCTTGATCCATGATGCAGTTTCCATCATCTCCGCACGAATAGCCAAAGGGACAGCAGTTGTTCCCGCAAGTCGGCAGTTTCCCATTAAGCACTGTCGTCTTGACTTGGGCGTTTGGGTTGGAAGCTGGATCCTGCAGCTTCAGGTCGCAAACGATGGGCGCGATGACCGTACAACCGTCCGGACCATTGGGGCAACATAATACCGTGGTTTGTCCTGCCAGCGGTATGCATGAAGATCCCTTGTCGCAACAGAAGTTGCCGGGGAGCCCAGCTTGCGTGCACTTGGCCAAGTTGCCGCTGCCGCAAGTGTCGGCTCTCTCGAAGATGGGATTCGGTGTTATGGACATGGCGTCCGTTGCAGTGATGACAAGCGCCGCTGCGAGGGAGCAGGCCCGCAGCACGCCTTGTATCCTTCTCATAGTCTATAGTTGGATATATGTGTGTGAGTGTGTGGGTGTATTTTGGAATGGAACCGGAGATGCTGGCTAGAGCTCGAGCTGCTAAGTACCTCGAAGACTGAGGTCGTTCAGAGATACTTGAATGCGCTGAGTGGATATATCTTGGCGAAATTTGCGGACGAAAAGGACCGGCTCGAAGGTGTCAAAACTGCGTAGTTGGTTTATAGCAGCAAAGAGGGTTTTGTGGTATTCTACAAGGGAAAGGGCTGTTTGAGGTTTCTCCAAAGAGCAAGGGGTTGGGTGATGGGCTGTATAGATATTATGGAACAAGTGCAAGGGGAAGCGAGTCACGTCCAGACAGGAGCATAAAAGCAATTGTTCTTGAGTCTAAGGGTGCAAGAGAAAGAGAAGAAGGAACAAGGAAAGATGGAGGCGCAAAGTCACGAACAAGGGCACAGGAGAGAAGGGCCAGATGGAACGAGGGTGCGTGATGCTAGGACGCCTTTGTCTCGAGGCAGGCCTGTCATTGTCCGGTCAGGTTTGCTGAATCACTTCAGTTCAGTTGACTCGGGTGACTCGAGGGCGACTTGGGCAGCAGAAAAGCTATTCTTGTCCAACGAAACAAGCCGGAAACCGAGCAGCAGACGGCAAGACGGAGAGAGGGAAAAGGCGCCCTCCAATGAGTGGCATTGGATCTTCATCTCAGATGGGCAAGCTACGCCGAGCTACGCAGACTGAGTGCAGATTGTGGATGGTCTCGGTAGGGTCGGTAGGGTCGGTCCCATTTCCCAGTCGATTGATTTCTTGCAGACCGGTGCGACTGGACTGAGGCAGCCCAGGTTGGGGAAAGATGGGCGAGCTACAGAACGGGAGGCCATCGCGAAGCGCCGACGCGCAGCGGCAAGAGACCAAGTCGGGAGATGTAGTGGTTGAGAGGCCATCAAATACTGCAACTGGCCAGGCAGGTGTTTCGAGATTGGCGCCAGCTGCTGTGATTGATTGGCTGGGAGCGTTTCTGGCTTTTGGCTGGATTAAATGTAGCTAGGTACGTACTTTTGGGTTTTCTCTCTCTCTCTCTCTTTCTCTTTCCCATGTACATTAGGTAAAGTAGGTAGGTACGTGGTAGCCAGGGTAGGTACAGTAGGTAGGTAAAGAAAGTAACGTCGAAGAAAATCTGGGCAAATTAGCTAGCTAGCATCAACTTAGCATCCCATTTGGCATCGACTGAATCAGGAATTCCGTATTCCCCTCAACGTGAATCCGGGTTACTCCATTGGATGTTGACCTACCTACTACCATGTTCCCACCTACAAGTATACTTACGATTACCTACTGACCTCAGGTACTCCGTACACAGCATTCCTATTCACGGGGGGCCATCAAATCCATTCTGGCTTCGTGGGTGGTTGTCGTCGCACCCAAGATGAGACCGCCCCATTGCGTCGCATTGCACTGCCCTGCTGCCCATCACTTTGGTTTGGTCTTCTGGAACAGCCTAAGCATCCGTTTTGCCGGTATCGTCCACTTCACTGACCACCAGACCACCAAGTATGGAATCAATCGGTGCATGTTGTTGGGTACAGGCATCGCATTGATCCAGCTCGCCATCGCCAGCAACTTCCAAGGATTCACGGAGGCCACCAAAGACGTCATCTGTGTCCATCGCAAGGGGACAAAAAAAAAAAAAAAAGTGATGCATTGATCACTGTAGCATACCTACGCATGCACGCAGCCACCAAAATCTGCAACTCGGCGGCGTAGCATCTTTAACCACTTTATGCGTCCTGTGATCGGATTCCGGGGTACTGACTGGTATTGATTGGTATTGGCATTTGGTGTCAGCTTTTCATGGCTTTGATATCTACTCCGTAAACTTACAGTAGCCATCCATACCTTATTGTGCATTATATTATATTGCAGGTAACTTATATACTTATCTAAAGTGAAATTTAAGACACCAGATCTAACCCTAGCCAACGCAGTGTGTATGTAGCCAGGCAAATACGTATTGCATATACACAACATCTGTAGGAAACGACACACCAACCACATCCACATCCACATCCACACGCACATGCACATGCACACGACAAAACACGGGCGGGCAAGCACTGCCTGCACTGCTGCTCGTGACCATCGACGTCGCCTAACCTTGCCCGACCACTGGCTTGGGCTCTCACCGACTCCCGTTCTGGAGCCCGACCGTCCAGTAACTGGTTCACCGTCCAGAGCCTTCAAGTTTTTTCAGTCAACTGGGGATCCTCCTCCGTTGTGTTGGCGTTACCACATGACTCCGAGTAACCCTGAGCCTCCACTTGCCCGTCAATCACCACTTCTGCCGCTTGATTCGCCGCCACCCTCTTGTAGGTACCTGTTCGGACCCGATCAAAATGCATCGAGGCGGGCCGTTTGACCCCAGTCTTCTTCTACCCAAGTACATGCTAACACAATTGAACCCTTGAATCCTCGTATGCGTGTTACCCCATCCCATGCTGCCATAGTACAGTAAATGAGTCACAATTGCTTGTCGAGATATCGCAAAGTATTGTTTTTTTTTCTTCAATTGAGTATATTGTGTAGTGTTATTACATAATTTCAGGTCTCGGAGTCGTGACTCTACGAGATGGCTAGTTTTATGTTGCTATACTATAGCAGAGCGGGAGCTATCAAAGCGGAGCTTCCCTTCAGTAAAATGCCCCCCTCCCAGGGGCCACAGAGATATACCAGGGCCCTGATCCAGCCCATATGCTCTTAAAACCCAGAAATGGCCTGACGATATAGCCCACAAAAACTCCTGTCCCCTAATGCAATGCCGTGGTATCTTGAGTGAAAGGTAGAGAGAATAAGCGATCCCCAAAGTGTGGCGTAGTCAAGGTGTGTGCGTATATGAATGTGCTTGTGTGTGTGTGTGTGTGTGTACACGCGTGCGCATAGTAGAGATCGCAAATAGCAAAAGTAGAGAAATCGTCGTCTCCTCGTAACCCCGTAACAATGACCATCCCACCCTCGCCGTGACAGCGCCCAGCCCAGCTGCTCACGAAAAAAAAAGACCCAGTCCGTAGTGTCGTCGTCGTCCCATAGATAAAGCCTCCATAATGTGCCTTGCGGCATCCTCTTTCTAAGAGTGGTATTGAGGTGGTAATTAAGTCGTGTTAAAGAATCAAAGAGTGTTTGGCGCCAAAAGAAGGGTGCATGCAGGCCCTGCCGCCCCATTCCCCCCTTCAAGGCCAGCTGTGAAGATGGAGATGATGGCGCGGCTAGATGAGCAAGTAGTCCCATTGCTTCATCTGCATGGTATCTCTCCAGGAGATGTAGGGAATCTCGGCAGATCCTGTCGCATTGGGGCTAGCCGCAAAGCTGTCGGCCTGCTGCCAGATATCTCGGAGCAAGGTGGTCACGCCACCAAAGCTGCCGTAGTTGACGGAATCCCCGATTTGTGTGATGCGCTCCTCGAAGAGCTGTCGGAACGACGAATTGGGGAGACTGACAGATCCGCCGACCAAGTAGACCCATGCCAGGCTGCGGTCGAATCCACCTGCGCCGGAGGGGATGTGTTGGAGGACATTGGTCAGCTTCTCGACCAGTCCGATGCAGCTGGCTTGGCTGGGGGAGAAGCCGGGCACCAGACTGCAGAGGTAGATGCGAGCAGCCAGGCGGAACGCACTAGTAATGTTGCGGCTCAGCTGCTTGGGGCTCAGGGACCCATTGGCGTTGAAGGCCATCTTGGGTGCTGTCTCGCCCACCTCGGTCAGGCCAATTTGCTCGCCAAGAGATGCGACGTGTTGGCAGAGGGTCATATCGTCCATTCCGTCACGCTTGAGCGCCTCCAAGCAGGCAATCTCGGAAATGAGGTACATGACCCTGTCGTCGCAGCCCATAAGCTCTCGGAGCCCAAGGGAGGAGTTGGTGGTGGAAAGGTGCTTATCGCGATACGTGTGGGCAAATGTGGGTGCGCGTCCTTGCATCGTGGCTCCCAAGATGTCAATCCACGCAGTCAGAGTCATGTTGAATGGTGTTTGAGTGAGTGGCTCCGTAGGATCTGAGACCAAGCGGGGCAAGTCGAGCTTGGTGACTAGAGACTTCACCGCCTCAAAGTGCTGGTGCCATGGAATGTCAGGAAGACCGTCATCGTAGCGGCCAACGCTGCACTGGAAGAAAATGAGACCCAGAGTCGCTTCCAGGATCTGTTGGTGGTTCTCGTCCTGATTGAGAGCGGCGCAGAGAGCCATGATCGTGGCTTGTCGGTGGCGCATGATGTCATTATCAATATCATCCGACTGGATGTTCATTGTGGCCTTGTAGTGCTGGGCAGCAACCATCAGGCAGCAGTGGAGGTATGCCTTGTTGTTCTGCAGAGCAGGCAGGATCAGACCAGAACCTACTGATCCGTGCTGGTTGGTCTCGATGATCGGGAAGATGGTAGGCAGGACAAACTGGACAAAGTGGTCCAGCAAGCGCTGGTCACCCTCATCCAGCTCAATGTCTACTTGGCTGTTGTTTGTGGTAGGGCCGTGGGAGAAGTCAAAGAAGTTGGGATTCAGGTTCTCCTCAGTGAGCGACTCTCTCCGCTCTTGGTAGATTTGCTCGGTCCATTCGCCGCCCAGAGGATAGGAAGGCAGAACAGTACCAGGAGGCGGGGGTGTGTGGTAAGTGCTAAAGGTTGAGATGGTTGACTCCCTCAAGGTTGGCACATCATTGACAAACATCTGTCGTTCCGTCTTCACGTCGATCTCGTAGGGAGACATGGAGAACATCATGTCCGGATGTTGATGTATTTGAGGGGTATAAGAGCCATAGTCGGAGATGTTAGGCGGGCTGTTGAAGTTGAATGAGAAGTGCGAATCGATGGAGGCCGATCTTGTGCGGTCCAGGGGATCGGAGAATGTGGCCGAGGTAGGAAGGGAATGAGAGAGACCGGGCGGTGAGCTAACGGAGGTTTGTATAGTAGCATGCGAGGCTTTCTCTGAGAGCTTCTTCCGCTTGATGATCATCTTGATGTCGTCCTTGTGTTGTCGTCGTGCCTCATTGTTGCTCCACCACATAGGCCGCTTATACTCGCAGCAGAGACCGAGGTGTTTGCATGCTGTGCACATGGGTGTGCCTTCGTCACACTTCTTTCGCCGTAATCTGCAAGTATAGCAACCTATTCATTGTCTTTGTGTCAGTCTTGTAATTGTATGGTTTGGCTGTCCACTTACACGGGCCAAGTGATAGCCAGTATAAGTGAAGCTACCCATGGACCATGTGTGTAAGTTAAGAAGATAAGGAGCACAAACCTGTTCTTGACCGGCGGTGCATCTGTGTCTTTGTCTTTTGATTTGCATTGTTGTTAGTGTTGTTTGAAGTTTTCGAAGTTGCCTTCGTCTTGGTTGGCTGTGCGACTGCCATGTTGACGCCTGCTGGTGTTGCTGCTCCTTTCATGAGGCCTTCTCTTGAGTTGGGGGGTAGAGATGACATTTGTATTGTAAGTCAAGTCGAGCAAAAGTACCTGCGTCTTGCGAGCAGTGATGTGGGGGCCTCGGTGTTGGGGTCCTCTTGCCGAGTAGAACAGGGGGGTCCAGATTCAAGCCAGGGAGTGTGGTAAGGATAGTCTCCAGGGACCTCTTTAGTTCTTTGCTTGGAGAATTTTCTTAGTTCGGCTGGCCAAAAGCCCCGGAGCAGATCTCGAGTGGAAATGAGAGCGGGCAAGCCCAGCCAGTGTGATGAGAATGGGGGTAAATAAAAAAAATTAAATTATGCCTCGTCGAATGAGTGACAGGATCCAAGCAAGTCCAGCTTGCCTTTCACGTTGAGAGGTATTGGAGATGGGAGGGGATTAAGGGGGATGACGGAGGGAAGAGGAGGATGTCAGTTTGGGGATTGGGACGACACTTTGAATCTTCTGCTCTTCACATCGTTCTTCAGATACACTTGACGACCTGGCGGTGGAAGACTTATATCGTGGCCTCGCCTTCGTTGACCACATCGGCTTGCATCACGAACCACAAGTCCTGTTCTATTTTTGACATATTCAGCGAAATGGACTAATTCCCAAATTAGCCCAATATTCTGCAGGCCTAATTAGCAACACATGCATACACATCCGTCAGTGTTGACTACTCGACTGGGATAGGGAAGGTGACATGAGCCAGGTATGCGCCCAGAGGTGCCAATGAGGTTGGCCGTTCAAGGGCCATGCCTTGGGCCCGCAGATGGTGTGGGTGCACTAGCCAACCACCCCGACTGAGAATAGCAATACACACTCTTCGGACAAAGTCTTTGTACCGTGGGTGGGTAGCACTACGGAAGCACGCTGCTGCAAGGACAGACAGGGATGACTGCAGGGGGGCATTTACCAGGATGTTGCACAACTTGGCCCTGTTAAGTGACCAGCTCTTCTTTTGTGTGGCTGACCAGCTCGCTCGTTAGAGCAAGACAGCCCGCTCGACCGGCCGTTGATGCATCATGCAGACACTAGGATGCCATATTCAACCAACAGCCAAGCAACACCTGTAGGCTTGTTAGTGAGCATGCCCTCGCATGCCCTGGCCTCACTTTGACTTACCCTAGTACTACCCGGCCTTCACCTGCCCGCTCGCTCTGCAGGCCCCAGAGGGATTTTTTTTCGGTTTACTGAAAAGGCACAAGGGACAAGGGACAAGGGTAGATGCTGGTCCCCCAAATATCAGGCGGGGGCGGAATTATCGGCCACGAACTGACTTCCACGATGCGGGTTGCAATGCTTCGACGTTCAGTCTTTGCGTCCCACTTGCTTAGCTTCGAACAAGTCGTTGAGCGCTGAGCCGCCATAGCTGTAGCTTCCTGCCAAAAACTAGCTATCATAAGCTGTTCGTACTAACAAGTAAGCGATGTTGTTCGAACGATAAGAGCCTCGAGTACGGAGCACCTCCATAGACAACCCCACATCGGTTTCCCGGAGTGTGCGTGCCACCATACAGTCTGAGCTCGGCGAGATACAGATACGATACCCTGGATGGGAAAAAAACGACCCTTGCACCGATCACCACGTACGTCGACAGCACGGACTTGGACTGTGCTTGCAAAACTGCTGCATGTCAGACTGACTCTCCCAGCACACGCTTTTTGCTAGGTACTGGGTAGCTGTAGTAGTCGTAGGTACCTGTAGTGTGCATGCTATAGGTCCCACATATTAGCGTTGATTTCTCTTTTTGGATAACATGTCGTGATGCTTCTTGAATTGTCACACAGGTTTTTCTGAGAGATGATTCACGCCCAAAGTCGGGAAAGTGGAGCTGACGGGATCAGGAGGCAGGAGGCAGGAGCTGACGATCGCTCACGACATCCACCGCCCATCCTCCAGCCGTGGAATGCATCGACCAAAACAAGTCTAGGAGAAAAGAAAAACCTCGGGCAAACACGTGCCGAAGTTGCTTCTCTCGCGGTGCCTGGATCCGGGTTTTGTTGAGCTCGGTGGCTCTGGAACATAGGCCACAGGCCAGTCTGTGAAATGGCTGGCCATGGACAATATGCCAGCTTGGCCAATGGTTCTTCCTCGAACAGCATCAACGACGGTATTGGCCAATGAAGCAGCCAGTCATTGTTTGCCCATGATTACTTGTGATTCCCCTGTCTGGTCACCAGGCATGTAACGTATGGTAGGCCATCTGGTGCTGCGATACATACATGGTCGTAGTCGGTACGTACTGCAGAATGCATACGACATGTCCTTGTCACGGAAGCGAGAACGCAGTAGTACAATCAATCGATTGTGTGGATGGGGGTGGCAGAGTGGTAGCTTTTTCTCTGTTCCCCTCTGTCGCTGTCCCTGATTTGCCATGCAGAGTCGCTGATTCGACGTTGTGTGATATTGGATGGTGCATTAGCGCTCTCGGCGGGACCAACCGATTAGCATCTGTGATGAAGAAGCGTCCTAAGGAACAAGATTGGCTCGCTGGCGGGAGCTAGAAGAGAACGAGCAAGGATACTGAAGGGAGCTGGGGGGCAGCTGGGAATTAACTTGGACGAATCTGAATGCAGAGACGGGAAGGACACGGCTAGTGCAGATGGTTAGTATGGAGCTCGAGCGGAGCTCAGTCGACGAGCGGAGACTGATGGATACTGTGGGTAAGGAACCAAATCAAAGCTGGGACGAAATGGATTGTACGGACTTCATCATCACTCATCATCATCGTCATCGTCAGTAGTACTCCGTACATATTGATGGGCGGGCACAAGTGGGCGGTGGGAAAGGGCGGGAGAGAAGAAGAAGAAGAAGAAGAAGACCGAGAGGGTACAGGGAGAAAGGAGGGGTTGGACAAACAAGCAAGTAAGGGACGTTGTATGCAGTATGCAGGCTGGCCCAGGTTCAAGTCGATCCTCCCCATATTCGTCGTTCTTGTCGTTGCCTTTCCTGTCCTGCTGTGGAAATGTGACTGATGCAGGTAAGATAGGGCACATCGATTCCTACCTCATTAGGTAGAGAGGTAGGGAACAGGTACTTACACCTGCTGCTGTGCATTGGAGGTTCTTCCCATCGCTGGCCCCCAAGCGAGCAAATTAGTACCAATATTCTATATTTAACCCAGATTCTTCACACTTACAGCAGTAGCTTGCCAACAATGTGGGCTAATAATCTCGCTGACCACACACACGCACACACACACACATACACACAGGCTGCAGTACCATTGCTTGGCGGCAAGAAATCACACCTTGGTGCGTGGTCTGCAGCTAATTAGCCCCAACTCTGCCGTCATCATCACCGTGGGCTAATTATGGTCTTTTCATGGCAATCTGGGCTAATTCGGTCTGGTCACTCCGTATATGAGCACACACGCAAACCTACAGCACACTTGAGCATGTCGGGATCCGGTCATCAATGGAACGGACCTACATACGTATTCACCGACCAAGTACAGCTCGATACTTCTGCGAGACGTTATCCGCAAGCTCCATGGCATGGCTTGTCGTTCCTTGGTCCAGCAATATCTCCCACATACCTCCGATCATGTGCTCATCCGTGACTTACTTCCGTAGGTGGTAGTGAATGATTCGTTGACCGCCATTAAGAACTTAACTTGTGGCGCAAAACTCGAGGAGAACAGGTAGACGGGCTTCAGTAGTCCGCTCCGGCCTCCTTTGCTACACGGCCGAGACGCATCCATCTGATTAATACCTAGTAGCCCTGTATATCCAGCTGCAATTCCCGAATGTGTTGGCTAAGCAACCCTATTACATACCCAGATGAAAAGGGACCATCAGCCTGCCTGTAGGTACCTACGTGCTATGTGCTGCGCGAATGGGTGTGTACAGTAATTCCCACCACCCATACTACCCTACGTACCGACATAATCAGCTGCTTGGGTAGGTTAATAATAAAAAACAGCCCCCATATGGCGGACCGGGAACCAAGGGCAGCAGAATGCAAATCATCATAAGCAGGGCTGGCTGGCTGGCCTGGGAGCCTGGGAGCCTGGGAGCCTGGATCCTTGTTGTGGCCCGTGTTTCCGAGCAACATACCTACATATTCGACTTTCCCATGGCTGCAGGGGGGGGGGGGGGGGGGGGGGGGGGGGGGGGGGGGGGGGGGGGGGGGGGGGGGGGGGGGGGGGGGGGGGGGGGGGGGGGGGGGGGGGGGGGGGGGGGGGGGGGGGGGGGGGGGGGGGGGGGGGGGGGGGGGGGGGGGGGGGGGGGGGGGGGGGGGGGGGGGGGGGGGGGGGGGGGGGGGGGGGGGGGGGGGGGGGGGGGGGGGGGGGGGGGGGGGGGGGGGGGGGGGGGGGGGGGGGGGGGGGGGGGGGGGGGGGGGGGGGGGGGGGGGGGGGGGGGGGGGGGGGGGGGGGGGGNCCCACCGGCCCCGCGGCCCCCCCCCCCCCCCCCCCCCCCAGGAAGCAACATTGAACCCTGGTTCGGTCACAAATGACAAGTGGAGATTACTGCCGACAAGGAAATGGTGATACGTTGTAGAAATCAGAAAATGTGACCTTTCGGCACCTAAAGCAATGCGGGTGCCCAATCCGCTCATGCCATGGATGTCCTGCCATCGTTGATCACTGGCTGGTCGAGTTTGCGCATTGTTCGAGTCTTATCACGACTTCCGCGATTGGTGACGGGCAAAGCAGTCGACGAAAATTATATCACTCTTCTTAAATGAATCACATAACATGACCTGTACTGGAAATTGGACAAAAGCATACTGTGCTCGGCTCTGCTCAGGGGTTAATATCCTCAAGGAAACCTCGCCCTATGGAAGGCATTTATTCGCCTTTTGACGTCCTATTGGGCAATGGCCGGAATCCGGGTAGCTTAGGGCCCAGACCATGACCGCCAGTAAGCTCAACCTGCTGAGACACGGCCAGATCACGGGAAGGTAGTCCGGGGATCTAGCTGAGTAAGATAGGGCCAGTACGTGTGGCATCTCAGACGCGGCTCAGGATCTCAGTCAGTGTCACTCTTGTTCACGTGCTGTTGATCCAGCGGCCCCATCGAGCTGATGGCCCCGTCGGATACAGTCGGTGACTTTTGGTGGGCAAGGTTCTCCTCAGCCCAGGCCGGCCTTTGAGGTTCCCTTGCGAGAAAAAGGAAGGAGAGCAGACGGTGAAGGACGATGACGTTGGGGTTACGATAAGATCAAACCATTTCAGTCGTTGTCCGTTTACATAGGTGGTGAAAGCTCTTTAGCATCCTTCGAGCCCTGCTACTGCAATACCCCGAAGTCGTGACAGATCGTTATCATATCAATCACTGCGCGGAGTGGTTTGTCTATGCACGGCGGAACCGGAATCACATCTTGTCTTTTCTTTGCAGGACTAGCAGACTAGGTAGTCGGTAGTAGGTAGGAGGAGCGACATCGACCCAGGACGGACTCAGGACTCGGGCTGTTTAGCTCACCTGCTAGCTGTTTGACAGCAATTGCTAATCAAAGCAGCCCTGCTAGATCAGACGATGCAGAGCTCTGTCTGTTCTGCTTGATGGATCCTTTAGAGTTGAGGGATTTCCATGTCAATCTTGCATGATATAGGGAAAACGAGATATGGACTTTTGGGGCACTACGACGGTAGTACTAAGTATGCAGAGAATTTCGCAGGGTCCTCCGATTCCCCTCCGCCATTGACTGCGACGACGGTGGCTAGTTCCATCTAGAGTAGCATTGGTAGCTCTTGCGACAAGACCACCTACCGCTAATGCACAGAACTGATCCGTCGTTGCTAACGGCCCGTTCATGATGTTCTGCTCTAAACCGTCGTGGCTACTAGCAGAAACGACTAAGGCCGGTCCGAACCAGACACTGGTAGCTCGCAGCTAGCAGCTCAGCTTGTATTATCATCCCCAGAGCTATAGGAAAGCTAGGTTCTAGGTCACGGGAAGCATCATGCGAGGCAGGGGATGCGAGGAACGAGGATCACATTAATCATATGCTACTAGCTCGCAAACCGACGGGGAAAAGCCAATAGCATCGAATTCCCAGACGAAGCGCTGAGTTGCCCCCCCTTTGGAAGTGTATGCGGTCAGCACTCAAGAAGTGCCTTCGCCAACATGATTGGCGGAGAGTGGATTAGACCCCTGCTGTTCTAGCTCTCGTTTAACATGAGGGGGGGGGGAATGAAGAATGGATCGGCCTTGGTTGGCCCGTTGAGATTCCGTGCTCAATGCTATCAAATCCCCTCCCCCCAGAGAGCGCCGAAACTACTAGCCGACACACTTTAGCAGCTTCATCGCATACAATAGAACGGCCCGCATCTCAACGCTCAACGGTCCCCTATGGGGCTTCATCGTTGACACAACTTAGGGAAGGAAGAGGGAGAGGGGAAAAAAAAACAAGAATCCCATTCCAAGTTTTGGGTTCTCACCGCTAGGCCCCGTGACTCACAATCCCGTGTGTCACTAGGTGTCACTAGGCGAAGAGGAGCCGTCGTCAAGACGCTGTCGGCCAAACGGCATCTGGCAAGAGGAGTTGATCGCCTTACTTGCTGGGGGGGGGGTTGTCGTCAACTTGTAGTCCACAGCCACGCAGTCCACGCCCTCTGGTAACGAGTAGCCACAGATGGTTGATGGAAGTCTCGGTCTTTCGAGTCGACGGGTGCGTGACAAGGCCCCCTGGTCGGCATAGCCAAGCGCTTAGACGGCTATTTCTGGGGTGATTCCATGCATGCTGCCCAATCACGACTCTGCAAGGCTTCTGCATCACCTCCACCCCATATACCTCCCAACCAACCAGCCACTCTTCTCGAGGCCAGTACCGCTGCAATCTACTACTAGCGGTCGCTTGCTTTCTTTCCAACACTCGCTCCTCGCAGAGTTGCAGAGAGAGAGCTCGACAATGCTATTCTTAGCGAATGAGGAGCTGCTTCAGGCGTCAACCCTGGGAAAAAACGGCCATAACCACCCAAGCAAACTCGCTCTCCTCGTACCACATGTAGTGCTACAGACAGATGGTCTCCTTGTGAACTGTGCTCTCCGAGGGACAACTAACAAAACAAATCACCTTGTCCCATTATCCGACCTCGAAGCATCTTTTCCCACGTTATCACAACGTGCTATTGTGCATACGTAGTCAGTCCACTGCTGTGTACATACCGAGTCTAACCAACCCCCAGTCCGATACATATACTATCCGCAGCTTGCCGTCTGTGTTTCTCAAGCCCCTCTTTCCTCTCTTTGCGACGTCAACTCTATCCCTCGACTATACACCGGTTTTTTTTTCTTTTCCTTTTCGTCTTTTCTTGTCCCGTCTGTCATCGATTCTAGAACATAGTGGTTTAGCCGGCAACGGCCTGATACCGAAAGGCATACACTACGCAGCCAGGTTATATAGCAGCAGCAAGTATGGTGAGTGTAGACGGCACCAGTCCCAAGCTTTGACGTTTAATTTTATTGACATGATTGTCTTGGAGTATACACAGTCTTACATGGTTAGCGAGCAATCGCGGCGGGAGATGCAACAAAAAGCTCGCCCCCACGATTCCTTCTTCGGCCTAAAGGGTCCTGAGCCAAGGCCCAGTTCAATAGCCACCGAGATTGTAGACACAGACTGGGACGAAGATGATGATATAATCAGCGAGGATGAAGAAGACGATGGAAACAACTCACCTAGACTAAGCCTGAACTCCGTAAGAAACCTTGATAGTCCGAGATCCAACTTTGTTTTGCTAACGTCCTCTTTCCCAGTCGGGTCAGCAAAGTATAACGACACTGTCATCTTACGAGGAGGCACACACGCCCAGGACGAGCAGGACTCGCGAGGCGTATCCCATCGAATACGACCCGCTGAAACCAGTTGAAGGACCTAGAGGCCCGCATCTATTCCGCGCCAACTCGACGTCGTCAAATTCCTTTCAAGAATATGAGGAGGCGCTTTCCCTTTCACCCATCACGCCAAGGGCTCCCAAGCCTCTTGACGCAGAATTACGCTTCTACTACTCCCAGGAGCCCTTGCCGCCACGGTTACGTAGTAGCCCCTTCCAGTTCACTCATGAAGAGCTCGACACGGAAAACCTGGCCTCCTGGCAGCCGGAGAAGGTGGCACAATGGATGCTCAATGCTGGCGTTGAGCCGCATATCGCAGAAAAGTTCATCGAAAATGACATTACCGGGGCTATCTTAATGACACTGAAGTCAGAGGATTTGAAGGAACTGGGTATCGGCTCGCTCGGGATCAGGATGAAGCTCTGGCACCACGTCTCTCAGCTACGGGGCATTCAAGAAAAGAGCTCCCGGCCAACCACACCCATTGAGAACGAGGAGAGTAGAGAGGCGAGAAAGGAGCGCAGGAGAGTTGAAAAGTGCGATACCGAAGCGAAGCCCAGCCGCGGACACAGCAAGCGGCGTCAGAACAGGCCAGCGCACGAAGACATCATCTCACCACTGGAATCGGTGTCCATCGTGGGCATCGAGCAAGTCATTCCCAAGCCTCACAAGTGCTCCAAGGGCGAGGCTTGCAAGACATGGAGGAAGCAACAACGCATGATTGAGGAGTTCAAGAAAGAACACCCCTTCGCCGACACCGTCGGAGGAGTCATTCTTGTCGCTGGAGATCCAGGAAACGCCTCGACGGCAAAGGCTCTTAACCGGCCTTCGTCAACAGAAGCCTTGCGGCCCATGTCTGACGCCGTGCCTTCTGTGGTAGCATCGTCCGATGTTCTCGGACCTGGCGCTGGGATCGGCCCCTTCCAGTACCTGCAGGAAGCAACCCTCCGGAACATCCAAGCCAGAGACCCCCAGGACAACGTCAGGCAATTTCTGGACTTCCAACATCAAGAAGGTGATGCCGCTCAAGAGCAGGTGCCCCCGACTCCTCCGTTTGAGTTGTACTCCAACACCCAAGCACCGCATGAGGGGCTCCGCACCCTCCCTAAGCTGTCTATTCCAGGAAGGCAGACGCTCTCGAGGGCATCGCAGCGGGCACCCTCTCATGCTCAGCAATCATTCGCCCCCTATCGTATGGAGAGGGCCGAGGCTTTGTCACCTGATTTGCAAACTCCAGTCGCTCCCTATCGGTTTGGCACCCCTTGCTCAGAGATGGACATCCCAGTCACAGCCGTCCCGTTAGGCCCGGTTGCGCGAGATGCGTCACAGTCAGTCCCACCCGATATGTCGTACCGGGCAGGCCCATCAGCTCCTGTCAGAACTTTTTCGCGCGCATCACGTAGGCCATCCACCTTTCAAACCATGGCGCCCCTTGAGGAGAACGATGCGACCCCCGTTGCCCGCACCATGCCTCATCAACAGCAGCAGTACCAACCACAGACCAGCCCAGCCAGAAGCTCGTCCAGATCTCCGCAAAACTCCCCTCCCCGAGTTCCTTCCCGCCCCCAACAGCCACTCCACGCCCCTCCCCGAGCCCAGTACCCCTGGTCGCCCCAGCAGCGCACCACGTTCGAGCGCACGCTCCGGCCGCTGGGCACCACCAGCCCTGAGCCGGAGACGATCCGGGACGCCGAGGGCATCTCGTACCAGGGCCCCGTTCGGAAGCGCAAGACCAAGATGCTGCGGCACGAGTGGCACGACCACTACGCGACGCTCAAGGGCACGCGGCTGGCCATCCACAAGGACGTCGAGACGCGCCGGACTAACACGCTCGAGTACATTGATATAGACGACTACGCCATCGCCTGCTCGTCGCTGGCCAGCACATCCAAGCTCAATGCCGCCTTCAAGGCCATGAACCTCTCGCGCTCGTCCAAGGACAACAAGGACAACAAGGATGTTGCCGCCTTTGCCTTCCAGCTGATCCCCCAGGGCAAGGAGGCCCTGCTCGGCGCGCGCCTGCACAAGCGCGAGAGCAGCCTCGGCAGCAGCGGTTCCGCGGCCGCCGCCGTGGCCGAGGGCGTCAACGGCACGGGAAAGACGCACCACTTTGCCGTCCGCAGCCGCGACGAGCGCATCGACTGGATGCGGGAGCTCATGCTCGCCAAGGCGCTGAAGCAGAAGGGCGAGGGGTTCGAGATCAGTGTGAACGGAGCCATGATCTGAGGTGATGAGAAGAAGGAGAAGAAGGAGAACGGTGAAACTGAAGACCGGAGCTTACAGTGACGAACGATGATGACAATGGGCGGATATTTGATTTGGATTGCGATTTTGGGGGTTCTTGATTCATTCTCTCAACTCTGGTTTTTTTTTCCTTCTTCGCATTATACCACACAACCTGACTCTAGGGTTTTATTTTTCCTTTGCAGTTTGATTTGAGAGGCTTTGGTACCGGGCATGACATGATGCTAGGCAAAAGCACAAAATATTTACAGACATACATATGATACCATTCTGAGCCAGTTCTCGCTTTTCGAGACTGGCAGAAACCAGCAAGCAAGCGCAAGCATACTTGGGTCTTTTATTTAGCGAATCGAACTTGTTTTCATCTATCCCAAAATGCGTTTCGCTTCCAGACATGAACCTTGTTTCTTTACACTGCATCTAAGCACCACACTCGTTTCAAATCACATAGTCATCAGATAGTACCAGACTGGATAAAGGAAATTATGGCTATCTATCTCTATTTTGTGTAGCGTAATCTGAAGTGTCATAAACACATACAGTTGCAACTTGCGGCATATTATCTCCTCTAGAACGCGATACCAGTCCGTATACACAGACACTGCCCTATCTCGTCGGCGTCTACAATAAAGGCGACTCATGATATTCAGGCTCAAGCTTGTCAGAGACTAGCTGGATCAACCAAAGACATTCTATGGGAAACATGTGTATATAGAGCCTACCTATGTCAGCACGTTAACTTCTTAAAAGGGTTCACATATCAAAGCAGCGTAGAATAGACGTAAAATACTAACCAAGTCAAAAGGAACCCTATCGATTGGTCCCTGACGGCCCTCTCTCTGAACCGACAGGCCGCAGTCTAGGCGATGCGCAGGTTGGACTGCTCACGAACTACCACAAATTTGCCACGTCCGATATGTGCAGACCGTTGCACAAAACTGGGCATCATTATTCTTAATACCAATGCTGCCTCTGCCATACCGTTTATCACACCAACCAGCACAGCATGGCTGTAGATTGGGAAACGTTGTGCATATCATTATAGCGTATGGTCTCCCAACTGATGAATTATTGTGTCAGTTTGTAGTTCTATGTTACCAATTACCTCGAATGGCCACAAATAGACAGGCATGTCCTATCACATCATTAGACCCTAGACACCCCATACGAACCACGAGAACCCCCTTTTCGCCCAGCAGCAAGGGATAGCATAGATAGTCTCTTTGGGGGTGTCTCGGAGAGTCTCGCCACTCGCTACAAGTCTGCATAACTTTATCCACAATTTCAATGAAGTAGGTTTGCAAGATATGATACACATGTTACATATTCATCTCTAACAGAGCAGCACCTCTTGACAAGGCAGCTACTTACCCGGATCGTATCTTACAGCCCAGATCCATCCCGGATGATTTTAATTTTATTTATTTCTTCCCTTGTCCCAAGCAACGTGCCAAGAAGTTGTAACTTTTTTCCTAGTACATGTGCTTGTTCTCGATCTGCGCACGATCGCTGACCTTGGTCCAATCAATCCTGTTCCACCAGTTCTCGAGGAACTGCTTCTTGCCGGCCACGCCATAGTCGCGGAGATAGACGTGCTCCCAGGTGCTGACGCACAGCAGGGGAATGACGTCGATGCCGCCGGGTGCCGTGTTCTTCCAGCGGGTGCCATTGGCGGCGCCGGCGCCGAGCTGGGTACGGGCGATGTACTCTTGGGCGGCCCCGGACTTCTCTGTGGACGCAGGACCCTCGACCGTGTTCATGTCCACACCCTGGCGGCGCCAGTGGGCGCTGCTGTAGGGGGAGCCGGCCAGGTAGGTCGCCAGCACGCGGTAGTTGTTGGACTTTGCGTTTTTGACGAGCCACACGAAGCCCGGGCCGAACATGGCCGAGGCCGTGACGAGCATCTCGCGCTGCAGCGTCTCGATGGAGCCGAACGAGTCCTCCAGATGCTTCTGCAGGCGCGACGACATGGGCTTATCGGTTTCCGACGAGTTCAAGCCCCCGAAGAAGAAAGCGTTATTGTGCAGCATGGAAGCGTAGTTAAAGGTCGGGGCCATTGAAGGTTCTCGGGCAGTTTGTTGGAGGATCTGCAACGGGGTTTTCTGCTCCATCTCGGTGCCTGGGAAGGGCAGTTTAGCGGGGTGAAGAGGAAGAAGAGACGAGACGCATCTTGACAGCAGGACAGGGAGGGAAGTGAGCTTACCTGCAACGAGGGCATTCAGCTTGTCGACCAGAAACTGCATGTAATCAGTGTAGGCAAGATGGAAGCCATCGGGCGATAACAGTTGGGGGATGCCCTGGGCGCTGCTGAACTCCGGGACGGGGACATGATGCAGTGACCGGCGTTGCATCAGCGGCTGAGGCTGCGCGATGCGCACACGCGGTATCCGGAATCTGGGCTTGAACATTGTGTGTCGGTGTTGGAAGAGGGGACCTGTGGTGGTGTCGTCCTTCTACAAGCGCTGAGTATTGAGTTCAATGTTCGGAAGCTCGAGGTCGCTTTTTTTCAATTTGGCACCCGTCCCTTGCCTTGCGCGCCAAACGGGCAAACCAGAATCGAGGTACATGGGTACATGGGTACATGTACTCCAAGTTCCAACACCCATTCCATCCAATTGGACCTTAGGTAACCAAGTAACCAGGTAACCTACCTTATTTGCTTATGTACTAGGTTAAAGCCTCCTCCTCCTCCTCCTCCAGCCAGTCTGCACACATTACATGTATGTGATTGCTGTCTGTCTAGGTAACTTACCTACCTACCTACCTAAGCCAAGGTGGACGATTTGAGTAGGTACATAGATCATGCATCCTGAGCTGTTGTTATAGCAATCTTCGCCCCAATGAGATTTCCTCCGGGTACCTTGCTGGCTCTAATCCTCACTCGACTATAAATACCTAAGGTTACTTGGTAGTCACGCTGTTCTCGTGGCCGGAACCACCCAATGTTCTGCGGCGTAGCACCACCAATAAACTGAACCTGAACTTTTGCTGGGGTTCCTTCCCTCTGAACATATTTGTGAAGAATCATCTAACCTAGGCTACAACAATCATTACTTCTGTAGCACATCTCACAGTCTTCGGTTTTTACTTGCTTTGATTGCAACACATATTTGATATTGATAGTATTGACTTGACCCCTGCACTGCCATGATAACCTTTCCCCCATTTGATGCTCTTGCGCCGGGATATGCAGAAACGTCCAAACACTAAATAGAACCGTACCGTCATTACCGGATATCCCCAACCAACATAGGGAGCAGATGTACAAATATACACGCGGTTCTCAACCCATGCCGTATCAGTCTTCCATTAGCCTCAGCAGTTCTAGTTCCCTCTTGACAATCCGCTCAAAGTCCTCACGTTCTATCCCCGATGCCCGGCCCAGCATGTATAAGCTCTTCACGCTGCGCGAGATGTGTTGCTGGACCCCGAAGTTCTCGGCTGCAGCCTCAAGCTTCTCGACCGATGCATTGGAGCTCGCACTAGACTCAGGTCGTGGGTGCATGAGGCTGGCCTCATCTACGGTTCTCGGATTGAGTGACGGTGACTTTGGTGGTTCAGCAAGAGTCCAAGCACCGTTGGTCTCGTTCAGCTCTACCTCCTCGTCGCTGTACCCGTTTTGTCGTTGGGGTATTGGTCTAGGTATAGTGCTGGGTGGCGGCGTTAGCTCTTGGAGGTTCGCTTCTTCGTCGGGGTCATGGCCGTCCATTGCTGGCTGCACTGAATCGTATTGTGCATAGTAATCGTCTTCATCTGTCGTCGGAGCTGAGTTGTGACCGCCTGGCATCGACATAGGACCAGGAGATCTCTGGGCACCTGGCGTGCGCGCAGGCGTCGCATCGTACCTGGCCCAGTAATCGTCGTCGTCATCGTCGTCATTGTCGACCGTGTCTACTCCCACGTGAAGCGAGGCGCGTGGGGCCTGGGCTGACGCCGTGTCTTTCTTGGTATGCGACTCCTGGAATTGTCGGTCTGCCTCCGTGACACTCGAGACCCCGTCGAAGGAAGCAAAAGGCGAGGGCGTATCAAGAATGCCAACTTCACCAACTTTCCATCCTTGGCTGGTAGGGTCGCCGCTACAATAGACAAGACGAAACGCCAACTCCATGCCCTTTAAGACGACGAGTGCCTGAAGCGTTTCCTCGTCCAATCGTCGATACTGAGTCTCGGCATCGTAGTCCCAATCAACCTCGACCTCGCCGCTGACGGGATGCGCCTCGAGTCGATCACTTTTGGCAATCTCTACCAGCTTAGCTGCCTTTGCGGGGTCGTAGCACAGCAGGCGAATCCACGGTTCAGTGCTCGACGAAGACAGAAGTTGTACTCTTTGCCTGAGGATGGGTGTTAAGTGGGGTAGTATATTCTCTGCCACTTGTGTCGCGATGGCTGCCGGGGGCAGAGAGAGCAAGACAGGACCAACTACCTCGCGCAGGTCTGGGCTCTTGATGGTTGGTGCTGTCATATTGACCTGGGTTGGCAAGGTAGGTAGGAGAACAGAGGATGTGCCAAGAGGTCAAAGACGACAAAGACGGTTGCTTCTGTTTGTTGTGAATATGAATGCTGTAGACGACACTCAATTTCCACTGGCCACTGGGCTTCTGACCCGTGATCACATGCAACCACTCTTAGTCCAAATATGAAGAAGGACCACCTGACACTGCGGCTCGAGCGACGTGTTGTGACGTTCCTTTTTGTCTTTTTCCCTTGCAACTTAAAGTTTTTCGAAGATAGGACCAAACCGATAGTCGATAAGAATGATTGGAACGGAATATATAGTAAGGATATAGCTGAGTAAAGTAGCAATTGCGACTCGTCGGTCCCAAAGAAATAGTCGTCGGGGATCTGGAGGCTAGGGAGCGATTCAGATAGCGTATGGATGCAGGTGGGCAGTGCCGTAGCAGTGATGTCTCGTCTAGCCAATACGAAGCCTGGCTTCGGGCGGATGGAAGTGCTGGCCAGTGACCACCTAGCCACTACCAAGAGACGTGGAGTTGGTAGGTTAGCAATGAGGCATGCAGGTCGAGGTGGGGCTGTCTGGGATCGGAGACAAGGAGGACGAGGAGAACGTACAGGAGGAAATCAAGGGGAAGGAGGGCCGAGATCAGTCTCATAGTACCTATGTTGTCACTTTGCCAAAATAACGAGCGACCATGCAATAAATATAGCAATGACTGCGAGGGTACTTAGTACTAGACCAACAGACCTACCTACTTGAGTCTGTAAGGTGCGTGTGTACAGTACAGAGGCGGCTTGACAAGACAACGAGCAGTCTGGTAATTTGCAAGTGGTCTAATAAGGTGATGGATTGAATCTGCACGCATCTCGTCCAATACACGTGCGGCTGAGCTAATTTGTGTACAGTACCCCGTAGATCGCCTACCGTTCTTCGTTTCAGTTCCTTGACGTGCGTGATCCAAATTCAATTGCTGAAGAGAATCAGATAGTAGGCAGGCAGAGCTCCCAGTAACCTACATAGGTGGTGCGCCGTACGTGGGGATCAACTAGGTAGATTCCCGGGGATCCTTGGGTAAGATACGTCACTACCCCAGCTACAATGGCCGCCGTCGACAAGAAAGCGATGCAATTTTTTTTAAGGTGAACAGGGATTGAGGGGGGGGGGGGGGGGGGGGGGTGTGGCGGGGGGGGGGGGGGGGGGGGGGGGGGGGTTATCTACATGTACGGAGTGCCTAACCTACGATGAACACACTGGGCGACTGAGCAACTGAGCTGGGGTGAACCGGGTCTGCATTCTGAAATGTAGAAAATTCCAGTTCGTGTTTGCTACTTACCTAAGGTAGTTTGAGCGTTACTTAATGTACGACGACGAGTAGGTAGTAAGCTTTGCCCAAAGCCTCTGCGTCAGGTCCGAGATCAGAAGCCCGTATTTCCATTACTGCAGTGATCAGCAGCCACGCTTAAATTAGCAAACGGGCAGAGAGTTTTCTATCACAATCGACTTCAGCTGTGAGAATCTCGACTAACGGTGCCGAAAAGCCACCACGTGACGGCGTTCGAGTCGGTTGAAGAATCTCAAATTTCCCTACCAGCCGGCTTTTAGGTCTTTGCTGCATGCGAACTTGTCAACGTGATCTACACAATCCATCGGCCACAGACACCCCTCGTCCGGGTAATAGGGACCGTCGTGGTTGCATGTCGAAGAGCGGCCAACGTCTTCAAGATGAGGTGAGTCAGCAGCTTTGGGGCCTGGGGAAAGAGTTGAGCGAACCCAAATGTAGGATCCCCAAATAGATACACACATGGGGGAATAAGCTGCTTTTCTCCCTCGCTCTAACCTTTTCGTCTTTTACTTCCCTCTCTCGCCTCGAACTATCTCCATCTCCTTGAACCTAAGCTCATCCAAAAATAAACGAAACAGGGCACCCGATGGCAAGTCGTGACCGCCGGTGCCACCGCAGGCCTGATCTCGCGCTTCGTTATCGCGCCGCTTGACGTGGTAAAGATCCGGCTGCAGCTTCAGTCACACTCGCTGTCCGACCCGCTCTCGCACTCGCGCCTGCCCCGCGGCTCGCCCGTCTACAAGGGCACGCTCGCGACCCTCCGCCACATCCTGCGCCATGAGGGGGTCCCGGGCCTCTGGAAGGGCAACGTGCCCGCCGAGCTCATGTACGTCTCGTACGCCGCCGTACAGTTCACCTCGTACCGCTCCATCACCATGCTGATGCACCGCGTCTTCGGCGAGGGCACTCTGCCCAAGAATGTCGAGAGCTTCGTATCGGGAGCGGCGGCCGGCGCGGCGGCCACTGCGACTACGTATCCGCTTGACCTGCTGCGCACGCGGTTCGCGGCCCAGGGCACAGAGCGCGTGTATAACGGCCTATGGCGCGCGATCCGGGACATACAGCGGGACGAGGGCGTCAAAGGATTTTTTCGCGGCATCGGGCCAGGCATCGCGCAGATCGTGCCGTACATGGGTCTGTTTTTCGCTATGTACGAAGGGCTCCGGCGGCCCATGGGACAGCTTGATCTCCCCTTCAGCAGCGGCGACGCTACGGCCGGCGTGGTTGCCAGCGTGGTGGCCAAGACGGGGGTCTTTCCCCTCGACCTCGTGCGCAAGCGAATACAGGTCCAGGGCCCGACGCGAGTTCATTATGTGCATAAAAACATTCCATTGTACGAGTCCGGCATGATTGATGCTCTGCGGTCCATCGTCGCCAGAGAGGGATTCAAAGGGTTGTACCGGGGGTTGACAGTCAGTCTTATCAAGGCAGCGCCGGCAAGTGCAGTCACTATGTGGACTTACGAGCGAGTACTACGTCTCATGATCGACAGAGGACATCGGCAGGAAGACGAGGTGTAATATGATGACGCCACGGCAATTGAACAAGCTTCAATGGGAGGACACATACTAGAGACATAGAACAGGTTGGTTTCCGGGAAGACAGACAATCGTTTTGGTCGCATGACGGAGATTTCAACCCGATTTTGATACTCCTTTCAACGTACGATGGTCAATTTGTGTGTGGGAATTCGTAATCTCGATATACCCACCAGCCCGGTCTCATCCCGAAAACACATATTCAATGTTTCCAGCTATATGACCAGATGACTTGCAAATCGGCAGCACCAATTGATGAGACAAAATTTCGGAAGCCATTCTTCAAAATGCACCAATTTGTATACCAACATGAAATCTGCAAGATACACTTGATCTTCTTCTTGAACATAGAAAATGCGGTGTCTATTCATTATAATACAAGCTTTACAGGCTGCTTTTTGTTGGATAGCATGTAGTCTTTCTACCTCAGGTAGTCTGCCCCCTAGTGAACACAGAGTCTGTGGTCTATATTTGCCAGCAACTTATATGCTTGCTCCGCCCAACTCATGCTCATCCATCTCACCATTCTCTCTCTCTCTGAGCGGCTTCTTGTTTATTTGCCCTTCTTGACCCAATCCTCGACGGTATCACGAGCGGTCATAACTTTGTCGTCGACATAGCGCTTGGACAGATCCGAGTGGATCTTGGCGGCGTGCCAGGTACGCTGGATGCTCTCGCGGGCCTGGAGGTGGGCCTGGGCGACAACGGGGAAGCGCTGCTCGTAGGTCCAGAGCAGGCCGCTCACATTGGTCATGGTGACGGGGATGACGAGCCAGCCGGCGCCGACGCCGAGGGCCAGCGGCAGGGCGGCGCGGAAGACGACGTTGCGGTTGCGCGTCACGATGCTACCGGCCATTCCGGCCACGAGGACGTAGACGAGGCCCGGCATCAGGCGCTCGCCGCTCTCGCGCGGCGGTGCCAGCGAGGCCACGGTCGAGGTGAAGGACTTCTCCAAGTGGAAGGCCCGGTCCATGGCGGCGTTGACGGCGTCCTCGGCCGTCGTGGCCTGCTGGTACAAAAACAGGCGCGCCTTGCCTATTTGCTCGGCGAGCCGGTCTGTGGGCGTCGGGCCATGGGGCCGGGTGACGACCTCGTCGGGCTCGGATGTGCGTGGGATCGTATCGGAAAACGGCGATGGCTTGGGTGTAGAGACAGTGGGGAGCGGCGTGACGGCTTCGTAGTCATCGTAGATGGGTTTCCTTGATCGGTGCTATGGACAGAGACAGCAGTAAGTATACCAGTCAAAGATATGAGACTTGGTTGTCGAGAGGGGAAGGGGAAGTAGTACCTCCTCTGGTGTTTCTGCCAGTGCGATCGAGGGAATTAGCGATGCTCCGACAAGAGCCGTGGCCATTAAAGGAGCGGCAGCGCGCTGTGTGGTAGTCGTAAATGTTAGCTGATTGATCAGAAGTATCGCCGTTCCAATTGGCATCTTACCCGTCGCAGCAGCACTCTGGAAGCCATGATGCCCTTCGATTGGTAGTGAATGTAGGTGGGTTTTTGTCAACTTCAAATGGTCGTCAAACGTCAGCTCCAAGCTTTGGGGCCAGTGATGTCTTTTTTGGCGGCTAATCCCGGCCTGGCGGCCGATTCGGTAACTTTTTTTTTTCTGGAGCTTGCTTGCTTGCTTTGCGTGCGGGCTCGCCCACCATGAGCGCATGTAGAGACGGCTCTGCTAAATGATGCATTTCCATTGATTGTTACCAGCCATTCACGACTGCGCCAACGCTTCTTGTACGTTACTTCGATAGTCCAGTCATAATTCGAGTCGATTTTCTTTGTATACATTTTTACTCTTGTCTACACAGCTCCGGATCCCCAGGGCCTTATAAGCTATGTTTTGTCCTAGTTATTCGTTGGCATCATGTTGAAAGCTTCCTGCTCCGGTCTGCGGGCCTGTTCAAGATGCGTAGTCCGACAAGCCTCCCAGACCCAACAACGTCGCTGGCTGGCCGGCGCAGCTACTGGCGCAGCGCGACTCGATCCTGCAAACACACCTGCTTTTCACTCGCAGCCAGGTGCCAAGCATGACGACTCCTTGTTGCGACAGCTCTTCGACTCGCCCCAAACCTTTAAGCAATTTGAGCCACCGTCGAGCCGGGCACTGACTGGCAAAAATGCCGGCCTCTTCAGAAATAAATATCTTACGTCGCCAAAGGGTTTTATTATCTTCGCGAACACCACCTTGGAGAGAGCGCAGAAGCTGGTCGACAAGGTCCTGGCGGCGTCGACGATAGAAGAGTATAAGTCAGTGGTGCGGGACATGGACCGGCTCAGCGATCTCCTCTGCAGAGTCTTAGATGTCTCCGATTTTGTGCGGGTGACGCACCCCGATGGACGAATACAGGAGGCTGCTTCGCAGGCCTGGGCGCTGGTCTACCAATACATGAACCAGCTGAACACCACCACCGGCTTGAGCGAGCAGCTCGGGAAGGCCTTGAACAACCCCGAGGTGGTGTCCAGCTGGACTGAAGAGGAGAAGACTGTTGGTGAGCTTCTACAGCAGGACTTTATGAAGTCGGCTATCCATCTCCCCGAAGGGTCGCGAAACAGATTTGTCGAAATATCCCAGCAAATCAGCGAGCTAGGTTCCGTCTTCGTCGAGGATATGACCCCTGAACAAGACCGAATCGTGTTTCCAAGTAGCAAATTTCATGGCATGGATCCGCGTATAGCTCAGAAATATATCAGCCGGGGCACCATGTACTTACCAACCATGTCGCCCGAGGCGACAGTGGCTTTGCGTAGTGTCCACGATGAAGATACCCGCAAGGCCATCTACCTTGCGACCCGAACTGCATCGGGCCGATCGGTCAAGATACTCGAGGCTATGCTGAGGTTAAGAGCTGAACTTGCCAATCTATCTGGCTTTGAGAACTACGGACAGTTGGCGTTGCGAGATAGGATGATGGCCAAGACCCCAGAGTCTGTGCATCAGTTTCTGCTGGCGTTGGCGAAGCACAATACCCCACGGGTTGAAAAGGAGATAGCGGATCTCATGCAAGCCAAAGGGCAGAACATCCATGCTTCCAGTGCCACCGAGTTACATCCTTGGGACAAAGACTACTACATGGAGAGTATACGAAGGGACATGAGATCGCGAAGACGTGGCCACGATGTTCTTTCGTCGTACTTCTCGCTTGGTACTGTCATGCAGGGCCTCTCGAGGCTATTCACGCGCCTGTACGGCATCAGACTTGTGCCTAGAGATACCTTGCCTGGAGAGACATGGCACCCTGATGTGAGACGCCTAGACGTCATCTCGGATACAGACGGGCATGTCGCTGTGCTTTATTGTGACCTGTTTTATCGAGCAGACAAGTCGCCCAACCCCGCCCACTTCACGGTTCGCTGCTCTAGGGAGATCTCGGAACAAGAGATCCACGAAGCAGCGCAGGCCATTTCCAACCGGCGCGAGGAGGCCTCCACCGATGCTGCTATTTCGGAGGCGAACGACGGCATGCATGTATCGAATCAGGCAGGTACGGTCAAACAGCTGCCGACCATCGCGTTGGTGTGCGACTTTCACCATGAGCGGTCATCCAAGAATGAGCCAGCTCTTCTTCACTACTACCAGATGGAGACACTCTTCCACGAGATGGGACACGCCATCCATTCCGTCCTGGCCCGCACATCGCTCCAGAATGTTGCGGGGACCAGATGTGCTACAGATTTCGCGGAGCTGCCGTCTACCTTGATGGAGCACTTCTGCGCGGATCCCACCGTCTTGCAGATGTTTGCTCGACACTACGAAACCGATGAGCCCTTACCATACGAGCTGGTATCGGAGCGCTTGCAGGTTCTAAAACGGTTCGAAGCTTCGGACAGAGAGAACCAAATCATCATGGCGATGCTGGATCAACAATATCACGCATCTCTTCTTGACCAAGCCAGCTTTGACTCGACCGAGATCTATCATGACTTGCAGCGGACCCATGGTAGGTTGCCGCCGGATGCAGCAGGGACCCGATGGCAAGGGTTCTTCGGTCACCTGTTTGGCTACGGAAGCACCTACTACAGTTATCTCTTCGACCAGGTTCTCTCGGAGCGGGTTTGGAGGGTGGTCTTCTCGGCCGGAAAGAACGGCGCTGCCCTAGATAGAGCGAATGGGGAGCGGCTGAAGGAGAACCTCCTGAAGTGGGGTGGAAGTCGCGACCCCTGGAGGTGCTTGTCAGATGCCTTACAAGACGAGCGACTAATCCATGGCGACGAAAAAGCTATGCGGCTTGTTGGCAGCTGGGGCATCAAAGATTGATGACGGCCAGGATTAGTCATGTTACCTCGTACATTGTGTATCATTAGGTGGGCATGCCCCTGAGGTAGGCACGTTGCCCACAGGTTCCATGGGCGACTCCCAGGAATATGAAAGATGATTGGAAATTCTCCTTCTGCTCCAGGAGCAGAACCTCCCTCCAGGAATGCCTATACGGTGTCATTGGGGGGGGGGTAGGGTATATAGCGTGTGGCATGTGACAAAAGCCCGCCGGTAGAAAAAGGGAAGCCATGATGATACCCCGAGACAAATGATTACTCATTCTTATTGATATCAGCTGCCCTGTCCTGTTCTACACGACCTAACCTTGGAGGATTCTGCAGTAGGCGTAGGCGTAGGCGTAGGCGTAGGCGTAGGCGTAGGCGCAGGCGTAGGCGTAGGCATGGGCATGGGCATCTGCACTTACACCAACCGTTTCGAGTTCATCATCTTGGTGTTTGGATTGGATTGGAATATTCAGCAACCAAGTGCGTGGGGGTACGATACATGATACATGTACCTGGCCTAGGAGGGACTTAACCTTGAGGCATGGAAGTAAGCAAGCCACTTCTTCCAATACCTCGGGGCCGGGTCGGGTCGGGGATGCACTTGCTTTTGTTAGTTTTTTTTTTTGTTAGCGTGCTTCTAGACCATCTTGGGCCTCAAGTACCCCATGCGTAGATGCCTCGTCGTAGATGCCTAGATGCCTAGATGCCTAGATACCTAGATGCCTACATACATGTACGGAGTATCGGTTGGTGACTTCCTTTTCCATCCGCACCCGGACTTTGGTGGCTGCCGTTGTTTTCATGCCTAGGTAATTAACTAGTATGGATGTGTACGTTTGTCCAGGCACTCAAGTAGGTTAGGTCGTGAATGCAGACAGACGTAGACGTAGCTGTAGCTGTAGCGTAGCGTCTCGACCTGAAGAAACGACGAAAGGTATGTCTGTCTGTCTGTGTCGCTTTCCCTACCTGATAACTGCAATTTCCACCTGCTCGAGTCTGCTTGCCGTGAACCTTCATTCTTTGCCTTCTGCCCCTTCCGCGCTGCCGACAACTCGAGTGCACGTCTTCATATTCCTTGGCTACCTGCATACCAGGTTTCTTCTTGACGGTCTTCTCCAGACCCCCAAACTTCATTCTTCCTCTTCTTCGTACTTCGCATTTCCACATCCCAACCACCACCAAGTGTTTTGGCTTTATCACGAAAACAACAAGAAACCCATTACTCCAGCACAGCATACTATCCAAGACACGCATTAGTCTATTCTTCATACCAACAACCCACTCTGCATCCTACTGCTGCATCTTACTCGCTGTCTGGCTTAAACCCACCAACACGTTTACCACCATGAAAACCACCTGCATGGCATTCTCCTCATTGGCCACTGTCGTCGTCATGCTTGCCCTCTACTCAACCGCCGCCGCCGCGTCTGACCTCGCCATCTTCAATGGCTCCTCCAAATTCGTCTACGGCGGGTGCTTCACAGAGACGCAAGGGCTTAATGGCTCCCACAGCCGCACCCTCAAGGACGCCACCGAGGACGGGCCCAACAACATGACGGTGCCCGTCTGCCTCGAGTTCTGCGATAAGTACAAGTTCGCCGGGCTGCAGTGGTCCCGCGAGTGTTGGTGCGGCAACGAGATTAACACCCGCTCCACCAAGCAAAACGACTCGGACTGTGACTTGGCCTGCTCGGCTGACACGCATGTTGCCTGCGGCGGCAACCTGAAGCTCAGCATCTACAACAGCACCGTCACCTCATCTGCTAGCATGACCTTCAGCTCTCCCACCCTGAGACCAACCTCGACGAGCACCACCCGTAAGAATGCTGCTGCCTTGACAGTCACCGCCATCTGGGCCGTCATGTTTGCTAGAGGCATGGCTCTTTCTCTGGGCGCCTTGTAACTGAGGCCAGGGAAGCATGGCTGGTCTTGTTATGTTGAGCTTCGTTGTTACTGTTGTACGGGTGTATGATGCTTCATTCTCTTGGGTCTGATGTGTTATATTTGCTTTCACTCTCACTTGCAAGTTTGCGTATGGTGTTTCCAAGGCGTTGAAGCCGGGCCCAGAGAGGCTGTGGCGTTGGGTGGTTATAGACAAAATGATACCCAAGCAGAGAAGACTATGGATGCGCGCGCTGGCATGGCTCTCATAGAATTAGGGCATTGCTTCATGAAATACAAATTTAGTCGGAATCCTGATACGTTTGCGATTGTCTAGGGAGTTATTCTTCATGGTATTGCATCGAGCCCATATCTATCTCGCTATTGTACCGTTCCTTGAAAATCAATGCCGTGGCCTGTGGCCTTCAAATAATAAGAGAGCCTCTTCCCGCGCTATGCATGGCCTTTTGCACTGCGTCCTTGACCTCCTGCAACACTGCCTTCCAGCTCGTCTTACCACGACTATCAGATTCATCTTTTCCAATCAGGTAATCAAGCCACTTGATGACCTTCTTTACCTTGTACAGATCTCGCTCCTCCAACACGACTCTGCCCAGATACTTCTTCAGCATCTCCACGTCATTTTGATGGGGTCCCTCAACTGTTGTCTCCTTGTACCAGGCATTCAGCATATCTGTGATTTCGGTTACGGTCGTGAGCCCAGCACTCGTGAAGGCGATCTTGACCGGCCTCGGGCCGAAATGCAGCGTTGTCTGGCCGCCGGGGAGAATTGAATCATCGTCATCGTCGTCGTCGTAATCATCATCATCATCATCCATCTCTTCCAAGAGGCGTTTGCGTCTATTGTGGACAGCCCGGAGATCCAGCCCGGAGCGCTGCGCCTTCATGCGTCTGTGCTCTGCCATAACTTCCTTCCGTACATCCTCGGGCAGCTCGGACAGGAATTCGGGATCAAGTTCTTCCCAAAACGACTTATCAGCAGCGGCGGCGGCGGCGGCGGCGGCAGCGTCCTCGTCGTTTTCGCCGTCTGCTACCTGGTTGTTGTTGTTGCTCTTTAGGGATAGGAAGTTGGTCTGCACGATCTTGGCATTGGCGTCGGCCTGGCGCTCTCGAGCACGCAGCGAGGGCATCCCCGCCGGCCGGCCGCGCTTCGTTGGCGTGGTCTTCTTCGTGGGCTGGATAAGACGATCTTTGCGTGGGGATTGGGGTAGGCGGCTTTGTGCCGCCGCTGTCGGCCGGGTTGGTCCATGCGAGGCCATGATCTCCATCTTGACGTCGTCTGGCAGTGCAGCAAAGACTTCGGGGTCAATGTCGGGTGGTATCTCGTCTTCACCCAATACCGCAGGGCTCTGGGTCCTGGACCTGTCGAGAGCTGGGGATGGCTCCCGGCTCTCGGATGATCGGCTGGCTTGGGCTAGTAACCGAGAGCGGATGTCATTGGGAAGTTCTGCCAGGATGGCCGGATCGGGGTTTGTGGGGATCACAAATTGTGTGCCCCCTATATTCAGTGGCATCCTCGCTTTGTCATCCTTCTCATTGAACTTGGCCAGTGTGAAGGCCGGATGTATTGAGTTGCCTTTAGGTTTCCGGGGAGTCAGGGGTCCATCTATGATAGGATCATTTCGCCCACTTTGGCCTGGCGTTGGCTTCGGTCTTTCAGGACTACCCCCATCTTGTATGGGATCCACAGCCACTTTCGTCGCAGTTGTTGATGCCCTGAAGGTACCGAAATTGAGCTGTTTCTGACTACTGTCCAGCCTGGCTGCTGACGCTTTGAGCGGTTCCAATTTGGTTAGCTGGACACCGAGGCCACGGAGGTCGCCGGCGTTGAACTTGAAGGAACGCAGCATGGCCACCGCTTCCTTGCCAAGGACCTTGGCATCGTTCGTTGCGACCCCGTACATGGTGCTCTTATTGAATGTATCGCACTTGCCATGTCCGAGATGCTTCGGGGGGTCCAATGGTGCGTCGGCCGCCCTTCTCATAATTTTTATAGTGAGTTGTTTGCCTTTCACCTGTTCATTGAGCAGTCGGCGCTCGAGCTCTTTGCATAAGTTGAACACGAACTCTTCGGCCTCCTCCTGGTTGATAAATCTGATTCCCCAGTTCACCTCCGCCGAAACTGATTTTCGGATAGGTTGGTCGCCCACTTCTGCCCGGTCAATTCCCCGCGCATACTCCCACAGCTTCTCTCCAGTTTTTGGGCCGAGGGTTCCAACGAGACGCTCTTTAGAAATTTGTCGAATGTCGTTCACGTACTTGGCCCCTATTTCTTCAAGCTTGCTCGTGATGCTATAAGCAACACCTGGAAGCTCGTTGACTTTCAGCTCCCCAAGCATAGGGAGTATATCATTGGGTTTTATCTGGAACTGGCCTGCCGGTTTAGCTTTTCGCAAGGCCACTTTAGCGATAAGTATGTTCCCGCCAATGCCAACCGAGACTGCACAGCCTGTCCTTTCCTTGATCTGGTCACGGAGACCCAAGGCGATCTGGTCTACCTTCTCTTGTTCCCTCCAGATATTTCCTTCGTCTACGCCTCCGCCACTAGAGCCTGTGGCTTCCATTATCACCGCGGTCACGTCGATCAGAGCCTCATCAATACTGACACTCTGGACCACGCCACCAACCTCAAGAATGGATTCATAAAAGAGGCGGCTTGCTTCCTCGTAGGCTGGGAAGTCGTAAGGCAGGACATTGAGTTCGGGGCAAAGCTCTCTAGCACGCTTCATCCACATACCGTTCTTTACGCCAAATTTCCGTGCAGGATAGTTGCAACTGGCAATTTCTGAACCATTGCCGGCTCCATGTGCAACAACAGTAGGCTTGTCGACCAATTGAGGTGCGCTCTTGAGTGACACAGCACAGAAGAAGCTATCAAAGTCAACATGCATGATGTATCGCCGCGCACCCGGTGCTTTCTTCACGGGCTTTGTTTGGGGCCCCTTTTCAGCTGCAAGCTTCTGCATCCTTGACTTCAATTCGGCTTTCCATGTGGACAGATGGTGAAGACGGCTTTCTGCGTAATATTGCTTGATGAAATCCGGGTTGGCAGTCGATGACTTTCGCATCTTCGGGTCCTGAAGCAATAATGCATTGTGCTCTTCGGACGTCATCTCTTTCGGTATTTCCGGGGGTGCCTTTTCTGTGTCTTCGGTAGTTGCAGCAACACCAGTCGACATTGTAGTATCCTGCTGTGCATCGGGATGCTGCACGAGACTGATTTCATCGCCTTCCGCAGACGTGTCGGTGGAATGTGGCATATCTAACTCATTTTTGTTGGAACCTGCTTTCGTAGGGATTGACGAGACATTTTCGATGCTCACAGCTTGGCGTTTGGAAGGCGTGTTCGTGTTCATATATGCTTGAGACGGCGGGCCGTCATGAGTATGGTCCCTATCTACGCTCTCTGCAAGCCCCTTCAGTTGGCTGGTGTAGTAGCTGCTGTTGCTTTGCTCTCGGTAACCAGCCAATGGTGACGTTTGCGTGTTCGACTGGCTCGCCAGATTCGATCCATCAAATTTCAACACCTTTTGCCTCGGAGCCTCTTCAATAACACGATAATCTGACCACGGGAGGAGCTTTCCAGCCTGAATAGAGTCCGTGACCCAGGTTGGCTTCACAATCCTGTACCTGGCGAATTCGACCATCTTTTTGGGCGGTAGATGTGATGCAATGATGTGAGTGGCCATGGTCTTGGAATCCAAGTACTGCAAGAAGCCTGCACCATGCTGCACCAATTCACGATGAAGGCTGAAGTTGCGAGTCAGGTCAGTTATGGCATTGTTGATGTCCTCGACCAACTCACATATGAAGCGGAGGCTGCGTGTAGCCGGTTACATGTGCCACCACGCCTTTAAAGATTTGGGGGTTATCGTTGACCGAACCTCGGAGTTCCGCGTCTAGATTCTGTAGTTTGATCTTCTTCCGTCGGAAGTAGTCGTTGAATCCACCAAACGCGCTCGCTTCATATTCCTCGCCGCCTTCATCCGAAAAGGTATGCCCCTCGAGACGCTTGCGCACAGCGTTCGAATTCTTCTCTAGTCGGCTGCCCATTATCACTAATGATGATTCCGGCGACTCGGAATTGTTGTAGGTCGAAAATGCCCAGGTTCTCACTTGTAAGAGGCCGGGAAGCGTTTCATGATGTAGAAGGGTCCTGTGAGATCAATGGCTGGGTTGCATGAGATAGCCAAGCGATATATGTGTGTGTGCATACATATATATATATATGGCGGACAACAAGCGATCCAAAAGTGTGCGATGGCTTCCTGGCCTATCTTTTTGATCCGGCAATCCGAACAATGGTTGGCATGGCTTCAATTGCATCAATTTAATGGATGGAAGGTTTGTAAGTTGACAACGCGTCTAGGCAGGTGGGGGTTCGACGCGATGGCTTTTACACGTCATCCCGTGACCAGCGCCAACTTACAGCATGTGTCAGTTGATTACCTACATACTTATTAATCTATCAACCTATCAACTTATGTACTTAATGCGACACGGCAAATCCTTCATTGGGTGAACATTGATCAGAGTTTCAATGATCTGCATCCTCCCTTTTGCTGTCGATGATCTATACACACCTAACCATGTAGGTATCTGGTGTGCTTTGTTGAACTGAGTTTACCAAGCGTACTTAGTCGTATGGGTAAGTTTTCGCCTTTCACTTGGTATAGACCCACAGAGCCGGGGTGGTTATACAGGCCTTATACGCGGGCATAAGTGAAGTTATACACTATATGGTCCCGTGTACGGTACCTGACAGGCGTGCGAATACTTTGGCCTGATACCACGTACATTAGCTAGGTATGTACTAAGTAGTGCTCAGTTACAGAAGGATCTCCACTATAAAGTAACGGATAGTGAATACATGTACCTATAGGTACTTTACTTGCCAACTTACCCACCAAGGACCTGCGCTTCCTTGACGCTTAATCTTCATCTTCAATCTCGAGACTGATAGCTGGTCGATAGCCTTGTCGCATCATCATTCTCTGGTGGGGAGAAGTATAATTTGAGCAACAACAAACCATCCAGAATTTTAATCTTGTCAGGACGCCCTCTCCCCGTCGCGACAATCCACGATGAATAATGAGCAGTTCAGACGGCTTGTTGGAGGGAACACCCCCAAACCAACGGCAGACAGCGGCGAACCCACGCCAGCGCGCTCCCTCGGCTCGCGACAAAAGTCCAGCATTCCCATGACACCGTACGTAATATCCAGTTTCCCTCTCTTTCGTACTGCAAACTAACCTCTAATTAGTCGCTCCGTAGGGTTTAGCCGAACCGACTTCCAGCGACAGCTAGCTGAAAGAAATCAAGCCGACAAACCACAAAAGAAACACCGTACCTCGGCCCCGAAAGGAAGCAGGCTTGCCGCCGGCTATGTGGACCGAACGAAAGCGAGAGAAGACGAAGAGGCAGACTCCAGAGCTGTGCGAATCAAGGCGCTGGAGGAGTCTTTAAAGAAGGAGGAGATAGACCAAGAGACTTTTGACAGACTACGGTTCGAGATCGCAGGCGGCGATCTCTCCAGCACTCATTTGGTCAAAGGTCTAGATTTCAAGCTACTGGAGCGAGTCCGTAAAGGCGAAGATGTTTACGGTGGAAAGGCAAACGAGCCAGAACCCGACCAGGAGGAGGAAGAGGAACCCGAAGCAGAAGATGTCGACGATGCATTCGAAGAGCTCGAATCTACTAATGTTGAGGCCATCGCACGTGAGAAAGGGGCAAAGAAGGGCCAATTTGCTACAGGAGGGCCGAAACCTGGACAGAAGCGGACGAGGGACATGATCTTGGCCGAATTAAAAGCAGCCAGAGATGCCGCCAATGCCAAAAGTAAATCCGCCTTGGGGAACAAGTTCAAGAAGATTGGCGGCAAGCCTACTCCAGGCTCATCAAGGATAGAGAGAGACAGCAAGGGGAGGGAGGTACTGATCGTGGTTGATGAAGACGGGCACGAGAAGCGTAAGATTCGCAAGATCCAACCCCACGATCAAGCCAAAGCCGAAGCCGAAGCCGAGGCGGCGCGAGAGGCAATGATGCCTGATAAAGACGCCAAGCCGTTGGGTATGGAAGTACCTGATATTTACAAACCAAAGCATGAGGAAGAAGACGACAAGGAGGTTGATATCTTTGACGACGTGGGCGATGACTACGACCCCTTAGCCGGCCTTGGGGGCGATTCAGATGAAGAGAGTGACGAGGACGAAGGAGAGATCACAAACGAAACCAAAACACCCGCGGAGAAAATAGGCCAGGCCGCCATGCCTCCACCTCCCCGTCCGGCTACGGCTTCAGAGCCAAGAAACTACTTCAAGGACTCGAAGACGAAGCTTGTCTCCTCTGAGGAACTGAAAGCGCCGTCTATGTCCGATCCGGCGATTGCTGCCGCGTTCAAGAGGGCGGCAGCCCTCAAAGCGATACCAAAAGCTTCCGACGAGGAGGAGGACGAAGAGGCTCGAGCCAAGGCCGAACGCCATCGCAAGATGTTGCAGAACGTGGACCGCGATGCCGAGGACATGGATATGGGCTTCGGGATGAGCAGGTTCGAGGACGAGGCTGATCTCGACGACTCCAAAGTCGAGCTTTCAGAATGGGGGACTGAAGACGCTCAAGACGGCAAGCAAGATGCAGATGGGAAGGCCAAGCGGAAGAGGGGAGGCAAAAAGCGAAAAGGAGATGCGAATAGCGTGGCCGACGTCATGCGGGTGATGGAGCAACGGAAGACTGCCGGCTGAGTCCTCTCCTGTTTCTTTTGTGAAGCAGCTACTCAGCGGCAGCTGCTTGTGCCTGTGGGTTTGTATTGACCACTTTCTTCCCATTCAAGCAGCTGCGGTGGTCACCTGCTGAACTGAGGCCACTTCTCAAAATATAGTATTACGAATGTGACATGTTTGCCATGATGAATAGTAGGAGACTAACATGCGCAATACAGTCTCGAGCAGATCAGAAGGCACCCAATTGTGGTCTTTGAATGTCTCATCGGCTCGTTATTTGTATTACTAAATAAATGTAGGGTCATGGCGACTAATCTGTGTTCTGTCAATATAGGTATTGAAATCATTCCTCTTGAACCAGGTTTCCATGCTTGACAGCTGTTACCGTACCGTAGTCCATCATATTCCAGACGAAACCACTATCGTGTTAGAGGGGCTGTGTAGTAGTCGGCGTCTCTTGATCGGCAATGCTTGTAACCTGATCGGTGTCTCGGCCAGGTCCACACTAAGCCTTCCCCGAGGGTCCCGCTACTGCGGTAATGAGCTGTAATACAGATGGAAATGTGGGCAAAGTTCCCAATGATAATAGACAAATAATCGCTCCTACTACACTGGTTGACTGCCTCTCTCTCTCTACATACCATTGACCCTCTGAGTTTATCTAAGTACATAATCTATCTGTCTTTCTGCCAGGACGTTATTTGCTTGGGAATATAGAAGAGTTTAAGTACTCACGAATATCTTCGGGAATGTCAGCTCCGGTACCGGTTTGGTTGGATTGTGATCCCGGCCATGATGTGAGTCTCTATAACCATTCATAATCCATTACGAGATGACTTCCCCTTGATTTGAAAGCGGGAGCGGCTAGAGACTGGGGAAGAAACAATTGCGAAGGATACCACTACCTAAAAGACGGTCGGCGGCCGAAAGTTGGGATGACCCTCCGGCAACGGCAGCATAACCGACCTTGACAGCCTAGCCGTTCAAACCTTCTTCTCCCCCCTTCCCCCCCAAGAGATCGGATTGAAAATTGGAGAAGACCGTTATACATGACTCGGTTACGCAAGCACTTGCTGACCCAGCGACCAGGACACGTTTGCCATCTTGCTAGCTGCATACCACCCCGGGCTGAAGCTGCTGAACATCAGCACCGTGCACGGGAACGCTAGCCTAGACAAGACCACCAACAACGCCCTCTCGGTGCTCGCCGCCATTGGAAAGCAGCATGAGGTGACGGTATACCCGGGCGCAGCACACGCCCTCGAGCGCGCCCCCATCCACGCGCCCACCGACATCCACGGCGAGTCCGGCCTTGACGGGACGGAGCTTCTACCCCGCCCGCAGACCGCTGCGGACCACTCAGTCTCCGCCGTCGACGCCATGGCCGCCGCACTGCGGGCAACGGAACCAGGCACCGCGTTCGTCGTCGCCACGGGCGCCCTCACCAACGTCGGCGCCCTGTTCCTCAAGCACCCGGACCTGGCGGCCCACATCCGAGGACTCAGTATCATGGGCGGCTCCCTCGGCGGCGGCTTCACCCCCGCCGTCCTGGGCAAAGTCGACGGCAAGGAGCGCATCGGCAACTACACTCCCTGGGCCGAGTTTAACATCCTCATCGACCCCGAGGCTGCGGCCTCTCTGTTCGAGAACCCCGTCCTCGCCGCCAAGACGACCCTGATCCCCCTCGACCTCACCCACCTCGTGCTCGCGACTCAGGAGGTCAACGAGCTGCTGCTATATGGTCCCGATGCGAGCGTGAAGGAGGGTCGCGGCAAGACAGACCTCCGAGTTATGTTGGTGGAACTTCTGAATTTCTTTGCGGGCACCTATAGGTTCGTTGTTCCATTTTCTGAAAGCCTCCTCTCATCCATCTACCCTTAGCTGCTGAGACGTGAGGAGGAGTCTATGGCAAGCACTAATCCGCAGGGCAGAGATGCGTTCGGAATCGTGGAAGGCCCACCACTACACGACCCCCTGGCCGTAGCCATCGCCCTGATCGGCACGGACTGGGAGATCCCCTTCTACGACTTCGACCCCAAGACGGTGGCGGGCGAGCGGCGGCACGAAAGGTTCCACGTTAAGGTCGAAACCGAGGGCAGCCTGGACGACGCGCTCAAGGGTGCTAAGACCGGTCAGACGATCGCCACCCTGCTCGAGCCCGGGACGGAGGGCGTGCGGATACCGAGGGGCTTGGATATCGCCATGTTTTGGAAGGTCATCGAGGAATGTGTCCAGAGGGCTGACGAAGCGAATGCCAAGGTGATGAACGGCTCTAAATAAAGAGTGGGCGAGCTTGGATTACGCGTTTCATTGAATCCGGGAAAGACGGGAATATGGCGCAAGCTAGATGCAATATAGACGTTTTGCTGCTCTTTCACAGTAAGAATCAAGTCAAAAACTCACACAAAGAGACCACCAGGCTAGCCACGTGACGGTCCTGTTATGGGGAGAATATAGTTTATCTCTGATGATATGGGCCACTACGCATATAGCTTCATCTTCTAGGCCTCGACAGGATATACTGAGATTTTCTGAGAGGGCTCTGAACAAGTAAAAGCCCTCTACACAGCGGTCTTTCTGCGGAGCATTTTTGGGCTTCTATTATAAACCCCGATGTATGGGCACCCCCTCCCCCGAGGTATTACATCTCAACCCCATGAAATAACTCCTGGGTGCCGAACCCTTTGGCAAGCCTATAGATAACGAAAATCCCCTCAGTCGTCTCGTGGATCTTCTTGGTCCACTGTAGATATCAAGTTCAGCAAGGATTGTACAACTTTTATTAGGGAAGCGCTCAGTGGCGGAGGACTAGATCAGGGTATCCTCCATTGGCGGGCTTCATGAATTGGAGATCATGGTACTTACATCGGTTATTGTCAGCTCTGTTAGCTTGTCCAGATCCACTGTCTCCGTCTCGAACTCGTGCAGCGCCAACCAGACTGGTGGCTTGGCCTCATCTTCAGCTGGTGGCGGGAGTTGCGCCGAGAAAGCGAGCTTGTACCGGGTCGTTCGGAGGTACCCCTCGGCCTTGGCGATAAGACGGAGGTGCTGGAACATTCGTGAGCATTGGCAACCGACATATGGATCGGGAGTTTACTTACCTCTTCGCGGTACCATGAATCGATGTCCTCCTCAGCGGCGGGGCCGGATGCGGACTTCATCTGTGCCGTAATGACGCACTTGGTATGTCCTGCTGGGTGTCAGCATGGCCTGATGGTTGACGCCCTCTAGCAAGAAGTACTGATCTGGCCCAAACCTACCAGGTCCTTTCTTGGTCGGGTCATAAACTTGGACCAACTTGTCAAACCTGGACACAGATTCCATGACTTCTCCAGCAACGCCGGTTCCAGGAAGCTTTTCGCTCTGCAGCGACTTCATGCCCCTGAACTCATCCGACTGGAAAAAAGAGAAGTCCTTGGTAGGATACACAGCCAAGTAAGGCCGTTCTGAGTTCGGATTGGTATCGATGAATCGGAACGCAGAGTCGAAACCGCTGGTTCCTACCAACTCAGGGATGTGTTCCTCATCGTACCACTCAAAGAAGGTCTTCTCGTCAAGGACGTCGGGTCTTGAGATTTTGGTGTTGGCATACAACAAGCCAGGGGTGCCTGAAGCTGAAGCCATGGCGCCGAATCACAACTCAAGAGAATAGAAAATGAAGTATGTATGTAAGTAAGTAGTTGGGAATATTTTCACGATATTGACTCTTCCTGAAGAAGCCGAGGTGGTCAGGAGGGGAGTGCAGATCCACGTCGGATGGCATGTGCCGGGGGAGGTGGGGGAGGCGGGCATCGGATATTATGTGGAGAGAGTGCGGTCTGTCTGGGAACATAACAATTCCGAAGTATGCCAGTTCTGGCGGGAAGGCTCCTCCTGCTGTCTGACTTGGCAAATCTTAACCGCATCTTCTCTGTGATATATGTACTCATGCTTTCGTTATTGGGGCCTCAGGGCCAATCGTAGCCTGCGTACCTAAGAGGTAAGTAGGTAGTCAAGGAAGTCCGTGACTAGTAAGGTTATTTTGACTTGACGTCTCATCTAACAAAACCTCGGAATTAGGAGCTGGCGAAGGTGGACTCGTGCCCATGATGTCTCTATATCGCAGTTCGCCATTGCCCAAGGCTGCTCGCGCAATTTCCATACGGATGGTATGTTGTTCCGTAGACAGGAAGCCTTTCTTGGTGAGCAACCATTTGCAGTATAACCCATCATGCTCTATTTCATAACCGCAGAAGCCACTACACTGCTTGATTGCTGTACTTAGGTGCATTGGCTCTGCACGATGGGCCATGACAGAACCAAAGAATACTTGTGGCAGGTTGGGGGTCTCGACGAAGAAACGATGTAGATCTTGGCAAGACGGGCACCCGCAGTTCAGCAGCATCATGCTCACTTGGATGAACGCCTGTGCCTGCAGGGCCGGTCCCACCCCAAGGTTTTGCTGCTGCCAGTATTCCAATATGATTTCACGAGTAAGACTCGCATGAGGAGAATCTCTCAGATCTTCGGAATGCAACTGCGCCAGCCCCATCAGGTCGTTCAGGACGGGGAGATAGAGGTCAGTGAAATTCCTACAATCCACGAGTCTGACCTGCTCGGTAATCCTGGAAAGAAAGCTCCATACATCGTCATCAGTACTAACGGCCATCATGAGTCGAAGGTGATTGATAAAGGCATGGCCAGAGACAGGTGGCGGCGGCAAAGGCGTGCCACGGGTTTCTGTGTGTTGTATTCTGTAGCCGTAAACACGGTAGGCAACCAGCTAGGTGATGTCGAAAGAGTCATGGATTTTCACCACTAAGCTTTTCAGCAACTCAAGGGACGCATCTCTTGGTAATTCTCCCTGTATTGCCGCCTTGTAGAGTGTCCAACAGAAGGCTGCAGCAAAGGCAAAATTCCCAGCTCTTCTCCGTACAATCGGCTCGATCCTAAGTAGAGTCGTCAATTAGTGTGCACACGCTCTCAGGGGTACCCGCGTACTCATCCAATAACCAATCGGAACCTTGAAAACGGCATGCTATATGTATAAGAACCTCGCCGTCCTGTTCGAAACATCGCCATGCCAGCAAAAAAGGGCTGCCTCACTCAATGCAACCTGTGCGAATTTTCGCAACTCGTCAGGCGCCCCGGCTTCCAACGTTCGCAGACGAGCAATATCATTGTACGATATATTGCAGTGGCTTGTAGTAGAGAGGGAATACCAGATACTAAAACTGAGTTAAATACTGTGTGTACCAGCGGCGGCGGCAGCAGCAGCAAGATTGATGAATATACTCACGCGGTTATCAGTGCTCCCAACGGCATTTTCGTATTTCGAAGATGGTTACCTACCCAAGTGAAAAATCGCTCTGGCGATAGCGTGATGGCGATGTTATTGCTTATCAGGTCGAACAGTTGCGCGTGATCGTGGTCAAGGGCTAATTGGAGCACCTTGACGATGGTATCTTCGTCGAGTGCTCGTAGTTGGTTAGGTCCCGCCGATAATTTTGTGCAGAGCTCAAATAGACCGTGTACGTGGTCTTGACCTTGGTCTGGACCGCGGCATTTAGCAGCAGCATAGCTAACTAGCAGTGAGGCGGACGAACTACGGTTGTCATTGAGAGACAACTCGCAGAGGAAATCAAGCAAGGAGGCCTTCGACCTGACGAGTACAGCCTGCGAGAACATCAGCATGAGCAAACAGTTGACCGACCCTGAAAGGTCTCACCGTGGAAGAGAACCACCTGTCGAAGTATTGTAGCTGAGGGGCTCCTGTTGGAACTCAAGAATGCAATCCCGCGGTTTGGCGTGTTGACTCACAGCTTCGAACGGATCCCCTAGATCGTCGTTATACATCTCGATATTTTCTTCGTCGTCGTATGCATCCATATCGAACTCATCTTAGACTATGACATCTCCTTCGAGAGGATAGTCATCTAATTTGAGACCACTCCGCCAGTCAACTAGTACTTCGGCCGTCCATGTCCTCTCGTCGGTGGCATATCTTAAGCCAGAGTTCTGGATGACATGAGTCTTGGCTTGGGAATCAGACCTAGGCTTACGACCAATAAACGTACGTGCATGTTCCCATTCTCCTCGCCCACGTCCTCGTCCTCGTCCTCAGATGCATCCTCGTCCTCGGACATATCGTCGCGATTGCACCCAGACTCTACGCTGCCATTGTCTTTCTTCAATTTAATGAGGAAGACCTCGCAGTTGATCTCCTCGGACACGCTCCAAATACAATGGAATTGAGTGGGTTCTCCACCGGGCGAGAGTGCATCAAGCGCAAGAGCTTGCCCGCTCTTATAATCTCCAAAGTCGTAGACCAGGCTGTTCGCACCGAGCCCACTCGCAGCAACTGACGAGAACCACGCCGTGAGCGCTTCACAAAGCCTCTGCGTCAGTTCTGAGGGTGAAGTACACGTTTCGGGTTTATCTATCGTTGCCGAGATGTTGCAGTTGTCGACGGAGCCAATATCATTGACTATATCACATATCTCGCGTCTTAGCTTAGCCCGAGTCTTATCTTGCGTCCAGGATGCCATGTTTCAAATGTCCGAAGGTGTGCGGTGGGTGAACGAGATACTGCTGTTTTATTTGATTGAAGCGTTCTTGGAAGGCGAATTCATTGCGTGTAAGACAGCCAGCCCCTTACAAGACGCAAATTCAGTGTCATTGCTGGTCTGTTCCACGCCCCGCATCAATAACCCTAGACAAACGCCGACTAGAAGTGCTCGACCTTGCCAAACTTTGCCCATCTAGCCGGGATTCCTTACCAGCCGTGCCAAAGAAGCGACACGCGCTGCCATTATTGAAACGCGAGGGTATCGTACGACTAGGGGGTCCGGGATGAAACATAGTTCCTTTTGAGGCTGTAATGTGACCAAACTTCGGTGCCTTGTATAAAATTTTTGTAAATAGGTAGCTATGCGTAAAGTGTGGGCATTGAAAAATCACGAACATGGTCCGATACAACCTCCTATCCAAGTGTATATTCGCAAGTAGTCTATCTACAGTGCCGAAAGGTGCCCGAAGATGCTTCGTCTTGTAATCTCTCTCTTTGATAGTCGAGTTTCCCCTAGAGATACATATCAAGTAAGGGTCCTCATAGGCTGCTTTATCGGACATGCAAGATGGAGAGCCACCCGCTGACGAAACCGATTTGCCCATGTTGACATTGCAACCTCTCATCGGTTCCATGCTGCTCTGGTATCACCATCTTCGAATGAGGCCTCACCCCTGCTGGATAATATAGGGCGACCACTTCGCAAATCATGCCATATTGGATGTGTGGCATGTGCGCTTTGGGTATGCAGCCAAAAGCTTGAATCGGACAGACCACTGAGCCCAACGAGCGGGCCAGCCGTGAGCAGCGCGGACACGTGAAGGTAGTATATCAGGCAACGGCGGACTGTGGCAGCTTTCCGGCACAACTGCAAGCTCATAGACTTGATATCGAAATAAGAGCATGCGTCGTGAAGCCCTCGCACGTCAAACGGGAATCAGAGAACGTGCCATTCATCCCTGTTCTTCTTGTTGCTTCTCGCTTCCGTTTTCTCCTTTGGCCTTCGGCTCGCCCTCGGCATCGAAGCCAAGCGCTTCGAGCTCGCGAACAAGCTCGTTGATCTTGATGACCTTGGCAATCTGCTCGGGCAGGAGGGACTCGCCTCCCTCCTTCTTATTTTGAAGATCCTTGGCCTGCTTTAGCTTCTTCTTTATATTGCGAGCCTTCTTTTCCTTTTCGACCTCGGGATCCACCTCCTCAGCCTTGCTCTCGGCAGCATCCTTTGTTTTGTCGGCAGTAGTGTCGTTCGTATCGTCAGCTGCCTTGGCCCTTTTGCGTGCCTCCCTTCGCTTTGCGTTTTTGTTGCTCGATGCAGAGGGCAACTCGACCTTTTGTTCTTTTAGTCCCTCTGTGCCGGGGATGCCGCCCTTTCCGCGATTGCGGAATGACTCGGCGGTGCGGTTCTTGTAAAGCTCAACATCCTCCGGAGGCCGATAGCCGGGTTTGATTCTGATTGCTTTTCGAGTGCTTCCATCCGCGCGTACAGATTCCGGGATTTGACGCTCGCCGCTGACTTGGTCGGTGACGATTCCCGAAGTGGAGGGTTTGGCCGGTTCTGAAGGCATCGTGATATTGGCGAGGGCAAGGTGAAGCTCTGATTAGCGGCGGTTACGGAGTCGCCCCAAGAAGTTTGGGTTAAAGATAGTTGCCAGGCCGGTTTCCGAAAAGACCAGTGAAAAGAAAGAGGAGATGCCCTGTACTATAATTCCGACAGAAGAATTAACCCTCTGTATTCCCAGGGAACCGAGCCGAATAGACCCTTTTGAGGGCTTGGAGGGGTCGATAAAGGAAATCGACAGACACTGGAGCAGCCGCCCACCTATTCCACTGTACACTGTACGCTGCGCACACTGCGACCTGCACTGCAAGAGAGAAGGGCAGTGCGCAGGGCAATTGGCATTTGTCGTGCGACCGCCGAGAGCAAAAGCAAAGCCCAACCGCTCAAGCCTGGCCTGGGTGGATCTCGGCGAGCTCTAACCAATCAGAAACCGGCAATCACTAAGACCTTTGGAAATTCCCAAGGAGTCGTCAGAGAGCCTCATTCTCAACCACGATTCCACTCTCTACCACGTCTAGTCAACCGAGTCGCCATTGACACCCTCCAGACCACACGTCCACCAATTCTCTAGAACCAGACTGTGATTATACACATATCCGCCAAAATGGTACGTCGCTCATGCGCCCGGCACGGCTTCCATGACCAGTAAATACTAATCGCGCAAACAGGTCAAGCCCATCTACAAGTTAGTCCAACTACCTCGCGAACAGGACGACACTCCAGTCTAACAATACACCCACAGCGCCCTCTTCTCCCGCAACTGGCAGATGCTGGGAACCGTGTTCGCTGCCGGTTTCGGTTTCGAGCTGTACGTACTCCGGATACAGGCAACAGTCGCAGCACGAGTTAACGGTATTGCAGGATCTACAACCAAGGCATGGACAAGGTCTGGGACAGCATGAACCGAGGCGTAAGTGATGTCCCCGCCCCAGATTATGATAAACACCAAAAAACAGATTGGCTGACAATCTTCCAGCGCCAATGGAAGGACATCCGACACAAGTACGTCCAGGATGCTGCGGACGACGAATAGAAACACAGACGCGAGTCCGGAGAAGGTTGAAAGGCAACTACGGGAGGATGTTGCGATCCCGCCCCCCGTGTGTACACTTGTACCCTATAGAACGACAAAAGACACGCCTCTGCGCAAACATTGAATTACCATGCATCCATGAGTGTGGAAGAAAAGCATTCCGCAGGCCCCCTTTGTGACGTAACATCATGTAGTTTCACTTAAGCTCGCATTGCCAGGCCAATCGGTCGTATGCTACACGGCATAATCGCAGTGTTACTTTCCAGCAGTGCACATCAGCTGGGTGGTCTAAGGCGGCTGAAGAATAGCAGCAAGCTGCATGGAAACCACTATCATGCTACCGACAATTCTTATTAAATTCATGATACTGAATTTGGCTGGTACTGCCATTGCTTTGGCCCTCGGCTCTCTGTACCGGTTCAAATTTGATGCGTCGTCTCAATGGGCGCTGATGACTTGAAGTATATGGTGGTATCGATAAGGACGTACTTGGTCGTTGCTACTTGCCAGGTACCTAAGGTAAGGTAAGGGTTGTTGTAGATGAAACAGAATAGACGTTCGCCATATAGCGTAACAACAACATCACACTTGGGACTGGTACTCAAGCAGCGCATCTGATGTCCCTTTGAAGGGATCCGTGAAGAGCCACCTGCAGAGCATGACAACATTGAAATACGTCGGTAAGAGGTGCCTTATGTAAGGTGATAGCTATGTACCTATCTTGATGTACATAACATCCGTGAAGGCCCGCGAACCCCCACCAACCTGATCCAAGCTGAACCCCCCCAATGGGCCAGCACCACCAACCAGAAAGTTAACCACCACATGCAATAGGGATACCGACGTCACCTACTTATCATATCGCCTTCTTTGCAACCAACAAACCTGCTATCTGTTGTTGCAATTCGACCTGCGTGCTCTGCACAGTCCTTGAATAATTTAATAGAAGCCTTCAAAAACCCGCCGACCGACATCCACTGCTGCCGACATCACATGCGACCGACTAGGTCCCCTCCCTAGCCATGGACACGGCTAATATGTCTACACAAGAGCTGCAGCTCTGTCAGCACCTGATAGAGCTGCCGCGGCGACATGGGTACCGATATACCGATGCCGCCTCCCGCGATCTCCTCTCCAACCTCTTCTGGTCTATGGCTGGAGGCAAACCCGAGTACATGCGCCTGCTATTTCCCGATGGCAAGATGCCCACCACCGGCGACCTGAAGCTTAGTGAAGCTCAGGGGGCAATAGAGGGCGCCGAGTATACAGAGGCCGCAAGGGGCAAAGCATGCGGCCACATCTTCCGCGCAGGCGAGGCCACCTACTCGTGCAAGACCTGCGGTGCCGACGAAACATGTTGCCTCTGCAGCAAGTGCTTTGATTCCACAGATCACAGAGGCCACATGGTTCGCATTAGCATATCCCCCGGTAACAGTGGCTGCTGTGATTGCGGCGACCCCGAGGCCTGGAAGCGGCCGCTATACTGTACGATCCACACCGAACGCGAAGGCCAAGACAAAGGGAAGGGCAAAGAGGCAGCAGGCCTGCCCGAGCCTTTGCTAAATAATATCCGCCTGACCGTCGCCAGGGCTATAGACTTCATATGCGATGTTGTTTCGTGCGCGCCTGAGCAGCTCAGGCAACCCAAGACCAAGACTTCGATCGAGCAGGACGAGAAGATGTCACGGCTGAATTCTACATATTGTGGCGGTGATATCGATTCTCCGGGAGAGTTTTCTGTCATTCTGTGGAATGATGAGAAGCACACTGTTGTGGAAGTACAGGAACAGGTCGCTAGGGCCTGCCGCATGTCGTCGGCCGATGGGTATCAACGAGCTCACGAAACCGACAGCATGGGGCGTAGTATTCTCATATACCATCAAGACATTTCACACATGCTAGATGTCGCCAGGATACTGGAGCAGATCAAAGTCACCGTCACAATCCGGTCGTCAAGGGATACCTTCCGAGAACAGATGTGCGGCTCCATGGTGAGCTGGTTGAACGACATTGCCGGCTGTTCTGTCGGAGGAGATGGAAGCATTCTTCGACAGATTGTTTGTGAAGAGCTTTTAATGCCTTGGCGAAAAGGTAGCCCTGCCATTCATGCAAGCCTCACGAACATCGGCATCGAGGACGAGGAGAAGCTTGAGTACCAGCACTATCAGCGAGAAACCGCGCGACTCTTCGTGACCCGTGCCAGGATGATGGCATTCGCCGATGCAACCGGTACCTTGCCTGCTGGTATTACTGCTATGCCGAGAAATCTGGCAGCCCTTCTTGATGATTCCGATGACGAGGACGACGAAGATGGCGAAACTCCGCCGAGTGCCGAAGAAGATAATGATATCAGTGACGACGACGACGACGGAGACGTGATGATGATAGATGCTGGTGCGGGTGCCGCTGGAGATGTGAACATGGACTGGAGGCAAAATCCCATAGGAGAAGCCCTGGAAGAGGAAGAGGCCACGATTGCTGGATACCCACCGCCTCCGCCGCCGCCCCCGGTTCCAAGGCGAAATGCCAGAGACCGAGATTTAACACCTTCTGACTCAGATACTGCCGAGCCCTTGATAGCACCAACAGTCTATGCGAAGGTAAATCTTGAGGTACCTAAGACCCCTGGACACGCCAAGGCGGACAAGGCAGAACCACCTAGACCTGGAAGGTATTGGGTCGAGACGCCAGCTGCATACTTGGAAAACGTCGACAGTCGGCCATACGAAGATGTCTTTGAAAGGGTTCGGTTAGACTGGTTGATTTTGTTCGACTTGAGGTTGTGGAAAAAGGTCCGAAACGACTTGCGTGCTCTCTACATCTCGACGGTTGTGACCATCCCTGAATTCAAGCGCATCCTCGGACTTCGGTTCGCCGCTCTTTACACCACGCTTGCACAACTGTATCTTATTGGAGATCGCGAGCCAGATCACTCCATTATCAACATCTCATTGCAAATGTTGACCGCCCCCTCAATCACTGCCGAGGTTGTCGAAAGAGGCAACTTCCTTACCACGCTAATGGCCATCCTGTATACTTTCCTAACCACGAGGCAGGTTGGTCATCCGTGGGATGTATCATCAAGCGCTGTCCTCGGATTCGATACTGGATCAGTCACGAACCGACGTATGTACCATTTCTATGTGGACATGAGATACTTATTCAGTTCACCCCATGTGCAAGAACGCATGAGGACAGAAGAGAGATATCTCCTCCAGTTCCTTGATCTGGTTAAGCTTCACCAGGGTATATGTCCCAATGTGAGAGCGATTGGTGAACACGTCGAGTACGAAACCGATACCTGGATCGGAGCATCTCTAATGACCCGGGAAATGAACCAGTTGTGTAGAATGCTTGCAGATTCTTTCCGTAAAGTACCTGACCACGACTTGCAATGCATTCCCCGAGCTATCAGGCTTACGGCCAAGAGTGTCGTCGTCAACTCGATTGGCGCAGAGCGTGCTCGCTTCACCCAAGCCGAGGTCAAGGACGAGGTCAGATTCAAGACTCTTACTGATTTTGAGTTCGCGGGAGAATCCACGAAATTCGACGTGGTGAAGTTCATTGTGGAAGAGCAGCCTATCAGTTTTCATCATGCACTTCACTACACTCTATCATGGCTTATTGAGTGTGGCAAGGATATGTCCGCTCAAGAACTTGCCTCGGTCCTTAGCTTTACTTCTCAGGAGCTCAAGATGAAGCCCAAAACCATGGGCCGCAAGACTTTACCCAGGCGTGAATACGGACCCGAAGACTATCTGATGGCGGCCTTTGACTATCCCTTGCGAGTATGCGTCTGGCTTGCCCAAATCAAAGCGGGAATGTGGGTGCGCAACGGTATAAGTCTACGGCATCAAGCTATCACCTATCGCAATATCCTTCATCGAAACGTTACTCATCACCGTGACATCTTCCTCCTCCAAACGGCTCTGGTCGTTTGCGACCCAAGCAGAGTTCTAGTGTCCATCGTCGACCGATTTGGCATGGACAACTGGGTCAAGGGGTTCTTTGAGCAATGCTCTTCTGCACAGGACGAAACCCAACATCTGGATGTTATTGAAGATATGATCCATCTTCTGATTGTTCTGCTCAGTGACAGGACCTCGCTTGTCACCCAAGACGAACGGGAGATGCAACTAATGGCCATGCGCCGGGATATATCGCATGTCCTCTGCTTCAAACCTTTGTCTTTCAACGAAGTCTGCACCAAGCTACCGGACAAGTTCCATGAGCAGGAGGACTTCCAGGAGGTCCTGGATGAAGTAGCAACCTTCAAAGCGCCCGAGGGTGTGTCAGATAATGGCACGTTTGAGTTGAAGCCTCAATACATCGAAAACATCGACCCATACATAGCGCATTACAACAAGAACCAGCGAGAAGAGTCCGAGGCCGCTTATCGAAAATGGATCTCGAAGAAGAGCAACAAACCTGTCGAAGACGTCGTGTATGAGCCGCGTCTGCAAGCTATTGAATCCGGCGCATTCATCAGGTTGGCAGCGTTCACCAGCACCGGCATGTTCGCCCAGATCGTATACTACTCGCTGTTGTATCCGCTCGTCGCAACAAAGTTCACGCCCAAGGTCCCTTACACCCGCGTTGAGACTTTTGTCCAGGTTGTTTTGCATCTCGTCCTGATTGCGATTTCAGAGGATAAGACAACAGAGTACAATGCGTCTACGGAGACTTCTTTCGTCTACAGGGCCCTAACAAGCCAAGGTCGAAGCAACTTCATGCCGGATGCACCCGCGGCGAAGACTATCGTCTCTCTCCTCGAGTTGCTGTCGGCCAAGGAGGAACTGAAAGCCTGCCATCCCAAGATCAACCTCATACTCAAGAGGATGAGGCAAAAGCTTCCTGCTCACTTCGACACCGCCTATACCCGCTTGGGTATACCAATTGATAGGATTGATACAGCCTCGCCTGCCAGCGCTCATTTTGCCGAAGAAGAGCGTGAGAAGAAGAAGAAGGCGGCCCTGGACCGACAGGCCAAAGTCATGGCGCAGTTCCAGCAACAACAAAAGAGCTTTCTCGAACTGCAGGGAGACATTGACTGGGGCGACGAGGATTTGGACGATATGGGCGACGAGCAGACGGTCGAAGAACGGAAGAATTTCTGGAAATATCCCCGCGGTACCTGCATTCTATGCCAAGAAGATACGGATGATGGCCGGCTCTATGGCACTTTTGGTCTGTTCATGGAAAGTCATATTCTGCGACAGACCGATTTCCAGGATGCAGATTTCGTGAGGGAAGCCGCCCAAACTCCAGAGAATCTAGACCGTTCAGCCGAGGACATACGTCCATTCGGTCTAGCCCACGAGAACCGCGTCGCCATTGAGAAGATCAATGCCGCCGGAGAAACCTTTGTGACCGAGAAACAGGGACTCGGAAAAGGGGTTCCTGCAAAACTCTCTCGGCCTGGTCCGGTAGCCGTTTCCTGCGGCCACATCATGCATTTTAGCTGCTTTGAGATGTATACCGAGGCAACAGCCCGTCGCCATGTGCATCAAATAGCACGGCATCACCCAGAATCGCTGGAGCGCTTGGAATTCGTATGTCCTCTCTGCAAGGCTCTGGGCAATGCATTCCTACCGATCTCCTGGGATGGCAAGGAAGAGTCTTATCCTGGCGAGTTACAGTCTCAGGACGGCTTTGCGGCGTTCTTGGATTATCACATGGGTATCATCTCTCACATGGGCCCCCGACTTCGTGGTTCATTGCAGCATGCCTTCGCAGACTACGTTCGTTCCGCAATGCCAGATAGCTTGGTAGAGGGATCGTCCCAGTTGGTCATGGATTCATGGAACGTAAGCCGTCCACCATCTGTCACTGTCAGCATCCCATTCAGCGATGCCTTCTCCTCCGTGGCAACGCCAGAGTCCAGTGTACGCTCGGGGAGCCCTTCGGATGCCCAGAATGGCGATAAGGAACTCATGTCTGCTTACCGGCGCTTGCGGGATACTCTACGACATAATAAGCTATATACGGGCCCTGAAGGTGAAGAGAAAGACGACGAGCTTGTCGGTGGAGGAGCAATGGCCCGTACTGTGGGCTATACAATCTCTGCCACCGAGATTCAGCAGCGTGGTCTCGAGGCCCAGTACGGAATGACGCTGATCGAGAAAATCCCCGAGCAAGCATTGATACAGCTACGCATTCTGTCAGAAACAACTTCATCTTACATTTCCATCGGTGGCCTTCGTAACGGGGGAGAGAATCAAATGGAGGCCGACTTCCGGGAGGACAGCGAGCGGCAACATTGCCAACTGTTCATCTCTGAGTACTTTGGACGGGATTCGTCGAACAGCCGACAACCAGCGGAGGACTATGTGCCCTTGCTGAGCCAAGATCCCTTCATCTTCATGTGCGAATGCGTCTTTGGTGTCGCCGCTGCTCACAATATTGACATCACGGACCTTGTCCGTCTGTGTTACTTCGCTGAGATAGTCAAGGTGGTCTACAACATCTCACGCAATATCCCGATTGGAAAGTGGCTTGAGATCATGGGCAACCGATCTCCCGAGGATACAACGTTGAACAACTTTGCCAACTTCTGCCACGCCGTTACGCTGGCGGGCATCAACAGCAACTGCGAGGACCCTGAAATCTCTGATGACTTGCCAAACACAGGTTTTGACCAGCCAGCTTTCGAAACCCTGTCCAATTTCCACGTCTTTGTCCAGCGATACGCCCTTGTTTTTCTGCGAAAGACGGCCATCCTTCTCCACGTCCACTTCGGCGTGGACCTGAATAGCTTTGTCCCTACAGCCCCTGAACTAGATGAGCTTTCACGTTTGACAGCCGCGATGCGTCTTCCAACCTTTGACGAGATGTGCACGGCCCTGACACCCCTGGGGGCCGAATACGGCTGGCCCAAGCAGATGGAGAGACTTGCGCAGGGCTGGATCAAACACCAGATTGTCTTCCGACCGCAAACCCCTCTCGACAACAGCCCTGAAGCACCGCACCGCCTGCCTTCCTCAGCTCAGGTCAGTCACCCGGGCATCTTTGAGCTGATCGGACTTCCCAAGAATTTCGATACCTTGATCGAAGAGTGCGCTCGTCGCCGCTGTCCCAAGACGGGCCGAGACCTCGCCGACCCAATTGTTTGCCTCATGTGTGGTGAAATCTTCTGTGGGCAGACCATGTGTTGCATTATGGACTACAAGGAACCTGGCCCTGGCGACAAACCCTCCAAGAAGATAGGGGGTGCGCAGCAACACATGCTGTTCAAGTAAGTAGCCTCCCCCTCCCCTCCTCTCAGACGCTCCAAAACGGGTGCACAGAGTCATCAAGCCAAGGCTTTGCTAACCACAATTCATGAACAGGTGCCAGCGTAATATGGGAATATTCATCAACATCCGCAAGTGCGCCATCTTCTACCTCCACCGCAAGAGCGGCAGCTTCAGCAACGCACCCTATATAGACAAATACGGCGAGGTAGACGTTGGCCTCCGTCACGGCCGCCAGCTCTTCCTCAACCAACGTCGCTACGATTCTATGATCCGCGCCATGTGGCTTGGCCACGGCGTCCCGAGTTTCATTAGTCGTAAGCTCGAAGCGGACATTAACAATGGTGGCTGGGAGACTATCTAGGTATCCTTTGTATGGCTTTGAGGTACGCCACTTACCAAAAGATATGTCAATGACAGCGGCAGCCAGTAGGGGGAAAAGGGCTCGCTGGAAAAGTCATGGAGAATAAAGTGTTATGGATGGAATCAGCTGAGTTGAGTCAAAGCACATGATCGGGATTGGCACAGTACTTAAATACGGCGGCGTTGTGATGCCAGCGATGAGTTAAGATATTCCAGTTTCTGGAGCATAGCAGACCTTCGTATTCTCTTCTCGGGGGTAGATGTCTATAGAAATGTCGCATGGCTTGACGTGCATGAGCCGCTATTTCCTTGAAGACTGGATGTCCAAGGTTTAGGAGTAGGTAACAGTTTGCCCTTCCTGGCAACTCAGGTATGGATGAAGAGGAGTTCCCGATGATGGGGTTTCTGGTGAGTTCAATAGACCAAACATCTCTCTTCAACTTAGTAGCGCACCGATTATTTCCTCGTGATATGATACTGGGAATCAAGGGGAAATGGAGCTGGTGAGCTCGATGCTATTGATATCACTCGTGACCCCTAATGGGTTACCCAAAAGCCAAACATGATTAGGGGAATAATTCCTGGCTATGGGGGCATGGACGGTGTCGGCGCATAAACATTGCTAGCTATCCATCGGAGTAGGCCGTTTTGTCATGCCACGCTACTCTTCGTTCTTGATCTCCGCATCCGTCTTCAGGGGCGAGATACTTCGGCTCTGATCGTCTTGGTCCACATCCATGGCGTCGGGCAGGGGCACCTCGTTTGCGTCCCCTGTTCCATTCGGCACTTCGCTCGTAGCAGCCACAGCCGCCGCGCCGTTTTCCTCGAGTGGGCCGCGGTGCCGGAACACCTTAATTTTCCCATCCTGTCCACAGCTGACCATGGTGTCACCGTGCACGTCGACCCAGAAACAGACGCCATCGTGCGCTTTCTCGATCCGCTGGACGATCTGTTTGGTTTTGATATCCCAGAGCACGATGTCTCCGTCTTCCGAAGCCGCAGTAACGTAGGCTTTCCCGTCTACTACGCTAAACGTCCCACCGATGCTGAAACCGGCATTTTTATGGCCCTGGTACGTCTTCTTGACGGAGCCGCTCACGTAGTCCCATAGGCGTATGCACGAGTCCATACTGAAAGCAAGGAGATAGCGGCCGTTGGGGGCGAAGCAGACCGATGTCACGGGCGGGTTGTCTTCGTGGACCATGGTGCGCAGGCACTGGCCGGTGGACGTGTCCCATATCCGCCTGCATTTGAACGTAGCAGCTGTTAGCCAGGTATTTCCTTTTCGCGAAATAGGGGTTAAAAGAGAGAAACAAAGGGGCCAAAAGAACTTACGTCAACCCATCCGTGCTGCAGCTAACCACCAAAGTCCCGTCCCGGCTGAAATCGATGCCGCTGACCGGGTCGCTATGCGCCGGCAAACTCCTCATCAACCGGCCAGCGCGCACATCCCACAGAAAGACAGCTTCGTCGTAGCTTCCACTCGCCAAGATGTTGCCCTTGGGCGAGAAAGCAAGACAATAGACGTAGTTGTGGTGCCCAAGCAAGGGCTTTGACCGCGCAGGCTGCCCTGTGACCCTATCCCAGAAGCGGATCGCCTTGTCGTCGGAGCCCGAGGCCAATGTCTTGGAGTCTGGCGACCACGCCACCGCCGACACGCCGGCCATGTGTCCCACCAGCGTCTCGATGTGCCGGCCCGTAGACGCCTCCCATATCTTGATGGTGCCGTCTGCAGACGCCGAGGCGATCCACCGGCCGTCAGGCGATATGCGCACCTGGGAGATGGGTTTGCGGTGCCCACCAAGAATGAGGCGGGGCTTGAAGTTTGGTTTGGTGGGTTGCTGGGGTTGCGGTGGTTCAGACGCTATGTCGACATGGGCATCGGCATCGGCATCAGCATCGGCGGCAGGTGTGCGGAAGGGTGTTGGGTCGCCGGAAACGGGGGAGCGGGTGATGGAGCGGGAGACTGTGGGCGACCTTGTCCTTGTCCTTGATCTCGACCTAGATCTGAGTCTTGATTCTGAGCGGGAGCGAGAGCGGGAGCGGGAGCGGGAGCGCGATCTGGAGTCGGAGCGCGATCTCGACGTCAGGCGGGATCTTGACCTGGAGCGCGACCTCGATCGACTGCGCGATGTGTCGTGGTCGCTAGAGTAGAAGTTGTCGCGACGTTTTGGGCTTGGGCTCCTGCTGGCGGATGCGCTCTCTGGTTGGCGGTCTCGTATGGATACGGGCAAAGAGGACTTGTCTTCCTTGCCCTTTTGGTCCTTTCCATGCCTGTGGTCGGGGGTATTATCGTACGGCGGGGTGGACTCGGTACTATCTTCCTGGCGGAGTTTGCGCCGTTTCGAGGGAGGGGCAGGCCCTGGCGCATCGGGCACTAATGTGTCCAGTTGGGCCATGGGCGCAATGCGGCTGCCTCTTGGGAGCCGTGGCGAGTCTGTCCCCAAAGCGCGTGGATGGCGTGTTGGTTGGTAAGGGATCTAGGGCGGTGGTGGAGATGGAATTGCGTTGGTGGTTCCCAGCTGTTTTCTCGAAGTCGGAGGAACAAGGATTGGGGGCGGGAATTGAGGCGGCTTGAAGCCCCAAGGTTTTCCGGTCGATATTCTTGAGTTGCTGATAGAGCCGAAGGGTGGGATGTCCAAATGTTGGGTTGGTGGTTCAAAATGACAACAAACAGCCTGGATTTGTAGGCAATCAATAATATATACCTACCTACCTCTGCTCTGAATTGGAGGTCTGCTGGTGTACTGTAGAAATGGAAGGGAAGGACAAGGCTGAAAGACCTAGTTAGGTACCTTAGGCTGGTGGACAGCAATGGGCAGCAGTGGGGGGTGCGCTGAAGTCATTTTAGAAATAGAGGGTCTCTTCGGTATATAGGCCTGATGGGCCTGATGGGCCTGATGGGCCTGGTAAACCTACTGGTACATGTAAATCATGCAACCCCTGTCCGTCACAACCTCATCTCCGGACATGCAGACGTGCAGCCATGCAGTCATGCAACGGTGAACTAACCTTGAACTAACCTTAATGCAGACCAGACGAACCTGATGTCCGTCCAGCTATCATCCATCATCCATCAAATCCCGGCATATAACTCGCTCGACATAACTCGACAGAGCCGGGCATGATCCCCTGAGCTGACCTGTCAACGTCGTTACTTTCTATATTAGGTAGTCTTAATCCTACAAAGATAGATACTCGCCCCCGCCCCCCCCCGCCTGTCTCAACCTTTATAGCACTTTGTTTTGTTCATTCTTCAAGTGCCGGCCGTGTCAGTGAAACGATATAATTCCACCCACCCACGCCAATCCGGCATCCCCGGACCCTCCCGCTTCTCCATCCGAGTTTTGTACTACTACTACTACTACTACTACTACATCACCGACCCGACGGTATCCCAACCATAAGCGCATCGTGAGCTGAGCCGTCATGGATTCCCTCCCGGCGGACCTGACAGAGCTTACCGAGCTCAACATCATCACCTTGAACTGTTGGGGGCTGTTGTACCTGTCTAAAGACCGCGCCTCGCGCCTCGCCGCCATCGGCCAAGCCCTCGCCGCCTCGGACCCCACGCCGCATATCGTAGGCCTCCAAGAATGCTGGACCCAAGAGGACTACCACGCCATCCGCCGCGCCACTCGCTTCATACTGCCCTATGGTAAGTTCTACCATAGCGGCGCATTCGGTGGCGGTCTGGCTATACTGTCGCGATGGCCCATCGAGGAAAGCTCCATGGTCCCATATCCCCTAAACGGCCGCCCGACCGCCTTCTTCCGCGGCGACTGGTTCGTCGGCAAGGGCGTTGCCTGTGCCAGGATCCGCTACGGAAAGGGGCTCCACGACGTAGTCGAGGTGTTCAATACCCATGTAAGCGGCCCCCAAGCTACCACTCCTTGTCTACTATAGCCACGTCCGAAGATGATCGATAACAGCTGACTCCTCCTCTCTAGACGCATCCTGCCTATGAGAACCACAAGGAAGGCGTAGATACCTACACAGCCCACCGCCTCTCCCAAGCCTGGGAGCTCTCCAAGCTTGTCCGCGGCGCCACCGAGAGGGGCCACCTCGTCGTGGCCCTGGGCGACTTCAACGACGTGCCGCTGTCGCTGCCGCACCGCATCCTGACGTCGCACGCCCCCGTGCGGGACGTGTGGCGCGTGCTGCACCCGGACTCGTCGCTCGGGTCCGCCGAGCACGACGCCGAGCGCGCCCGGCGCCGGCCCATTCCCACGGCCGAGTTCAACATCCGTGAGAACGGCGCCACCAGCAACACGGCCTACAACAGCTGGCGCTGGCCCAAGAAGCAGCAAAAGCGCCCCGGTGATGTCGTCATCGCCCCCGACACGTCCGACCCCAAGGGTCAGCGGCTCGACTACATCTTTGCCTCGTCGGGCACCAGCGGCAGCGAGGCTAGTCCGGGATGGGGCTGGGTCGTCCAGGACGCGCGCGTCGGCATGCTCCAGCGCCACCCTGAGCTGGGTTGCAGCCTCAGCGACCACTTCTCCGTTGAAGCGACGCTGATCCTCCACCACTCGTCACAACAGTCGCCCACCTCCAACCCCCCGTCCCTCGAGAACACGGCTGCGCTGGCCCACTCCTCCACCAACAACGACAACAACAACAACGACAAGAGCCTCACCACCGCCAATTCCAACTCCAACAACAGCGACTACCACCAACTCCTCCCCAAGCCCGCCGACTCCCACGGCGACGCCCCCTCGATGGCCGACACGCGCCGCACCGAGATCCCCGAAGCCTTCCTGACGGCCGGCATCTACCTCCAGACCCCGACGGCCTCAGAATCGCACCTGCCCCTCCGCCACGCCAAGCAGAAGTCGACGACGACGCTGCGCGACCACCTGCTCGCCACCTCGTACGAGGCCCAGCTGCGCGACGCCGCCCAGCCCGTCGCGCGCCTGCCGCCCTCGACCTACGACGAGATCCTCACCGTCATCCAAACCTACATGGCACGCGAGCGGTCCCAGCGCCGCTGGCGCAGCCACCACTTCTTCGCCTGGGTCGGCGTCACCCTGACCTGCCTCGTGGGCGTCTGGTTCAGCCCCCACAACTACGTCGCCTTCGTGCTGATGCTGCTGAGCAGCTTGGGCCTCGTGGCAGGGACCATCGACGGGCTCATCGCCCTGCTGTTTGTTGGCTCCGAGATGCGCGCCCTCAAGGAGTTTGAGTGGGAAATTCTGAACGCCAAGGCCCAGGCGTCAGGCGCTGGAGGGGCCGGCTTCATGAAGAAGGAAGGTCGGGAGGAGAAGAGCTGGTCGCGCGTGTAGGAAGAACAAACCCTGCCTGCTCTGCTCCCTCCTGGTCCCCAGGATCACTATCCTTAGCAACAGGCATACTTGTCATGGCTCTATAATGTCTACACATGTAGATCACAAGTAGGTCACAAGCATGTCACTAGAAGCCTGGGCAAATGCATTTTTCAGTGTATGTGCCAAAAAAAAAAAAAAAAGATTAGGGACTCCGATTAATGAATAATGACTAGGGAATAATCACGGCGTTAAGTTTATTTGCCTCCTCTGAGACCCTGCTCCTGCTTTCAATCCTGTGATGCCTACCCTTTCATCATGGTAGAATCCTCCCTCTCAAACATACACACTCGCCCACCTCTTATGAATGTCGATGCTCGTGGCATGGACTTGTATCCTTCAGCGCCTCCAACAACAACGCGACCAATACAGCTCCACTTATCGTGGATTCTCCAGGTATCTACCCTCGACCCGTGCCTCCCTTATAACCTGGTTCTCCGCGGCGGCCATGCTGCCAACCGCGCACCATCCAGACCCAAGTTCCCTACAACCCCTATGGCCCCATCAGCGCCGTCGATCTCAGAATCACCGAGTACATTGCTGCCCCGCCGCTTCCAAGTATACCCTAGAAAGGCGCTCTGTTTCCGTACCTCGAGCACCAGGCCTTTGGTATGCCGATCTCGCAGGAGCCGGTCTCGCGGTCGCTTTCTTTCCTTCCGCCCAAAGGTGCGCACCGCCTTCTTGAGTTGTTCCACTTCTTGCGGGTTCGCCGTCAGCGTTTCTATTTCTCGATCGATGCGCTTTAGTCGTGCAGAGTCATACGGCGTCTCCACGAACCGCGTCATCAACTTGCGCACCGCCAAGGGGTATGCTGCCAGATGTTCCTGCACCGCCTCTAGTCGGTGCGATGGACACCGGCTGGCAATGGCCTCTAGAGAAGGAGCAAGGGTGTTTATACTAGGAGGGACACCATGGCAGTTGGGAGGGAGTCCGCCTAGTGGATGAGGGTTATTGGGCACGGCAATGGGTGCTGCCGTACCACCTCCGGCATCGAGACCAACATTTGCTGGAAAAGAATAGGAATCAGTATCTGGTTGCGATTCCGACCAGTCCGAAATAGGCTCCTCTTCGTCAAAGTAATGCGTATCTTCAACACTAGATATATCGGGTACGAATGGTGGCGGGATTGTATGCAGCTTGTCCCAGGAAATGCCACGAAACCATTTGTGTGCTTTGATCTCCTCGGCATCATACGGGTATACTGATCGGCCAGTCCAATCACGATTCGAATGACGGCGAGATGCTCGAAACGGTGGGACGGCAAGTGATTGGGCGTCGCGAGCATTGTAGCGTTTCGAGCAGAGACGGGCTTCCTTTTCGCGTATCAAGCTGGCCATTAGGTCCATGCAGCGACGTGACACAACTGGGCGCTGTGGAAAAGCAAATGTGTTCTGATGGTTGACTATGTTGCGTTTGGTCTCTTGACGGCCGCCTTCTTCGGATAGGAAAGGGGTGTGGCCGTAGATGCATTCATACAGGATGATGCCGAGACTCCACCAGTCACATCTGGCATCGTACTCGCCCTCACGAATAACTTCGGGCGCCATGTACTGGCTAGTCCCTACGACCGATCGAGCGGCGTGTCGGTTACCACATCGGTTGCGCCAATTCAAGAGAGGCTCTTCTCGGTCTGGTCCAAGGGGGCCGTCCTCGGGGGTCTTGCGTTCATGCTTCCGCATTGCCTCGGCTACGTTCTGCGCCTATTTGAGCGTGCCCTGAAAGCCTTCGGACCGATCGACGGCATCGCCCTCGACAGTGAGTCCGAGCCTGTGCACAAGACTGTAGCGGTGGGTGTGGTAGTAGCTTGTATCATGCGACCAATGGCCATCAAAGGCAAGACCAAAATCGGAAATCTTGAGGTGGCCCGTAGCTGACACTAGGAAATTGTCCGGCTTGATATCACGGTGTATCCAGCGCAAGGAATGGGCTTCCTCGATGCACAAAATCATCTCGGCAATGAAGAACTTGGCCACCGGCTCACCCAGAATGTTCTCGCGGATCAGAAGACCGAGAAAGTCACCCCCTGGCATGTATTCCATGATCAAATATAGATTGGCAGGATCTTGGAAACTTGCGATGAGTGGTACAATCCTACATGTTGCCAAAATTAGTACATTGTATGATGGAGCCAACATTCCTATAAGCCATATACGTGGGGTCGGTGCGTACCATCTTGAACCCTCGGAGGAGACCAGAAAGTCCCTCTCCGCTCTCAAGTGCCCCTCTTGGCTTGTTCGCAACATTGCAGACTTCCGGATCACCTTCATGGCGTAGACTGGCTTCTTGTCGGATAGAGTCTGGTTGGTGAAGCCTGTGCCAGTCTTCTCCTTGACCAACCTAACCACACCAAAGCTGCCTTTGCCCAGGATCTTCAGCACTTCATAATTATCAGCCAACTCGTTGTGTAAGCCCTTCATCACACTGGTGCTCTTGGCTTTCAATACTCGAGTCTCGCGCAGATGGTCCGTCTCCTGTTTGTAGAACAAGCGGCGCTTGTAGTCCTTCTCGGTTGGACTTAACTGCTCACGTCTGCTCCAGAGATCCGCTTTAAGGACTTGGAGGCGCATGTGTCTTGGGCTGTTCTTTGTGAGGACCTCGTTGAAATAGGTTTCCAGGTAGATCTTGGCAGCCGATGTCTTTTCGACAGTCAAGACAGTTGGGCATAGCTGATCCAAAGCAGTCTCCTCTATTGGTTCCAGAGCTGGATCTGGGCTCGAGCCGAGCTCGGGTGCAACTTCACGGCGAAGCACACTGGCGGGCTTGGGCTTCTTCTCTGCCGAGATGGTTTCCTGGTGCGATGCTTTCGAGTCCAGAGAGGTCGCTGGCGTGACGGTGGTTTCGATTGAGTGCCCTGGGTATTTGCCACTAGAATTTGTGTTACTGTTGCTATTGCTATTGCTGTTACTGTTGCTGTTGCTATTGCATGTTGATGATTGTGGATCCCCGGTGTCAATGCCACGCTCTAGGCCACCGAACTACGGCGGCGTCTCTTGCTCGTGTGGCCTTTCCATGGAACGAATAGAGCATCTTGGTTTAGAAGGTTTGCGATGAATAATAGTAGCGGTGGGCTTAAATGGAGACTGCAACCCCGAAAGAGAGAAACGCTTGAGCAGACCATCGTCGTGGTTATACTCTTCCGTCTCAAATACCGACGGCGGCGTAATGGGATGGGGGCTCGCACGTTCGTGCAATGAAGTACCTGACACTGTGTTAACCAGGCCCATTCTAGATAAACCCCTCTACATCCAGTTCAAGGCCTGCAGGCACCTACCACTATTCGTCAAGGAGCGAAGGACAGATCTGATCCTCGAGCCTCGTCGTTGTAGTTTTCTTGGGGGTTCTTCCGCCACCGAGACCGACGAGAATTCAATGACTTGTGAATCCACCTGCGCAGATGGGGCGCTGCGAAGCGCAGCAGTGTTTCGTTTCATGGTTGCAGTTAACCATGTAATGGCCTCTCTAGAGGGAGGGCGTTGCTGCTGAACAATACTACTGATGATAACGACTGCGAGAGCTGATAGACGAGTTTTGATGATTAGAAAACACCCAAACCTGCTGGCTCCGTAATGATGGGGAAGCGCATACAAGAGAGCGAGGACCTGCTTCGCCGCGTCTTGAGCAATGCAAGCAATGTTTGTTGGTTGAAGTACGGGGGAGCATCGTGCAGCCCTGAAAGCAGTTTAAATCTTACGGTTACTGAAACTAGGGGCGGGAAGGAGGAAGCATGAGGTCCCTAAGTTGACCCTTCCAACCTGATTTTGCATATTAAGCCAGCCCAAGTGGCCAATGGCAGGATGTGACAGCTATAAGTGCCATCATTAGACACGGCTCGTCCCTGCTGTTAACGCCAGAGATGGCTCTTTCTTACCCGTCTGTTGTTCCGTCTGCCATCGAAACAGGTCGGTCACTACTGCACTCCCTGGGAGGCAAATACAGTTGAACAGGCATACACAAGGCCTCAGTAAGTACCTAGTCTCAATTGGCATTACCTCAGCTACCAGTATTTCGAACCTTAGGAACAGAGCATGAGTACATGGCAAAGTCATTGATTAATTCTTGGTCTTAATCTATCTGCACTAGCCCAGGAAACAAGCCAAGGAAATTACCAAGTGAGGTGAACAGACACCCGGATCCCAAAATCAACTTTTCATACGCCGTTGATGCAATGCAGAGCTCGTCATCCCTTGTGACAATGTCTGCCTACCGTGTCCGAGGGACCGGATCCTCGCAGACCCGCGCAGGTCGGAGACCTTAACACAGCGCAGGGTTTATTTGTAGGAAAATCGTGAATAGTGGCAAGGAAATTATGAGGGCTGTCGATAACACAGCTGCGATGGAATAGAGTACAGCCGCGAACGGGCATCCGTAAAAAGAAACATGGGCACGCTGACATCATAAACGCCACGCCCATCCTATGTACGCCGCACAGGTATCATCGGAAACATCAAGCTTACTTGATCTCCAACAGCTTGATGTCGAACACCAACGTGGAGTTGCCCGGAATACCGGGTTGCGACTTGCTGCCGTAGGCAAGGCTGGCAGGGATCGTCAGACGACGCTCACCACCGACGGCCATACCCATGACACCGATGTCCCAGCCCCGGATAACCTGGCCACTGCCGGCGGTGAACTGGAAAGGCTTACCCTTCTTGTTGGCTAAAAGGAGGTTAGAGAGGATGGCCATAAACATGAAAATGGTTGAGTGGAAACTTACAATCGAAGACCTTGCCATCCTGGAGCTTGCCGATGTAACGAACACCGACCTTGTTGCCCTTCTTCACAGCACGACCGGAGCCGATCTTGCGGTCATCAATGGTCACACCCTGAACGACTTTGATACCGACCTTGGGGCCGTTGTCCTTCTCCTTCTCAGCAGCGGGGCCGGTAGGACCCTGTTCGAGGTTCTTGGCGAACTGGACCTTCTTAGCGTCCTTGGGAGACTCTTTGGCGGCCTTGTCCTCAACCTCGACGGCATCGCCCTTGTTGTTCTTCAGCTTCTTCTGCTGCTTCTTGCTGAGCTTGGCATCAGACTTGGCAATCAGAGAATCGAGGGTCTCGGCCTCCTCATCAGCAGCGCGCTTCTTTCCCTTCTTGGGATCAGCGGCAACCAGCTTAGGAGCCTCCTCGTCGTCATCAATCTCCATGACGCGGGGGTCCTCAAGACCGTCAAGCTCATCATCTTCGGACTCATCGGAACCCTCGCCGTACATGGCCTCGAGCTCATCGGGGAAGTCATACTCCTCGTCGTCCTCATCCTCCTCGTCCGAGTCGAAGTCATCAGCATCGACGATGTAGTTACCGGTAAGGTGGACTGTGTGGGTACCCTGAACGATGAAGAAGACCTTCTCCTCGGGGCTGATGGTGATGTCAAGAGGTTGTTGGTAGTTCTGTTGATTGTCAGTGAAACGATCATTTACAGGGGGTAGATGTGCTGCACAACTCACGCGCTCAGTGTCAAGAGTGCAAATGACGTTCTCCTCCAAGTCGAGATCCTCATCGTCCTCATCGTCGGAATCCTCATCGTCGGAAGAGGTAGCGGGCTGCTTGCCCTTCTTAGACTTGCCGTTGGTCTTGGCATCGGCCATCTCCTCGTCAGATTCTTCCTGGGCGGCGGCGATGAGCTTCTTCAGGGCAGCAGCCTGCTTGGCCTTCTTGGACTTGGCAGGATCGCTGGGGCCAGCCTCTTCCTCCTCGTCGGAATCCTCCTCATCATCAGAACCGCCGTTGACAAGCGACTCGAGGTACTCATCGTCGACCTCGTTGTCCATGTCGGGGTACCTTTGACGGACGATCTTCAGTGTGGAGCGGGGGATGGAGGGGATTTTGCCATCCTCGTCAGCCTCGGGCTCCTCTGTAGGGTCGAGGGCAGCCATAGTGATGCGGAACTAGTCTTCACGTTAGCCGACTTAATGATTCGACGGTGCACGAGCGCAAACGGGCGCAAGCACGGCGATTGAACGGCATTTGCGGGGGGATTGGGTGGCACAGGCAGACTTACAGAAGCATCGGGGAAGCTGTCCTCCATCATGGCGGGAATCAGGACGCTTCCCGGAGGGACCTCCAGGCCGTAGAGGGCGACAGTCTTCATGCCAGACATTGTGAATAGAGCTTAACAAACTGCAGTTACAAAGATCTGTGGGAAGTGAAAAAGAGCAGACAGACAGTAAGCGAATGGTCTTGTCAAATTGAATTCTGTCTCAATTGGGGAAGATGGGAGGAAAAAGAAGGATAGTCAATGAAACTGGAGAGGTATGATAGAAGGAGCCTCGTAGACGTAGAGTTTTTTGTTTCTATCGTCGCGGCCTTGCCAAAAAAAAAAGTTGGAGCTCGAGATAAAAAACTCGACCCACGGCAGATAAGTTCAGACCCATAAAAATACAGGGATACAATCAGTATCCCAGCATAATCGTTTATCCATAAGTAATACAGAATAACCTCATTATGCAAGATTACCCTACCGAGATATACATTCAATCTTTTCAAAAATCTACCTGACTCAGGAGGTGTGGTTATGCTTATACCACTAGACACCAAGTGCATAACTCATTGCAAGGGACCGCCCACATTATGCAGAATTGTGAATATCTAGCGTACTATATACAGTTACATAATTGAGCCTCATCGGACGAGTGGCCCCCGTCCATAGGGTGCCCGGCAACCATGACGACCTTTTGGCTTCGATTTTTTTTTTTTTTTTCCCAAGTCCCACTCTCTCGAACGACTTTTGTCCAAGGGACCTTTACTCCAGACTGCCGAATTCCAGATTCCAGATTCCAGATTCCAGATTACATAAGGTGATGGTGATGTCCATGTCGACACGCGCCGCCGATTTGGTAGTATCGCCCTTCCGTACGCTGCAGGACTTGCTTGACTCGAGGAAAACCACAAGCATGGAGGGTTTTTCTTTTCTTCTTCTTCTTCTTCTTCTTCCACACGCATAAGTGGCTACATGATTCTACCACAGAAACTTTGGTATAATCCGTAAAGAGACCACGTATATAGGTATCGGTGAAATCTCTGCCCAATAATTGCTGCTCACCGCCATATGTGCCAAACATGACCAGTCTTTGGTCCTTGAACGTCAGGTTCAGCCGCGTCGCACGTGGCCTCTTCCTCACTAAAAAAGGCCCTGCAGACCCGGTGCATATTTTATATGTGCATCACGGTGAATCTTAATGATTACATACTTCCGAGGACCGACCAGTGGCAAAGATTGATCTGATCCGATCTGACCTGGCCCTGACCCATTGCAGTGGTTAGAGTCCTTAGTCGCCATGAAGTCCACCTAGCCAGGATACAGTATGTCAGCTCAGCTCTGACTTCGCACAGACTGATCGAACGGGTGCTGTATCTTCAGCAGAAGAGTATAGAAGAGCTGTTGACCGCATCCCTCTTCTATGGTTAAAAATAGAAGTGTCTCTTCTCGTCTTGGCACTTAGTTGAATCCAGGCATTACCTGGACCTCGTAGGGCTGTTGTCGCATGGTTCACGATCACCGCAGTTGCTAGTTGCTGTGGTAAAGTTCGGTCTGATTAGCGGATCTCCGACAACCTTAAGATCCTAGGAGCCCATGAACCCCCAACTGAGGGCCGTCTGAAGAAATAAATGTTAGGTAGATATTGGTTCTTATTGACCTCGAGTCGCTGAAGCCTTTCCGATTCCATCTCTTCTTGATCTTTTGGTGCCAGCCTGCCAATCAAGTCAAAGTGGACTACGCTGGCTTGTAAGTGACGAGTTGTTAGGCGTGTCACTTATAGGTCACGCCACCAACAACCCACCGCATCCGCCATCATGAATCTATTCGTCGTTCAACCACCGTGAAGCGGAACGTGATCAGTCCATGATCGTTACATTAACTACACACGCCCGCGCGGACTACGCTAATTCTAGACACCGACTCAACAGATTACACCGCATATACATTCCCGACTTTCTACCCCCGAGTAGTCATGTTACCCCAACTCCCTTTCTTCAACTTCCTTACTACTTTCGACGCCAAAAGCCCAAGAAGATCGCACCCAAGACATTCCGTACCATGCCCAGGACAAAGCTTGTCTGGCCCTGGCTGTACTTCTGAGCCCGATCACCTGTGTCGGTCATGGCGAGAACCACCTCGACGACGGGCCGGGGAAAGTGCTTGGACTGGCGGGCATAAGCTGCCACCAGGTCGTTCCCATTGGTCACACCACCTGGATTTCACCGACGAGGGTCAGCTGCTGTCTGAATGAGAAAACGCTACCAATCAAAGCGAGCGATTCCGTTCGCCCATTGGGGTAGTCCGGGGAAGAAAGAAAAGAAGTCGGGGGTCCTGTCTGGATTCACAGAAAAAGATATCTCCAACATCTGATGTCTTCGGAAGGCTCGGGCACTAGCCTGTATGCCCACGACCAACGCATTGTAACCCAACAACCCCAGACAGACTACTTCCATAAAAGAGATTGTGTCACCTCATCTCCGATACTGATACTGACTGCCTATTCTCCTTGGTTTTGATCTGTTCATTTTCCGTCTCCGGGGGTTCGCAGCAGAACGGCCAGAGGGAGTAACGAGACATAGATGCGACTTACCGCTCGACCAAAAGCGACCATCCTGGACCCACCGAAGCTCCGTCCCCTTCAAGACGACGTCGGGCCCGAACCTGTCGTGAATCTTGTCCTGCAGACCACGGGGTCCGCACGCCGTTCGCCCCTTCAACAGTCCCGCCTCACCGCAGAGAAGGATCCCCGTGCAGATGCTCAAAATGTCTGTTGTCTCGACTTCACCCTGGCGCCGCAGCCACTCGATCGCGCCGGCCTCGAACGTCGTGTTGGGTTCCGGCCCTGGCACGAGCACGATGTCGAGCTTCCCGGGCGCCACAGCCGCCTCGGTGTAGTGGCACGTGCTCATGATATTCATACCCGACGTGAGGGGAATGACTTTGTTGCTCGCGGCGGCATGATTGGAGGAGGTCGTGGACTCCTTCACATTGGCAGCAGCAGCAGAGACAGCCGTGGTAGGGGTGGGGGCAAAGCCTCCGGAGATGTACGATATTCGCACCGAAGGCGCAAGATCGATGACGGCCTGGGGCACAAGGCCCGCAACCAATGTCATGTACTCATGCGATATGGTGCCAAAGATATCGACACATGCGACATCTAGGAGCTGGCACTCGGTGGGTATAAAAACGCCGATGCGGACGACTTCCTTCTTGCCCATGGCTGATCATCTATCTCTGTAAGAGCTGCTCTGGCAGGCTGGGTCAAGACGGCTGTAAAGGGGTATGTTGCAGGTTCTGTTATCTGGATGGATAAAACATGTTTGTAGGCAACAACATGCGAAGTGCGTGGGACTGTTTTTATATTCATCTACCTTGAGACAGACGAGCTCTGTCGATTCTCACGTTTCTACCACTACTAACCAGGAACTCGCGCCACTACCAATCCCGAGACTTCGCGGCGACTTTTTCTATATCACCGGCTGGGTCCGGTGCAAGCAAGAGTGACTCTGAGGGTGGAGTCTGCTGACCGTGTTAGATGATTGGCTGTATTCAAGATATAACCCCGTTCAGCACCGGAGTTGCGCAACGGATGCATTTTGCTTTACATGCTGTCAACGCCCAGTTCCGCCGAGAAGACCGGCGAGTCCAAGGAACCAACACCAAGCATAGTGGTGAGCCTTGTTATGGATATGTCTAGACAGTTTTCTACTCAACCCGTCACCCCCTTCTCTGCTCTTTCTTTCCCTTTCTTACCCTTGTTTTCATTTCATACATGACCGCACAGGGAGAACAAAATCTGGAATATTGGACATGCTTTTGTTTATTGTTCATGTCATATCAATTCGACTCGAGAGACGAGCTTAGCATATGTACACAAAGGCTGCCTAAGATCGAGTTCTCGAACGATACAAGATATTCCTTATCTTTGTACAGCTGGGCTCTACTTGATCAACCCTCAGTTCCGCTACTTGTCGGGAGACCCTCCATTATACTCAATGGATCTATCCCGATACTGCCTCCAACAGTTGTTGTCCGTCGCATTCCTGCTCTTATACAAGTATTAGATATTATAGGGCTAGTTCGAAGGCAGTGGCGTGTCTGCCCGTGCGAGTGCATTACGACTCCTTCAAACTTTGCCGGGCTAGCCCCCCTGCCCGTGTGGACACTCATGGCTGCGTTGAGCCGAACCCGCTCGTTGCGCCTCATGGGATCCGCGATTGTTTCGCCAGTGGCGCCTCGCTCCCTTCGTGCCGTATAAACGAATGCCGGCAGGATTGATGTGAAAACCATCATTTTTCCTGCAAATTGCTCCGAGAACTCCGTAGGGCCCAGATAAGTTTACCCCCCATATCTAGAATGCCAATGCCGATGCCATGCCATGCATATCAACATCATGTCCTCTATTTACACGCTTCTCGGAGCCGTTGTCGATAAAGGTCGAGTTAAACGTCGCCGGGATCGGTCTTCAAAATGGTGTGCAGCGAATCGAACAAAGAAAAGAAAAACATAAAACCAGGTCACAGCTCTCTGCCTGAAATTGACCTAGACAAGAAAAATACACCCAAACCCAAAAACAAACACAATCGAACAGACCCGCTACACCATAGCAGAAGCTGATAGCGACTTGGCTCTTTGCCTTGTCACCTTTTTGCTCACGGTGTAGACTAGATCTTGTGTCCAAAAGTGGCAGATCTGTGCCTGGGCGCAGGGAATGGCACCGTATAACGGCGCCACAAGAGGAACCATCATGTAGTCGACAAAGTTCCTGCTGACCTTGCGATGCGAGAAGCACATGCCCTTGGCGATTCCGGCCTCGTTCATTTCTCGTTCGCGGTTGGCCACGTTGGCTCGGTGGAACCTCTCGTACAGGAAGAGATTCAAGGCTACTTCCATGAAACCAAGGGTACGCAACACGTTGCAGACATCGAATATCCACGCAAGCCCATGAGGATCCGAGTTTCCTTCGGTGACCCAGGTGTACAGAGTGGATGCGATGACCAGAATGGTCATCTGCACAGGCAGGAAATGAGCTTCGAACATGCGATGGGCCAGGTAGAGCATGCGCTCCCAGTTAGGATCCTTAAGCGTGTCCGTGGTGACATCCGAGAAGATACCGCTCTCCACAGTCTGTTCGGGGCTCAGGCCATCGATTTGGGGGATATAGTCATCAGAGGGGTCGTTCATGGTCATGTGGAGCGGGCGGAAAGCTCTTGAAGTGTGCTTCCTCTCCTGCCACACCTCGGCAAACTTGCGGATGGCATAACCGGAATCGAGAGCACCCCACATATGGCGCAGGGCCTGCTTGTATCGTGCCTTTACGTCGTTGTATACTCCGGAAACACCCTCGCCCCCGTCGCCCTTGACGTTAGTTTGGCTCACCGGGCTGAGCACGGTTCGGACGGTCAAGTTGCCATTGAGCGCGAAAAAGCACTTTAGGTACATGTGCAGATCCTCGCCGATAGCCTCGGCATCACTGTCCCAGCCACCAACACGATCAACCAGCTGAAGCGGCACGGAGTAGACAGAGGTAGGAGGAGCAATGGTGGAGCCATTGTAGAGACCAGACATGCCAGCGCCAGCCCAGAGGATGTCGCCAACACGGACGACAGCGGGGATGTTATGAGCGTTGCGGTCGAAGATGATGGGAGCAGCGTACAAGGTCGTGGTGGCGGTCTCGGGATGCGACAGGTGCATGCTCGTGAGCAAAGCGAAATAATTCGAAGCCAAGTGGCTATCAGCTAAACTCATGAAAGTACATTAGCGATTGCTCATCTTATTGACAACTGAATCTTCAGTATAGCAGACTGGCTTACCATCAATTCCGGTCACAATAACATCCTTGCGCATGGCAAGGGGATACTTCTCGCTGAGTTTGCGTGCGGCCCATGCCATGTTGCTGCCCTTTCCAGGAGATTCGCCGGGGATGTCAGAGGGATGCAGCGTGAAGTCAATGGAACGGAACTTCTTGGCGAATTCTTGAATCAGGTTCATGGCCTTGAGCTCGACGTTGTGCTCGCGCTGTTCCATACCGAGGTAGACCTGTTATATGTATCAGCATATGGCCAATGGTGTCCATGTTTGTTTTGTGCAGGGTGGTACTTTGCACGCCCAAGAGATACTCCGATTGATCCACCCTCCAGCCGTGGACTAATTGTCGTCTAGAGCGGTGTGGATAATCGACTTGCCGTTTCCATTGGCAGGGAAGCGCAGTTTCACGGAGATCAGATATCAAGACAAACTTACATCGTAGGTGTATCGCGCCTGGGGATGAGATGCTAGGACTTCCAGTGTTTCTCGTAGAATATCAACCTCCTCCTTGTAGTTGGGGATAACAATGGCATGAATGACGTTGTCGGTATCGGTAGCATCGCCATCTGTATACATGTCGAGTTCGAAATCGCCGGCTTCGCTGCTGGTACTCGAGGAGAAGGCTGAACCATCACGGGAGGAGGTCAAGGTCTCGGAGCTAGAAAGCGATGTAGAAGAGCCCCTTCGTCGGTGAGACATCTTGATGTCCCGGAGAGCCTTGCTGCGCGCCATTTTCTTCAGGCTGCGGGTAAGATCGAAGATGGACCAGCAGGAGCGGATAGGGAAACAGGTGACGAGTATGTGAATGAAGAGGCAGTAGTAGGCGAAAAGGGTGGTCAAGATTCCGGCTCCCGTGGTGCCAGTGGCCGGATCCTGAGTGACAGAAGAGCCCGCGATGCCGAGCGAGCTTGACTGCCAGTATTTGATGTAGCCAAATCCAGGCGTGGCGGATTCCCGTGTGATGACCCAATAGCTCAGAGAGATGGTAGCTATCATAGCCAGCCCTCCTGCACGCCGCGTGCACCAGCCAAAGATAGTCATGGCGGGCAAGATATGTTGATGGCGATGTGCGTTATCCAGCAGAAGGGGTTGCGAGAGGTAGGCAGACTAGACGCGCGACAAGCTGTGGTGTAGGTCCAAGGGAGTGGTTTAAAAAAAAGGAGCGGAAGAGACCACACAGAAAGAGGAAGCCGGCGTCTTGATACCTACGGTCTAGTACAGACAGTACAGGCAGTAGCGGGAGATAGAGAAAGAGAAAAGAAATGGAATGTGTAGGGGAGAGAGCGCAGTAAATCGAGCAGTTGGCACGGGAAATGATAGGGACGGGGAGGAAACAAGGTGTGGGTTGTACGTGAGGTAGGGGTGGTATTTCGCCGTTTCGTAGGTACAAACCGACTGCTCGAGGGTGCGGCCCAGTTCAAGATCCAGATCAATCCCAGTGCGGCTAGAGGGGAGGCATGTACTTGCACTTAGCACGCAGCAAATCGGGGCGCAGGACCCAGGCTGTCCAGGCTAGTCGGGTAGGGGATGTGGGCAGTGGGAATAATTTGTACAAGCTATTTTTTGTCTGGGCTGGGGCGGGCGGCGGAGTAGGTAGGCTGCTGTTTTTTTTTTCCCTTTCGCTGCGCTTGTCTCTTTTCTGTCTGACTTTTGACTGACAGCTCTGGTTTGCTGATGCCGAGGAGGATTGCTTGCTTGCTTGCTTGATTGATTGATGAACGGAACCTAAGTGGAAGCCCGGATGTCTAGGTAGGTGTTTTCTGATCTCCTCCCTTGGCTCACTGTATCTACCCCTTCTGGAGAGATGTGGAAATCTGGAAGTCCCAGCTTGAGGTTTTGACACGCGAGTCGAAGTTAATTCTTCAGTTCAACCTTTTCCTTCGTCGCGGTACAGGTCAATGTTGCACGCGGTATGTAGGCAGGTAATGATTAAAATTGGGGGGGCTGACTGGCAGGTACCGTGAGAAGTCTCCCTCTGCACTGCAATCGGTGTTCTTTCTTACTGGTCCCACAACTAGGAACGTAGCAGGGGGGGGGCAGGGAAATTTGAAATATGTAGAGAATAGAACGGGGTGCCCAAAAGGGGATAATTATTACGGGAATGAAGAGCGACCTGGCAACGAGGTCCCTTTTTCTCTGCTTTTTCTTCTTCTTCCTCTCACGCGCCCGAGGTTAGCTATTCTGGCAGGTCGGCTATGGCGGCGGTGGTGATGGTAGTATGTATGTATGTAGTTGAAGCCGTCCAGAAATAAGAAAAGGGGACACCCATGAGTCGATTCGCACGACTGACTGGAGGGATGATGTGGTCTCTTTTCTGGCTTTGCTACAGTTTCCCGAGAGCCATGCGCCGCAGCAGGCAAGTACAGGTAATATGCTGTCTCGCTACTGCGTGTTGCTTGCTGTTGGCATTGAGTGAACTGGGATGTTGGGAAGAGAGGTGTTGGCTTATTTCTTTAGCGTGCCACAGCCGCCTGGTGTTGGTAGGGGAGGCTATCTTACTAAAACACTAAATAAATACATAGGTTATGTAGCGCTGTACAGTATGCACACACTGTATGAGCACCGGGGCCCTCTTGCCGAATGCACCAGTAATGAGGCATGTTTTGTGCTACCACTGACATGCAGTACTTCAATGCTTCCGATCAATGATTATTGCTCCTCCAATACGGTACTAGGAAGGTTAGTCTGGAACATGGGGGGAGAATGAGCCCAGCCCAGCCTGTTTTGTTTTCTGTCAGCGGTTGACGTCCCGTCCCCTAAACCAAACCTACCTACTTACCTGAGGCAGCAACATCCCATCTTGTGGCAGGGCTGGGTCACGCGAAAAAAAAAAAAAAAAAAAAAAAAAAAAAGAGTAAAGTGTGTTTGCAGCAACTAGAAACAGATACAAACTGAAGCACACGCAGACGCAGGAGCCGATATCATGCCACCACCAGACCAGAGCATTCCCCAATAAAGTTCTGTCGTTTTCGGGATCCGCGGTCGGTCGTTTGGGACTGCACAGCTCGCTCGATGGAATGAAGTGAACAAGCGCTCCTTGCCACGACAGCCAATCATGAATTTCCGTACCAGGCGACCAAAGCTCATTTCCTGACAGCACAGGAGCCCAGCTGCGGCGCTGCAGCATCTTGGGAACTGAGAATATGATACAAGTAGACCCAACTTCTTCTTACATGGCCCCCTCACCCCCGCGGTTACAGATTCCGCGGGCTCGTTGTGCTGACTGGCTTGCCATCAGCTCGGTTACGGAGTGCTGACGCGCCCGTATGACGTTGACGGTCTCGAGCACAATTGATAGGACGCCTCGATGCGGTTGTGTGGTATGCAGGCGGGAGCTTGCCTTTCATCACCAACTGGTCAATCAGAAATAGTCTTATAGCCTCAATTACGTACGCGTGCTGCGGCAATCAGAGCAATGCCAGAACCAGCCACATACTAACGAGACAGCTTATCCTTTGCTGACGAGAGCCGTAAAGTAGGCCAACCAACTTAGGCCGCAAGACATGCCGACCAGTGTCCTTGGCTATGCTATGCCCTAGCAAGCTCGCGTGTAGGGAGGGATGAGCCACCAAGCCCATACATATGCAGGCAACTTCTATTTTGAAGCGAACCCGTAGTGGGTTCAGTACCATTCTACCACTTACAGTACATACATAGCGATGTTCGAGGTTCAAGGTCGCCTGCGCGGATCATCAGGGGACAGCCACCCCGGATGCCAGGACCACGCCGTATTCGTCGCCTCGTCGATATCGGATAACTCTTGTCTTTCTTCTTCTTCTTCTTCTTCTTCTTCTTACCTTCTCTCGTTGCTCCTCGGCGCCCGGCTTGCCTGTCATCTTACCATTATCGATGCACTGCACTGGTGCTATCAGGTGTTACAGGAGGACGTTTTGCTGTCATAATTACAACGCCCGAATCCTTCCGGTAGGCTCATCCATGTTGTATCCATGTATGCTGGGTTGGTCGGCTGCGGGCCGTCGGATGATGTGATGCTACTGCTGGGTGACTGGGTGACGATATCTGTCCGTTCGTCCTCCTGCGCTCCCTCTCCTTTATCGTTTCTTGTAAGGTGTAATATGGAGGGCTGCGACAATGCAGCGATAATGAGTGCATGTGCGCGTTGGCCCGCCTGTTTCATTGCCCAATTCTAGGCCAACCCACAATCTAATTAATGTACATCAGATACGTCCAATATCTTCAACCTGCATGCAATGCAAGCGGACATTAATAGTGCATAGTAAGGCCGTTTGGGCGAAGTGGGGTCTATAGCTGACATTACATTACTGTACGCCCTATTCTCGAATTGTCCATCATGATTTTAGACTTGTGGTCTGCCTTCGTATTCCAGGGGAAAGGGCATGTGTCTATCCTACAGGCATGCCGTCCCCTTTATCTCGTCCTATCCCCTAGCCTTGAGCTTGTTGGCTGTTGTAGCCCGGGATTATAGCCCTCAACTGTCACCTGTGCTTTCCATTCCGCGGCGGCCGCCCGAGAGCCTGGGAGAGTTGAGGATTACTCACATCCTGCGATGCCCCAAGCAACCTTAGGTATAGTTGTCACCTAGTGGGAAGATAAAAGTACCAAGAACACACGCTTATCTCGGTATTGGATAGCTCCCATTGAACCGGACTTTTGTTTCAATGGCATCTAATGGAAACTAGCATGACTAATAATGGTATAGCAGAATCCTTCCTTGGCGATCCGAATGCGTACTATAGACGATACCTGTTCGTCTCTTGGTTCACCGTGTCGACTAGTGGACAATAAATACAGTATGTAGAGACTCCAACCTGGCAATTTTTGCACTATGTGCGTGTACCGCATCCACCAACAAGACCAGGACCCTGTGGGCTGCTGGGTACTGTGTTGCTCCTTTCAATGGGATATGGAATCTCACTACTGCAGTTCGACATCACACATGCATGTTACTCGACAATTCCAAAGCAGACCGACGTAGGCCAAGCGGCCAAGCTTCTTGGGGGGGCTTTTGCGTGCTGAGCCACCTGGGGTTTCGAGCTTTCGAGCCATCCACCGCCCCATGGCCTCTCACTGTGGACTATCATCGGGCTTCGCTTTGGTCTCCAGAAGCTCGCTATCGCATCGCGAAAGCCACCAACTCGAACAATAGGCGAACTTCCACTGTGCTGGAATCCCACCTTTTGTGCGAGAACGTAGGCGTTGCATGCAGTGTTAACGCATGCCGTATAGAGTACAGCAGCCACATGGTGTGCCCATCTCTGTCTGCGAGGTCCCGAGCTTCGCTGTTGTCCACGCGTATTGGCCAATTCTACTCTGTATCGGACAACAGCATCTCTCATGGCGATTCTCCTTTCCGGTCATACTGGGGGCACTACGGAGTATGCAATACACAATCTACATGCAGACGTGGTCAACATGAACGATTGAGCCTTGCTGCGAGCAGTGCCCAAACCTGTGGAGAAGGGATACCCAATGCCCTTGAACGGTAAGTAGTATTTTTAGGGATCGTCTCTGACAAAACTCCAGTTATTTGGACGACATCTCCTACTCAACGTTGCGCGACCCAATAGTATTCAATGCATCGTCTTCTCCTGAGTGGCCTTAGAGACTTACAGGTGTCCACTCTGCTAAACGGGTGCCTGTGATGGATGAAGGTCGGAAGGATTTCTACCACTCATTCATCCTCCCTTCCGAGGGGAACAAAATAAATCAATACGTCTGCCTAGATTTAGCGACACTACTCATGCTTGGGATCTGCAGTGCTGCGTTGCGTCGCGCTATATCCAATGGTCTCAGTCTGTCAGAGATGCTGCGGGTTTGGTTTGATTCATGTCACACTGCAAGCAGAAGGGGGGGGGAGGCAGCCAACGTTACCCAGCCACAGAAAACGAAGGGGAATAGGTTCCTATTCCTTGCGCGCTAGCCAGAGTACCCTCATATGTAAGCAAGGGAAGGGAGTGAGATGGACGAAAACATTCATTATGTTGTCTTGAAATTTGCAATGCCTATCAGAAATCGACAAATGAACAGAGGAGGGAGGGGGGAAGCAAAAGCAAAAGCATTCCACTCCTTGATTACCCCAGTTTGCAGCATGCCCACGGCCCACGAGCTGTGCTAGCTAATTTCATCTCCCCAAATTCGATCCGCCATCGTGCTTAATCGGCCGCTCTGATTCGTCTAGAAATTCCCTCGGCTGCAAGTTTGGATGGGTCTAATCAAACGGTAGAGAGGGCAAAACGTGATAGCTTGTATTTCTTGGTAACACGCCGACAATCCTTCATTACCCGCAAACTCTCTTCCTCTCATGGGCTCATGGGATGGCTGCTGCTTCGCCGTCGGCCGACATTGGGACTAAATCAGAAGACTACTACTACTTGTACCTAGCGGTAGACGCGAGACTAGGCTCTAGGGAGCATCGATTGTACCTAGTGGTAGCTCGACATTACTTACTATTAGGTTAGTATCCTGCCGACAATGCGTCCCGGCGCGCGCGCGCAAGAGGCGTACGACGATTACTACTATGTATTGGCATGGTCAGCTTAAGTCGAATTCGAGAGTCGGGCGTGTCGGGACCCGGACCACTCCTTGTAAGTGGTGTTGTTCTAACCTAAGGTTAACAACGGCTTGCCCGATCCGGCAAATAGCCACTACAATCTATCCTGTTCAAATAAGCATGCTTCGTTTGGAATTTTCTTTCGAATACTTAAGAGGTATGAGGCGGATGCATTGCGGCATAGGCGGTTACTTACTACAAAATCGCCAATCGCGAATTCGCCTTACCGCCTTCAGCGTGCCGGCAGCTGGTTGCGTCTATACACAGTCATGGCCAGGGCTCTCTCTCCACACGCTCTATTCCCCTTTGAGAGTTAGGTGCGATGACGATAGCATCTAGAATTTTTAGAGGCTCCTTGGAACTCAGAGGCTTGATTTAGCACGTGGTTGGATCATTCGTCACCGCTTCACGTAGTCAAACCAGTAGGGCTTACGTTATATGTGGCACAGGGCTGCCAGGCGAGATATATTCAATTGATAAAGAGCGATGCGATCCACGACACTCCGGTCTTGAAGCAGCCCATGTGATGAATATGTGTCGTTGGAAAACGCTATGCAGCATCCATCGGATACCTTGGGGAGATCGAAGATCGCTTCAAGACGCACACGACGGGGTAGTAAGTAGTGTGATGACTTTCGGCATTTGCATTCTCTCGTCTAAGCGCTACCAGATACCATCAGTTACCGTCATCTCAAGGCCCCTCACTTGCGGCACACCGACCTTTTCAAGGATCTTGTCGGTTATCGAAGGTCGTGGGTCACGTAGTTCCCAAAATCCTCAGTCCTTGGCTGGATATCAAATGGCCCAGGGGGGGGGGGGGGGGGGGGGGGGGCGACCCCAGGGGTAAA
>QUSE01000016.1:1083888-1240675 GCA_006508115.1 Apiospora malaysiana
CCCCCCCCCCCCCCCCCCCCCCCCCCCCCCCCCCCCCCCCCCCCCCCCCCCCCCCCCCCCCCCCCCCCCCCCCCCCCCCCCCCCCCCCCCCACCCCCCCCCCCCCCCCCCCCCCCCCCCCCCCCCCCCCCCCCCCCCCCCCCCCCCCCCCCCCCCCCCCCGTTCCCTCATGTATCAATATCCCTAATTGCGTGACGGATACTGCCGAAAAACTGTTCCGGTAGCCATACGTCAGACCCTCCGTCTGGCAGTCATCAGCCTTGTAGCCATAGTGGCCCTGCGAGTACTTATTGTTTGATTGACCTCGTCGGTGATGATTGTGGCAGCGCCGCCCTCTCTGCCCTACCAGAGGCAAAGCATACTCAGAATGCAAACACAGGCAGGATTGTCTGCCCCTATTAGTGGATTTTGGCGGGACCCCCGATTCTTGTGTTCAGATACGCCGTAGTACGACAGGAAACGAGATTCACTCGCAACCAGGGCCAAGAGCGCGCTCAACTGCCAAATGGCCAATTTCGCGTTCTACCAAGCATGATTAGCTGGGTCTTGACGCAATCGTGAGTTCCTGTGCGTGTATAGCTTCCTGTTGTACAAGGATGCTCCAGCCGTGGACTCATCGATATAATTCAAGCCACGCAAGCCACAGATATTCAGCGGGAATCTCGCCTAGGTGATTCGTTGGGGGGGTTAAACATTCATGACGAAATATTCTTTTCGAAGAGTTTCTGGATAGGTTTCGCGGCCTGCACAGACTGTAAGCATATATCTTTACCAACGCACTGGTCATTTCGCGGGCACGCACGTCAATGAACTTCTCGAGCTCTTTATCGAGGTTGGCGAGATCATCCTTGCGCTTCTTGTTGTCGGCGATAAGCTTCTGTTTTCGTTTCAAAAGCTCCATGCGTTTTTGCTCCAGGGTCTCGCGCTCGATGCGCTCATGCTCGATCCGGGCAATCATCAATGCATTTTCGTCATCGTTCTCATGCTCCGGCTTAGCCGCAAGAAAGTCTTGGACGGGAATCAGTGGTAGCTGCTGGTAAGTGTGGCTGTTTTGTAGTTGGATTAGCTCATGAGCAAGCCGTGTGGCATCAAGGGTATAGGCAGGTTTGCCAGGTGGGCTGTCGCTTGACGTCGCACTTGACGAATGGTGGATTAAAGTAGAGACTTTGGTGACTACTGACTCATACGACTCGCAAGCCGCGATTTGCCCCTGTAGATGTCGTTGTTCGTAGTATAGATTCTGCAGCTGCAGGTGTAAGCGATCGACTTCCTGACGCGCGCCGGCCGTTTCTTGCTTCACGTGTCGGCCTCTGAGTTGGGAGGAGCGGTGTAGGCCGCGGAGGCGAGCGAGACTGGTGATGAGCAGCTTTTGCTGTTTTGAGATTTCGGCTTGGTCGGCGGCAGATGCATTCTCAAGCGGGCCAATCGTCGAGATCTGGTCGGCAAGCGCGAGCGCTTGCTGGCGCGCGTCGCGTGACGCGTCTAGAACAGACATCAAGTTCGGATCTGTCACCATCTCGGCGGTTGACATGGCGACGGGATGTTGGTTGGACTTCGGTTCGGGTCAGACTGGTATTGGGGGACGATCAAGCAGCGACGAAAGTGGCTGTTGTTTGGCCAAACTGAACAGAATCTGGAGGATGCCTCGGACTTGGGCTCCCACGAGGTCAAGTTCCAGATCACACCATTGAAGTAGACTTCTAGTCAGTGTTGAGAAGCGCGACAGAGTTTTGCTGTTCTCTTCCCCAGGTAAACCCAAACGGCAAGATAATGTGTCGATGCAGATGCCGGTGTCAAGCTGAAGGTTGGACGTATGAATGTTTCAGTGGGTAGCGTAGCTGGAGGGTTCAATGTTACTAACCTTAAGTAAGCTTGTGCTTCACTTTTCTCTGCGGAGAGTGGCCAGAGAGTGGGAGCGTGGGAGCGTGGGAGAGTGGGAGAGTGGGGGGGATCTCTCTAGTAGGTGATTGGCCAAAGCCCTGAAGCTGATGCTGATAGACTGGGATGCCTTCAGTGGCTCAGTGGTCCAGTGGGTCTCAGAACTTGCCTTGCCCTCTTTCTCCGACCACCACCGAGCGAGGCTTGAGCAGCAAGGCTTCGGCTTCCACTTCCACCACCTCTTATACAGTATATACAACGTGCAGCAGATTGACGCCTCGTTCGTCATATCAAACTAGAGCAACTGACTGCTTAATCGCTCTCACCTCTATGCTTCCACTCGGTTCATGCTGCATGGTTCTCCAGGCCCCGGCGTTGCTGTCTCGAAACGAACAAGTCACCGACCGCATGGATTTTTGTTGAGTTTGAGCCGCCAATCTTTGATTGAGAGTCCGACACCTCCGAGACCCCACTAAGATACACTGAAGATAGTTCGCCCCCGCCAACCAATTGGCCCTCTTCTGTCCAGCAGGTGGTGCTTGGATTTGTTATTATTGCCCTGCCTTATGCATGTGAACCAGGGCGGCGACCCATCTGTTGCTTTTGTCTTTCCTTTTACCCTCTCCCGCAAGCTTGGCATTCTCATAAGAAACCAGCACCCTTCGCCCTCTCGTCTATGGGTCTATTGGTCCATTGGTCCTTTGGTCTTCTGGTCCTCGGCACCAGCACTACGCCCGTTGCACAACCAGACGTCACCGGCGGCACAAATCCATCGGCACTACGGCACAAGACTAGACTGGACGTTGCAACTCCGCATCCTCTCTCTGCATTGGGCTTGTCAGCCCGCACTGGCGTGACCGCATAATCCGTCTTGGCCTTTCGATACAAAAGAAAGACGGCCGCACACCAACTGTTGCCGTTCCAGGCGTGCATCTTACATCTTCCTCCCACAACATGGCATGCGCATCGACTTTCGCTTTAGGCGCTTCTGACGAAGCAACCGAGGCTACGTCTTCCGCTCTCTCCCCCCGAGAAGTCGCGCCGCGTCAACGTAGACGGCATTCCTTCTTTATCCCTAGGCGCAAGTCCATAGTCAACCACATTATGGATGGCGAGGAGGGCTTGTTACTCAAGGTTGGTGGATTCTCTTGGCATAAGTGCGCTCGATTGCTAACTCTGGCCAGGTTGACTTGTTCCTCTCTGAATTGGAACGACGCTTGGAGTATCTGGAAAGTTTTGGGGAGGGCACATTCGACGGGAGTATATCAAGAGCCTACGCGACACTGCAGACCGTACGCGCAAGATGCTCGCATGTTTCGGAAGAGGTGATCGGCGCCGGCCGGAAGAGATTACAAGTGATGGTTGAGACGTTAGATGCCCGGTACCACGAGGCCATGGCAGCAGCCGAGTCCGTGAATGAGAAAGCAAAAGTCGGCATCGAACTAATGGACACCATGCTCACCGACTATGAAACACGCGCGCTGAAGTTTCGAGACCAGGGACTGGCTAACGCCGCTGGGGCCGCAGGCAGCCTGATGGACGAAGGGCGTCGCGTTGTTGACGAGGGGCTCGAGCGGGCGCGAGGCGTGGTCGACGAAGGTATCGAAAGAGCAAAGCGTGCCGCCGAGTCCGTGGAAGAGCATGTGCAACATGCCGTCGCCCGCGCCAGGCATGGCCTTCTGAAATACGAAGAACTCCCTGTTCCTTGGAGAGTCAACCCCCACATCTTAAAGGGGTATCGCTTCAGCGAAACCAAGCTGGGCTGTGTCCGTTCCATGTTTAACTTCTCCAACGAGAGCGTCAACATCTGGACCCATGCGCTGGGCCTCATCCTGGTCCTAGCCATCGCCTTTTATTCTTACCCAACATCGCCAAACTTCTCCCTCAGCTCCAATACCGATGTCTTCATCGCGGCGCTCTTCTTCTTCGCGGCTTGCAAATGTCTTGTTTGCAGTACGATTTGGCATACGATGAACTGTGTTGCCGACCAAACATTGCTCGAACGATTCGCGTGTGTCGACTACACAGGCATCGCCCTGCTGATCGCCGCATCGATCATGACAACCGAGTATACGGCCTTTTACTGTGAACCGATCAGTCGCTGGACGTATATCGTGGCTACCGGCGCTCTTGGGATTCTGGGCGTCGTCATGCCCTGGCACCCCTTCTTCAACCGATCCGACATGGCGTGGTTACGTGTCGGTTTCTTCGTTGGACTTGGCGCTACTGGCTTCCTACCCGTATTCCAGATCATACTTACCAGAGGACCAGAATGGGCCTGGGAGTTCTATACCGGTTCCAACTTGGTCAAGTCTCTCAGCGTTTACGTTCTGGGTGCTTGCATATACGCAAGCAAAGTCCCAGAACGCTGGTGTCCCGGAGCTTTCGACTACTTTGGAAATGCCCATAACCTGTGGCACGTCGCCGTACTCGGTGGCATCCTGTACCACTACGTCGCGATGCAGGATTTCTTCGCTGGCGCCTTCCAGCGTGCCCAAGAAGGGTGCCCAGCTTACTGATGAGGACGACAAAATTGGACGAGGTCGCATTTATCTACCGACAGCGGTGAGCTGCTCGTTGTCGGGTATTATGGGGTACAAGTAAAGTTCCATTGTTTCGCCATTATCCAATCATTGCATTTTATGATATCGCAAGCACGTTATTACGGACCCCGCGGAGGTCCTAGGCCGTGATTCGAAGACCAACGAGACAAGCCCAGGCCACAGCTACCCACACTGCAGCCGAAGTCCCGAACCTCATCATTCCACGCTTTCCCGTAGCAGATACCTGGACATATGGGGGTGTGGTGTCGTTGGAGACTGCCGTGGCACTTGGGACAATAAATGTACCAGCATTAGCTGCTACACTGGCCACCGGAAAGCCGTTATTTCCAGTCGAATTAGGGAATGTCGTTGTCTTGTCGCCCAACGCCTGCACGCTTGCTACACCTGACGGGGTCACAACCCCAAAGTTGGGAGGGATGCTCGTTGAAGTCGGCGACATGAAATGGGCTACAGACATGACACTGGATGGGCTGGTATTGGCAAATTCAGCCGTGGAGCATGCCAACGAAGCTGGGAGTACGAAACCAGCGTTCCGAGCGCATGTCACCAGATCTTCGCCCTACGAGGATAGCTGGATAAGCAACCGTTAAGCCATCAAGTGGACAATGTAAATCCTGATCTCACCTCAGCGCAACAATATTTTGTCACTGGAGCGCAGTAGAAGCCCTTATCGCAGTATCCACTGTCAGGGCAGCAAGTCTGAAATCATATGTCAGCTCTGACTACCCCCGCGGTAGTACTCCCAGACGAACGAACCTGACCAAAGTTTGGTTTAAAGCAGAATCGGCTGCTTTCTCCGCCACAGTTCTGCGCACCGGCGCCGTAGGTCTGTTCACAGCTCATCAACTGCCGTTGGTAGAGCGTGGCGTTGGGTAGCGGCATGTACTTCTCCATGGCAGCTACTAGGCTGCTCATGATGACAATGGCTGACAGAATATACATTGTGGTTCGTGGGAGATGAGATTGACTATATCAGGCAGTAGTCGTTGAGGGGAGTTTTGTTATCTGATCGAGTCTCGCTAGAAAAGAGGGTTGTTTGACGATAGAGCTCGCGACTTGGAAGGCTACGTTACACGCCCAAAGAGTAGACAGACGTATAGAAACGAATGAACAATAGAGATAAATGATATACGAAGAATCACCGTTGAAATAGCAATGGCAGACTCACAATATTATATGCCCCAAAGCCCTTCACTACGTTGTCTCATATCGTAGTCTCGCATCCCTGTGAGACGAGCGGGCAAGTAAGCGGTGTCAATATCTGGATATTCCGCCCCCTGAGAGGCTTCTGCCATGTGTCTTGCTTCAAAACCAATATTGATATCCCTTTATTCCGACAGGGGAAAAAGAAAAGCAATCCGCAAAGATAATTACCTATACTGCATTATTCTATCAAGGGAGACACGTGGCTCGAGAATTTGATGTGTACCCAGTTGTTCCTGCCCATCCCCCTATTCATCAATCAGTCGTGGTACATACATATGTCTCGTCATGTCATTCATTAGTGATCATCATAGCCCTTCCCCGTTTGATCCCCTGAGTAAACCTTCCTTCCCCCTTGAACGCGAACCGGCGGCAATGCAAATCACAATATGGTACACTATAGACTGCCACTGTTGAATTCGTCCCCTTATTCCTTGCCTCGCAATGGTGTAAGCTGAGCCTTCCTTCCCGGGGCTCTCGTGCTCTTTATTTTTCATTCATCATTCATCAGTCCTTACAAGCTTGGGCTGGTAGGCTCCCTTTATAGAGCGTGGGTCACGATCTCGGCGTAAATATCATCGGGTATCATTTTGACGATGGCCAACGCCGTCCGCTTAATTCGGTCCGCGTGCAAAGACGGGAAAGACCGTAAAAGCTTGTTGGGGCTATAACAGATCACGCGTTAATTTAGCAGATTCTCCAGGATTTGGGACGCGCCGAATCAGGTGTGCCGACTGCAGTGATCAATCAAAGACAGTGACTTACTTGTTAGACCCAAGCAGCTCGTTACGCATTATGATAAGCTGGGCGACGATGCACAGTATGTTGAGGTGCGGTCCATACGCAAATAGGAAGTCCCAGAGTCGCAGCACTTCAGGTAGCGGCGGCGTGCAGGCGCACAGTGTAAGCACTGAGGGAAAGGCGTAGATCTCGGCCGACAGGCCCTTGGAGACAAGGTAGATGTGCAGGCGAGCGTCGACGATGGCAAGGACCTTGTCGACGAGGGCGAGGCCCTTGTGCACACCGACCATGGCGCCGCGGATATAGGCCGGGCACTCCTTGGTGAGCAGCCTATGGAAGGCTACGAAAGCCTCGGCCTCGCTGCGGGCCGCGTACAGAAAGGGCGCGGCCAGCACGTTCATGCCCTGCACGTAAGTGCCGCCCGACGAGTACTCGGCCACGCTGGTCTCGGAGCTGTCGGTAAGGGTCAGGGCGCGCGAGCGGCTCGTACGCCCGGCCGGCGATGAAGCCGACGTCATGGAGATGTCGGTACGGGAACTGCCGGGTCGGCTTCCGGGGCGGCTGTCGGCGGCGGGTAGGGATTGGCGGCTGCTGGTGGGCCGGCGCACCTCCCGCGAATCGTGCATCTTCCACGCAATGGCGTTAAGAAGCCGGATCAGGCTGGCCTCGCTAACGCGCCGGCGGAAGAGGGGATCGGTAGTCAATGTTCGAAAGGTGTCGTTACGGATCTTGGAGTAGGCAGGCGACGCGCCCCGGTGGATGAGGGACAGATACTCATCCGTTCCCATGACCGGGGCGTCGAGAAGGATTAACCAAACATAGATGCGGACCGAAGACTTTTTTTTCGGCGACGCCTAAGTTAGCATAACGTAGCCAAGGCCAATTGAAGGGTAGGGAAAAGAGACGGGCGGGACTGGGTAGTCTTACCATGCCGTCGGTATCGGCCTTGATGCCCTGGTCCAGGACTTTCAGTCGCGTACTCTCCAATGCGCCCTTCACGTCTCCATCCGGGGGCCCATCGCGTATGAGGCGCTCTAGCGACATGCCATCGGCAGCGGCTGAGGTCCTGCTCAGGGCCGATCGTTTTCGATGAAGCGACATGGCGGGTTGGAGATTTCCTGGCGAAGCGGCATCGCTATTGGCACGGTTTCGTTGCGGAGATCGGGTGGAGGCCTGTTTGCGCGTGGGGGAAGCATTGCGCTCCTGGTGAAGCAGGCGCTGCTGGGAAATGAGCGATGGTTGCGCGGTCGTTCGCGCGGTCGCGCCCAGGTTGTGCGCCGACTGCAGCTTGCGCAGAGCACGATGTGTGCGCGGCGACGGTGGGGCGCTGATCTCAGTGACAAGATGCGGCGCCAGGGTCGGGATGGAATCTTGAGTTGGACTCGGCATCGTGGGAGTCGTCGAGACGGGGGACGGGCTTTGGGTAGCTTTTTTCTATCTTGGTATAATCCAATTGTGGGGGAGGTCACTGGTCATTTCAAGACATGTCGTCGTTTGGTTATCCTTGGATCTACAGTACCGTGTCTCTTTCTCCCGTTGTGTATGTGTGTGTCAAGTGGGAGGCTGGAAGCTAGCAACCTGGTTGGCCGGCTAGGACCTGCTATGTTTACACTTTACACGGACGGGCCTTATCTATCTTCTCTCGTTCGTTCTTACTCCCCGGCCCCGGGGGGGGGGGGGGGGGGGGGGGGGGGGGGGGGGGGGGGGGGGGGGGGGGGGGGGGGGGGGGGGGGGGGGGGGGGGGGGGGGGGGGGGGGGGGGGGGGGGGGGGGGGGGGGGGGGGGGGGGGGGGGGGGGGGGGGGGGGGGGGGGGGGGGGGGGGGGGGGGGGGGGGGGGGGGGGGGGGGGGGGGGGGGGGGGGGGGGGGGGGGGGGGGGGGGGGGGGGGGGGGGGGGGGGGGGGGGGGGGGGGGGGGGGGGGGGGGGGGGGGGGGGGGGGGGGGGGGGGGGGGGGGGGGGGGGNTCGCGGTGGGTTTTTGTCCCCCCCCCCCCCCCCCCCCCCCCAAAAGACGCGCCTTTTCGTGTTGCCCACCTCGACTTCTGTGTCTATATCATGGATGTACTTGGTGACGAGGAATTGAGTAGGTGCTTAGTCAATCAAGTTCCTGTAGGTATCGCCCACGCGCGGCATTGAAAAAACGATAAGATAATAAATAGTAGGAAAGCTCTTACCTCGTGCTTGCGTACTACCCTATTCCGGATTGGGTAAATTGTTGATGGCCCAAGGCTTTCTGTCGAATCAGGAGCTCTGCTGTTGGCCAAATTAGTAACGAGCAAGTGCATAGGTAGTAGTAGGTAAAGGGCAACTGTCCCTCGCGCAGAACCTCGCGCAGAACCTGGCGAGGGCTCCGGCAGAGAATTCCGCAACGGTTGCGATCGAGATGGCCCAGTGCAATCATTTCACGGCTTTGCTGCCGTGCCTGGCGACTTGCGGAACAGATCTGTATTAGAGATCGCCTTAGTAATCTAGTGCCGGGGCGTGCTAGACAAGTGGAGTTGATAGGTTAGAGATTTCTTGGGGCCAAAGGGCAGTTTGCAAGTTGCAGTTTGCTGGCGAGCAGATTTATTACATACTAACCTACAGAGTACTAATAAGTAACCTAGATAGTAGATATCTATCAGATCAGCAGGATGTATCATGTGGGATCCCTGAGATTCCAACAGGTACTCCGTACTTGCAGTACCCATTCAGGAGGGCTCATTCCTGGATTCCTAGAGAGAAGGAGGGAAGGCAGCCAAGGGTTGCAACATACAAGTACATGCGAGCTGATCTGGCCACACATGCAAGAGTGGCAGCACCGGTTTGGTGATTTCGGACGACCACTTGACAGGCTCATACGCTCATGACTCGATGGGGACTCTTTACATGTGGGAGACCAAGGGACTCCAAGACTCCAAAACTCCAAGACTCCAAGGGCAGCGGAGCGTTCGGCGAGCCACCCACTTGGGACGGACACTCGAACCTACGGGATAAACGAATCGACACAGACTGCCAGACGGGCACGTCACAACGGGGCCTTGATTTCTAATTGCTGCAAGAGGGGCAGGGCAGAGCTGGGCAAACTACCACATAGACTGAGGATAGTCTCATGCTGGAACCATGTATTAGTCGATGGCATCATTTGCATTTTTCTTGCGACATCCCGCTTGGACCAGAGGATGGCCCGTGACCCCGCCCGTTTCGAGGTGCCTACCTAGCCGACTACCAAGTAGGTGCCACCTCAAGTACGGGGATCCACCCCAGCCGCCCTGTACAGTACAGTAGGCCAAGAGCGTGGAGGAGGCTGTTGGCCGTCCCCTCCCATTCGATCCCATCCTCCATCGCCCACCTCGCCTCCAGGGCGCATGCCGAACTAGGCAATAGCCAATACCCAATAGCCAATACCCAATACTGCCATTGAATCCCTGGAAGGGGCACGCAAGCGACAATGTACGTACCGAATCAACCATGTCATCTCATCCTCTCTTCAAGGCACAATCTGTCGACGATCATCGATGCTGTCCACTTTGAGGGCGAGTTCCGAAGAGGGAGAGAAAGAAAAGAAGAAAAAAAAAAGGCTTCAAGACTGGGCTGTAGTTCGGAGGTCGGGAGAGGATCGGAGCCTTCAAATCACTGAGGTCAAGTTGCGGTTCCTCCTCGAGAACCATCCATGATGTACCGTACTCGTACTGTCTCTATTTGGCTGCGGTACTTCCTATCCCGTATCTTGCAATTTCCCTCTGTTTATGACAATATGACGAGGGTTTGATCTAATCTGGTCGGGCGCCCCTTACACCCATGATACGTACTTGCTCAGTAAAGTCAAGGATCCGTATCCCCTCGGATATCCATTCCCTCCCTCGTGCTGGGGAGCTTGTGCTCAGGCTGGCTGTTCCGGCTGGGGCGTTGGGAACCTGGGAATTCTTTGGCTGATTTATCAGCCAATTGCCATCTGGCTCTATCACACGTCTCTTGAATATTAGGTCTGTGTGCCTGTGTGCCTGTGTGCCGCTGGGCATCGGGCACTTCGGCGCCCCCCCCTTGACCCCGTTCGATGTCAGGTTTCTCGGCTGGTGAGATATATACTACTGTCTTGGGAGAGGACTACCAGACTACCAGGACTACTACAGCCACTAAGCCTTGGCCTTGGGATTTGCATGGGGATACGATTGCGCAATGGGCAGGCTCTGACATCCAGCGAACCATTATTATTATCCATTGTTCAATCCTGCAAGGGTGGGTAAGACCGAACTGTGGGAACTCGCCTTTCTTGGTACGGGGTCTTCGCTATAGCACTACAAACGCCTCCATCCAGCATATGCACACTCGAAAAAGTGAGCTGCCCATGGGAGTTGTTGTGTGATCCATTACCCCGTACGTTCCCTCGACGATTATTCCCCCCCAACTAATCTGTCTCAGAAATAAGAAGAGGGAGGGGGCTATATCTCACGACATCGTGATTTCAGCTCATTGTTTGATAGGTCGAAACCCCATCAAATCCCAGAGTCGACACTTCATCATTGAATTACCTAGTCAAACTCGCGGGCGATCTTCTGTTTTAGTCGTGACGGACCAATCAGCTTCAGCTTCTCCCGGCCGCCCTAGTATTAGGCCATAACAGCCCAAATACTACTGCTAATAACAAGGAGAAGCTTACTAGTCGCTCCCGAAGTTCTGTCTACCTACTTCTTCGGATTAAGGCCTTCCAACATCTTCGCAATATATTCTCGCCCTTTCCGATCTTGGAAAGACACTCTGTTCGAGGCTCGGCCAAAGTTACGCCTCTTCCAACTTCCGATGTCTCCCTAGAGTGCTTATTGCAGCAGCAGAGACATCCCAACGGCTGTCATCCCCTCGTCTCTCAGCTTTCCCAGCACGTGCTATTGCGTCTTCCGCGCTACTGCCGTGCTCATCGAGAAGGTCGCATCACGTCTTCCGCCCCCCTTTGGCATCCGTCGAGGTCTAGACGGTCCTCGTTCGAAGAAGCAACGAGCCCACGACCATCATCCCATCCTCATACCTCAGCTCGGCTCAGCTGTGCTTGAGCTCGCGGACGCCGCATCTGCGACCCTTTGCGCCTGGTCAGCAGCACTGGGACTAGCATCCATCCGCATACCGACAAGCTCACCAAGCTTCCTTGTCCCTTCGGCCAAGCCACGCGCGTGGCACTATCGACCACACACTCGGGTCGCTTAGTTGTTTCATTCCAGATCGGGACATCATTACTTCAACCCTGGACGGTTACCCCAAGGACCCATCTCGGCTCCCGCCTGGAGCCTCGTGTGTTGTGGCATAAAGACACACGGCATCTCCCCCAGTTTTTACCCCAACAGAGAGGAGGTGCTTTCTCCTTGTACTTCTGCATAGCAGGCCCTCAGATCCTTCACCATGCCTTCACGTTCAAGTATTGGTCACGGCTTAGCCAAGGTCCTGGGCATCAAGCTCGACGCCCCGGAGAGCTCACGAGACGAGGTCACTAGGGGAGAATCGGTATTCTCTACACAGACGACAGACTCCTTCGTCGAGGAGCAACCCACCTCCGTAGAGTGGCTATCCGAGCTCGTGCCTACGGGCGACGAGGTCTACGCCTACATCAAGTCGCTCTTCCCCTTCTTATCTTGGATTGGCTTTTACAATGTACAATGGCTCATTGGCGACCTCGTAGCAGGTATCACCATCGGAGCTGTGGTGGTTCCGCAGGGGATGGCCTACGCCAAGCTTGCACAGCTTCCCGTCGAATTCGGTCTGTACTCCTCTTTCATGGGCGTTCTGATATACTGGTTTTTCGCGACGTCCAAAGACATAACAATCGGCGTAAGTACATGCCCTAGACAAGCTTCCCGTTGCCTTGTTCTCGCTAACCACCTCTTAACAGCCTGTTGCCGTCATGTCCACTGTTTCCGGTAACGTCGTTCTCAGGGCTATCGATAAATACCCGCAGTATAAGGATGAACCATGGGTCATCGCACAGGCCTTGGCCATTATCGCAGGTTCGGTGGTGCTCTTCATAGGTCTGCTTCGCTGGGGATGGATCGTGGAGATTATTCCATTGGTGTCGTTGGCCGCGTTCATGACGGGGTCCGCCATTAACATCGCAGCCGGCCAAATCCCTACCATGATGGGTATCGATGGCTTCTCGACCAGAGACGCCACCTATTTGGTGATCATCAACACCCTGAAAGGGCTCCCACGTACAAAACTCGACGCGGCTATGGGACTGACGGCACTGGCAATGCTGTATCTGCTCCGCATCGGGTGCAGTTTTGCGGCGAAGAAGAATCCATCTCGTCAGAAGATGTGGTTCTTCATCTCGACACTGCGCACTGTCTTCGTCATCTTGCTGTACACCATGATCAGCTGGCTGGCCAACATGAACCACAGAAAAGACCCCAAGTTCAAAATCCTGGGCAACGTCCCGCGAGGCTTCCAGCACGCGAAAGTGCCGACGGTGAACTCTGAGATCATCGGGTCATTCGTCTCAGACTTGCCGGCCGCCATCATTGTACTCCTGATCGAACATATAGCCATCTCGAAATCCTTTGGTAGAGTCAACAACTACACGATCAACCCTTCACAGGAAATGGTGGCTATTGGAGTTACGAACTGCATCGGTCCTTTTCTGGGCGGATTCGCTGCCACTGGCTCATTCAGTCGCACAGCCATCAAATCAAAGGCCGGTGTACGCACCCCTTTCGCCGGTGTCATCACAGCTTGTGTTGTCTTGCTCGCCATTTACGCTCTTCCTGCCGTCTTCTTCTATATCCCTCAATCGTCGCTATCGGCTGTCATCATCCATGCCGTAGGCGACCTCATCACGCCGCCCAACACTGTCTATCGGTTCTGGCGCGTGTCACCTTGGGAGGTCATCATTTTCTTCACCGGTGTAATCGTGACAGTCTTCACTACCATCGAGACTGGTATATATACTACCATCGCCTTTGCCTTTGCCGTCTATCTCTTCCGCGTCTTGCGGACACAAGGCCGTTTCCTCGGTCGGGTGCAAGTCCACTCCGTTCTCGGGGACCATATTATCGGCCACGATAGCAAGGTTGTTGGTGACTACGGAACCTTTGAGCAGGCCGACAAAGATAAGAGCTTGTCCCCTCCTACTCGAAACGTCTTCATCCCCGTGGACCACCGAGACGGCACGAACCCCGAGGTTGATGTCGCCAGCCCTCATCCCGGCGTCTTCATCTACCGCTTCTCCGAAGGCTTCAACTACCCGAACGCCGGCCACACCTTGGAGCACCTCACCACGCACATCTTTGCCAACACCAGGCGGACGCAGTTGGACAACTTTGCCCGCCCGGGAGACCGACCGTGGAACGACCCGGGTCCTAAGAAGGGCCACGTGGAGAACCTGGACCTTCCGACGCTCAAGGCCGTCATCCTCGACTTCAGCTCGGTCAACAACGTGGACGTGACGGCAGTGCAGCAGCTGATCGACGTACGCAACCAACTCGACCGCTACACAGCGCCCGAGGTGGTCGACTGGCACATCGCCTGCATCACAAACCGCTGGACCAAGCGCGCCCTCGTCTCCGCCGGCTTCGGCTATCCGACCGAGCGCGCCGACGGCCTGCACCACCGCTGGCAGCCGATTTTCAGCGTCGCCGAGATCGGTGGCGAGTCCTCGGCGGCCGCCCAGGCCGAGCGTGCCGAAAACGAGAAGGAAATCTCGGCTCTGCACCGCCGACGGTCCGCCAAGCAGGCCGGCGGTGACGACAACCTGGATATCGATGCCATCGAGCGCGGCCAGGCCGAGCCCCTGCCCGGCAAGACGAGCTCGTCGTCCAACGACAGTCTTTCGGTCGACAACGCCAAGGTGCAAACCGCAGGCGTCAGCCACAACAGTGACTCGGCGCCTCGCACGCCCCGCCGCGTCGCCATCCACGGCCTCAATCGTCCGCTCTTCCACATCGACCTGACGAGCGCGCTGCAGAGCGCCATCGCCAATGTCGAGGCGCGCAATCAGGCCACATCGGCGCCGCAGCAGCCGCAGCCCCACGAACAGTTGGATGAGACGATAATACGATAATACCACCGCGGTTGCAGGCGTGTTTGCACGTGTGTTGCACAGGGATGGTACGATGCTATTTACTTATTCCTGACGTCTCTTCGATTTGATGAAGTTATGACTTTGTTTGTTTATGGTTGATTGTGCGTGCCCAGACAGGATGCTCGCTTAATCTCGTTCCGGAGGCAGTATGTGGTTCCTCCTGATTCAGAGAGGAGCGTGGGCTTGGGCCAGATATATATATATATATATATATTCACGTTCATGGTTATCATAGCGTGGTGTGTGTATGTACGCGTGTGTATGGTTTGTTCATCATGGGAAGGGAAACTGGGCCTCAGATGATGGTCTTGCTTGCAAGGTGTCCGGTTAGGTTTTGGCACAACATCTTTTTTATTTGTGCATTGTGTATCTGTGCGAGAAACTGAACGGGTTGAGGACCAATGTGTGGGATTTGTGGGAAGGGATATACCTGCGACTGGCAACGTCGCGCGCGCATTTGGTAGTTTGGAATGTCAATACAGATGTTGTTTACTACAATATAACGTGATATGTCAGCGTATCATGAATGATGATGATGATGATGTGAATAGGGAGTTGAGCTTTTATGCAAAACATGTGAATGATTCATTCTATATAGAGAGTAGGTTGCCCTAGCCGCCTTGGTTTCCTAATACAGTCTTTGGGGTTTTCTCTTATTTCTTGCGCTGTTTGATGGGGGCAGCCAGTGCCCGTCCATCTGGTTCTGGTATTTCTGGTGTACAAGTGGGATGGAGCGGGTATAAAGAGATGGTATAGAGAAGGGAATCTTCACAGAAGAGTTCCAGGAAAGGAATGACGAGAAAGGCATTACGAAACAGTTGAAAGTGCTCAGATGGATAAGGGGCGAGGGAGCTAACAGCGACCAAGAATATCGACAAAAGAAGTGAACCATATCCCCGGAATCAAGAGCCAGTCTTTTCCGAGAGCGTTGATTTTCGCGCGAGTTGACTGTTCAGAGATTACGGCCGTGTAACTTGAGAGGAGCCTTTACTTCATGCGCTTGGCTTTGCTGTCTTGTCCTCCTGATGACCGCTTTGAGCCGCTCGGGCTGCTGGTGTTGGAGTGCCGGGCCTTCTTAACGACTCTGCGCAGTTTGTCGAGGTATGTGTCCGGGATACCATATCCGAATTGGCCGAGTGTGTCGATGACGGTGCTGATCTCGGCAGTGAAAGGATATATGTTGGGAGGTGGCATCGACTCCAAAGTACTAGTGATGAAATCACGATCTCTGTCGCCGAGCAGGACATAGTAGAGATTCCGTTCGGCCCGGACTTCTCCATCGAGGGGCACGTTCCGTTGGACGACCTCTTGGATCATATGGACCAGAAAACTGATGATTTCGTGGCGCTCCCTGTCGCTGAGGGGGCGATCGGTGTGCTGGATGATCGACTTGATCTGCCTATCAACATCCAACAGATGCCCAGCACACCACTCAGCATTTTTGACTCTACTGTGGGACGGTCGACCTGGTGCCAATCTAAAAGCGTCAAATTTGGACATGGCCGTCTCTACTCGCCACTGCAGCTTCCTCAGCGGGCTTCTGAGAAGCTCGTCGTACCTCAGGGAAGACCTGAAGTACTGGAAGAAGGAGTCGTTTCGAAGCAGCATGCGGAAGACGGTGCCTTCTAAATCCCTGGCCTTGATGACCCTCTTGCCTTTGGTGGGGTGGGTGAAGAGATCAGGTCGGTAGCCTTCCGTTGGAGCGGCATTGAGCGATGCCAGCATCTCCCTTATGGTATGGACGCGACGCGGGTTGACGCGGTTGTCCTCGTTGGTGTCCATGTCCGGCACTTGTGAGTGCAGAGCTTCGGCCAGCATATCGAGGTGGAACTCGTGGATCCTTTCGTAAATGTTGCCCAGTTCGCTAGGATAGCCCCCGGTCGTCAACGTGAGCGGGCTTGTTTGTGCTGGCTCCAACTGATTCGTGATCTGGTCGTACAGCCAGAGCATGTGACGACACGGACGTTGGGTTCTGGCGTGCTCCTGGCAGGAGCAATCAGGCAGAGATTGCTGTGTTCCGGGCCGAATGGCCCGAACTGAGTGCTGGACAAGCTCGGCAACCTGGAAGACAATGAATTCTTCTCTTGCTTTGCATTCCTGTAGTATGCATTTAGGGGGGTCTGCTCCCATGATCTCGGCTATTTCCTCATGCGTGGCTTCGTCAAGTTCATCCAGGGAATAGGATAGTCCGGAAGGAAAAGTGATAGAGCCATCGGGATTGCAGCCCGGGTCAACTGAGTCATGCTGGGATTCGGCAGGCGAGTCGTCCGGGTTTTGGATACGGCTCCGGCTTCGGGTGGTGGGCGGCATGCTTTCAATGGAAAGCTGACTGAAGCGTTCGCTTGGCGACGGTGGAGTCATGAGGAAGCAGTGACAGAGGCTCAATGTCTCAGAAGATGGTATATCGGACAGGTATGGAGGGCACATGAGATGCTATATATATCTCTCTTTCTGCAGGACAGGGGCGGCAGCCCAAGCATTTATTATGGGAAGGCATCTGATATCATGGAAAATGGGGTGCAAGACCGAAGAACGGGACCGCTTAGGACCACTTAGTCCATGTTGGCCTAAGAGGGGGACGGGGGGGGGGGGGGGGGGGGGGGCCGGGAGGGGGGGGGGGGGTGGGGGGGGGGGGGGGGGGGGGGGGGGGGGGGGGGGGGGGGGGGGGGGGGTGGGGGGGGGGGGGGGGGGGGGGGGGGGGGGGGGNCCCCCCCCCCCCCCCCCCCCCCCCCCCCCCCCCCCCCCCGCCCCCGCCCCCCCCCCCCCCCGCCCGCCCCCCCCCCCCCCGCCGCCCCCGGAAAGAGGAAAGGGTGGCATGCATGTTCTGCAAGCACCAATCTCGACGATAGTTTGGACACCGCTATGACTCTGATGGAGAAGAAGATGGGCGATGCAGGTAGAGAGAGGCGTGCATGGAACAAATCCATATCAAGCGACTTGGCCGTCCAGGGCCCAATATCGGAGAAGAGCGATGGCCGATGAGTCAAGCCGAGAGAGAGAGAAAGAGACAAAGAGAGGGTGGTATTGTCTGGCGGATTTGGTGCAAAGGGCATGTTAGTGAGGTTGCGATGATGGAGCCAGGAGCAATAGTCGTTTAGGAGGTGGTGTTGACGATCCGGCTAACCTAACCTTGGGTGAGGACGTTGAAGTCGAAATTTCCCATTGGAGCAATGGAATGGGGGGGAGGGGGGAAGGGGAGGCTTCAGCCCTGTAGCCTCCCTGTAGCCTCCCTGTAGCCTCCCTGTAGCAGCTCTGTAGCCTTGGGTCTCTTGCTTTTTGCTTCTTGCTTCTTGCTGCATCGCCCTGCGCCCACTGCCTGGGGGCTGCTGATTGGCGGGTAAGCGACTAGACGCGGCAGTCCAACTGGGACCATGTGCTGTTTCTGCCTTGCTGAGGCCTCGAGCTCACGATATAAAGGTCGTGGGCCACGCCTGATGCGGCCGACTGCTGGTTTGGAGCAGACAGTTTGTTGCGGGCTAGCTGGTTGCGTCTAAAAAGGCCGGCATTTACGGCCCCCAAGCCACCGATGGCCGCCAAAACTGGCCGCCTCTACTCCCCCTACCCCATTTGGCGCGGCCCATTTGAGCGGCCCGGCGAGGCTTTTCCTTCTCTTCTGCTCCTCGTCTGCCTTTCTACCTCATTCTCACGACGCTCGTGGCATGACGAGAATTGGAGTAACACACGTTGGAGCCCTCCAAGAACGACCCAAGAATCATTGAACAGGCAGCGCTCTCTCCGAGATTGCACGACCCCCGTTACATCGAGGCAGTAGGCAAGAGGTAGGTATTTGGAAAGAGTAACAACTAACGGCCAGCACCAGCCTGCACAGCTTGCACAGCTTGCAGACCTAGCAGACCTAGCAGACCTAGCAGACCTAGCAGACCTAGCAGACCTAGCAGCCTAGGATGCGATACAATGAATGATACTTACTCACATGTAGGTTACATGATTGATGCGGCCAATCAAGTGGCCCGCCCAGCACTGCCAAGCGAGCGTTCGACCCCCATACTGGATTTCCGAGTCGCCAAACAAGCGCGATAGGATGGCATACGACGACTACCTACACACTATTCACATCAATAACCTATTCATCCACTTCACTTCTCTCCTCAGCCCCGAATAGGCCCCATCAAGGCTTCGGCCCGGTCCTGCTATTGCTTCTTTCCTGTTGTTTCCTGCTCACATGCCCTTGCCTACCTGCCTACTTGCCTCCTTGTCTCCTTGCCTCCTTGCCTCCTTGTCTGCCCCCGCCTGCCTACTGACTGCCTGCATGGCCCTCCACGACATACATCCTAGACAACACTTTTGCTGCTCATTCCATACCCGCCTCAGCGCCTCCTGGCCACCACTTGACGTCGGCGCCAAGGTTGCTGCGTGAGGCTGAGCCCTGGCCGTTCGTCTCCTACTTCTCCAATCAAGAGCACGAGGGCTCCAGCTCCCACGACATCCTCCCCATCGTTCTGGAAAGAGTGGATAGGCAACAAGACCCGATCAAGGGGATCATGCTGAAACATGCAAAGAGCGTGTGCAGAGCTCCTATGCACCTCTTGTTGGCCAGGCTTCCACCGATGCCTCCGTCCCAAATGTATGATTCGAGAACTTATGGGGCAGCAGACGATGGCTGCGGTGACGGATCTGTGACCCCTGGAACCCCTGGAACCCCTAACCTTTGCAGATTGCCCATAACGAGATGAGCAAAATCCATTAACAATCCCGCCCATTCCTGACTCTCTGGGGAAGATCATTTCCGATTGGTCATGCAGCCAAAGTCGACGTGTGGTTATATCGTAGGGACCCGCTTCACGCTCACGGTTTGATTTGCTATCGGATATTTGGGCATATTATTGCTTAAGCGCCAGTATATGTCAGATACAGTGCTCGCATGTGTCGCACTGGTGACGTGACTCAAGGGGATGGCTCCAGAGCTTCTCGTGATTGCGTATCAACAACGGCCACCCCAGGAAGGGGGTCGAGCGGGCCAAATGCCTGCCTTGGGAGTATTGAGGAAGTCGACACGGCTTGCAGTCATCTACGACTGGCCTCACACAAGTATGATGTGGAAATACCAATCATGATACCAGGGGCCGATCGTTGAACCATCGGGGGATGAACCAACAACCCCGAGTTGTAAAGCTCACTCAAGCGGTGAAGATTCCAACGTCGCTGTGCCAGATTCCTGGCCTCTGGTGCGTTCATCTGGCAAACCCGTGGCTATGGGACGGATGGCCCGTGGCCAGGCCAGGCCCCAGGTTGGAGGCCACAGGATTGACCAGAGTGACCCCCCTCTCCTAGGACTTCTCCACGCCAAGGCATACTTACCTATCTTTGGACTCTTTGGAAATATAGTCAATGCATACATGTAGCCAGTCCCAAGTTGTTTGCGATGCGATCTATATTAAAACTCACAACGTGGCCGCAACTATGCATCATCCTGTTGGCTTACTTGAGTATAGTACCCCCAACATCTGGAAAAGCCCTGCACCGCCATCAGACAAGCCGACTTACAGCAACCCCTTTGAAGGAATAGTCTTACCCCGCCAAACATCGAGTATTCATTTGGGGGCTCGCCGACCGAGCTTAGCCAAGGAGTAAAAGAAACCGGAGGGCATGGGGGGCAAGTGCGGCTTGGAATGCCAATGTGGACATCGCAGATCGGAAAGAGACGTTTCACTTACGGAAGTCGTACCCCAGTCTGTCACTGTATCGACCTTGGCTTTGGGGCGGTGCAAATGGTTAGAGTAGCTTGAATTGGTCTTGTATGTCGCAATTTCTTGTCATAACTAACATGTGTTTAACATAGCTAGACATATGAGCCCCCGAAGGCGAATGCTCACAATTTACAGGAAGCGGCGTGGTCGTTCCTAACATGGAATTCAACTTGTATAAAATGACATGACGGATGCGGTAACAAGAGGCCTTCCGAGTTTTTAAGGGTATTATAATCGATGAACAGCAATTGTTGTACAGTGGATAGGTTGGGGCGTTGTTAAGGACCGCACAGCTTCTCCCGCAGTCGTCCTAGTTCAGCCAAGACCTCTCGAATGGTGGGACGATCATAGAAGTTGTCCTTCCATGCCCCGGCCGCTTTCTGTTCCAGCCTCAAAGCGATGAATTCCTCTGCAACCTGCAGCTCAGTCTCCCAGAACGCGCGAGCGGCAGCCTGGACTTGATCAGCAGTCTGTTCCTTCGCCGGTCGGTTTCGGAGCACCAGTATGCTTCCCTGACGTTGCACGATGCGGCTGAGGGTTTCCCGTCGGCCTCGAGTGCACCGATCGATCAGATCTCTCAGCTCTGGCGGTGTGCGCTGGTATTCAGGGAACTCCAAATCCGACTCTAAACGGTACGACTGCCATATCGCGGCCTTCTGCGGACCGCTCACGCCTTCAAAGATGCACCAGAGCACCCTTCCCAGCATGTAAACCTCTGCCGCCTCCTGTTCGATCGGGCTGAGACAGACCCAAGAGAGGTTGTACCCGTCCCTGGGGTTCGTGTACTGGTCGTCCTCGAGGCGCGCGTAGTTGGGCACCAGCTCACCCAAGATGTCCTGGTATTTATCTCGTACGTCCTCCGATATGCGCTCTTCGACGGCCACGAGACGGACATACTCGACCGAGTTGACTTCTGGGGCAGCAAACTCACACCACACCCCTCGCTGCTCAAAATCCACCATGATGATGTCGTCGTTTGCCGAGAGAACAACATTGTCAAGTCGTAGATCGGGATAGTATGTGCCAGTTGTGCTTCGTAGATGTTCAAGGGCCGTGGTCAGTTGTATGCTCCACTTGAACTGTTTGGAAGCATGCAGTTGGTCATGGATGCGGAGCTGTGGCAGGATATCCCGAAGACTGCCCTTGGGCTGGTATGCCGTAGTGAACCCAGCAATCGCTTTCTTAGCACCGAACTGGCAAGTCTTCTTGACAATATGGACTGGCCGTGGAATCACATTGGAGTGTGGCAGTATTGTACTCAGGATTTTGAGCTCGTGATAGAGATACTTGAACCCGCTTGTGAGAGCCTTGAAAATGTATAGCTGCCCTTTGATACGAGCGAGGCAAACGCTGTCATGTAGGACCTTGACAACGTCCACGTCGAAAAAATCGACTTCCTCAGGAAACGTAAACTCGTGTCCCCAGATATCCGCCAGCTGTGACACGCTCAACAGCTGACGCTCCAAATAGTGGTTGGGCCCGATCCTGACCTGTATTTGGTGGATATTGAGAGACAGGTTTTCCAATACTAGGCGGGTGCCAAACGGTGCTCTTCTGTAGAACTCGCCAAAGGATTCAATGTCCTCAAATTCTGTGTGGACCCAAAGTTGCAGCGTTCGGATGATGTGCCTGGTGATTGCGAGCCTCGACAGCCTCTCCGAATCCTTGGTGTGGAAAGCAAGGTTGAGGTCAAGCTGCTGGCGAAGCAGAGGTGACTGGTTCTCGGGAATGAAGACGTCCATCCGAATGGGAGGAACTGGGGAGAGAAACAAAGGGATGGCATAATACTGGGTACCCAGGCCAGCACAACCGTCGATTCGCCAGCATACGTCCTTTGGATAGTCAAGACTGTCTACTCGATTGCACGGGTTCAGCAGAGAGCTGGCCCACGTAAGCTGGGCAAGATCATGATCGGTGTCGAGAGCCCCGTCGTCTTGCTCCGGTGAGAAGGCGGCGGTAGGGTGTACAACCTCCTGGATGGCCTTAGGGGTCAAATCCATGTCGATGTCCTAATATCCCCTGCACAGCACTGATGACTTCGTGTCACGGTGGGGAGGCAGGCTCGCCCAAGATAAAGTAGACAGATGATGATGGTGGCAGGCTGGCTGGCTGGTTGTACTTTGAATCAATGTGATCAAGAGTCTTGACTTTATCATGATGCAACCCAAACTGCATGCGAAATTATTCCTTGGTGACGCAAAAAAGAAAGCAACATGTCCACTTGCACCTGGCCGTCCCCCCCTGTGGCTTGATCGGGAGATGCTAGAAACCAACTAATGAAGGCAAGTGCGTTCGGTGTGAGATGAAGCAGGTAGCCCAGGTAACCTAGGTAGCCTTCTGTAAAGTGTGAGGGAGGCCGGGGGGACACAACCTACGTACGATTGAGGTCGAGGTCGAGGTGTACGAGGAGCCGAGTACGGAGATGGACTGACTACGTTGCTTGCTTTGCCAGCTTGCTGACGCGATGACACTCTCATTCGGTTGCACACCGGTGGGGCTCCACCTTTTCGATCGTTTGTCTTTTCTTGCCTCGTCTTGTCTTGCCTTGCCTTGTCTTGTCGTGTCGAGCCGAGGAAAGGGACGAACAACATGGAAGGACCTAGCCATGGAAGGTCGACATGGGCATGATGAGCAGAGCACATGATCACATGAGCATATGAGCACATGAGCACTCCAGGGGGGCTAGCTAGCTACCTTGATGTTTAGATTTTAGCAAGACAAATCGGAACACCACGCGTCCAGAGTTCCGTTACAAAGCCGACGCAGATTGGTGGGGACCTCCTCTCACCGGTACTGCAAGCCACCGTGTTTGCTACAAAGCATTCAGAGCGTTGGCCGGTTGATTGGCTGGTTGGATGTAAGAAAAAAAGAACATAGAAAAAGAAAAGAAAAGAAAAAAACTGCCCCAGATCTGGGTCGACAGAGCGGCAGAAGGAATTGCATTGCACCAGAGCACCGCAGCTTTAAGCGACAATACCCGTTATTTCGCATGCTGGGATCCGCCCTTTCCGTCAACAAATGCCAGAATCTTGAATGGCAATCTGTTGCTCGTTTCCTGATTGATAAACCTAACAAGTTGAGGCCAAGCTCCTGGCTAGCAGCATATATGATGTACGGAACTGTACACTCACGCATTAGTGCATACATTCATATATACATACCATATACAAATACCAAGCAGCGCAGCCATGTCTAGGCACGGGACACATACGCCCCTACATGACCTAAGGTAGGTCGGTAGGTCGCTCATGTACGTAAGCGGCAGCCACTCGAGTCGGCCAGAGCCTGGTCGGTTCGGCTTTGCATGTTTGCTTGCTGGCACCTCGTATGCCCAACGCCTGGCTTGTATACGGTCAAGTTCCAACGACAGAACAAGCGAGTACTGTAGCATCGTGAACGCAACTTCCATAGACGACCTCGAATGACTACACCTACCCCTTCAACGCCTCCGAACTGACTGTGACACAAGTGGGCTCGATGAAATCGCAGCGGGGACATTAGTCTCGTGCTCTAGCTGTGTCGGTCGCCGATCATCGTGGGCAAGATGTTTGCTTGTCTCGACTCGGTATTCCGACGATTCTTCCGATGATGGCCCAGGCAGCGGGCACCGCCTCTCGACATGGACGCGGCACAAGTGCCTCAGCTAGGAGAGACGCCATGGCATTCCCACCGTCAAGAGCTGTTGCCACATGCGCTCACACCCCTATTCCTCCTATCAAAGGCCCGTAGATGCGTTTTGTCGTGTCGTGTCGTGTCGTGTCGTGTCGTCCAGAGTCTCTAACAGTGTGGTATTGCATTGCGACGCTGCGGATCCTGCGGGAAACGGTCGAGGATTCACATCCCTCTTTTCTCTGTCTGCCTTTGTGGAAATCGCCAGTTCGGTACATACAGAGAGAAGGGAAAGAATTGACCAGTACTACAATTTCAAGAGGCCTCCTCCACATATAGCACTAACAGCCTGCCCTTAAATGTTCGAGAAGTGCTATACTACGTGAGTTACTATGTAATTCCCACGTCATTGGTAAACACTCCACGTACTCTGGTGAACCCCTGCACAGAAGCCCATGCGGGCTTACTCAATTGTTTATCGCCGCGCGTACCTTGGTAGTTGGGTTGTTCAATGTCCAGCCGTACATACATTAGTTGGTGTGATCGATACCAGTAGCATGGTGGCATGAGTGGAGTATGTGTACTGCTGCACCTACGGGAAGGCGCAGCATTGTCTCCATGGGCCGGGCAGGAGGTTTGTAGCCGAGCGCGCAGGCATCTGATAGTGATCAATGGACTGGCGATCCATTGATCCATCAAGTACTGGAGTGGTACTCACGAATGTATCAGGTCGCACTGCGTGTATGTAGTTGATAGATCCAATGTGGGGGGCAAGTAAGCAAGGCAAATACATCAGGTATATATGCGTGCATATGCTAAGATGTATCGAGCGCATCAAACCAGACAGCCAGAGCGTAGCCATGCCACTAGGTGGGGGAGCGAAGGTAACACCGGCTTCATCTGTACCTGTACCTGTCTTCCCTGGGATACCCGCCTACCTTCTGGGCGGGCGGGCAAAGAGTGAGAGAAAATCAGACATGGTGATGAATGCCGACTTCGGGATAAAGTAGAGTCGTTCTTCTGTAGGAGAATGACTCCTGAAGCACTTGGGAATTTGTGTAAGCAATAGACTGGACAGAGACAGCGAACCCAAGAACCCTGGCGTGCGACATCTGCGACTGTTGCTCGTTGCTCTCCACCGCAGCCTTAGTCAGCTCCCGATGAACACCTCCTGTCAGAGATGGTTCGCGAACACCCGCATCAACTGGTATGATGCAGCCACCCAAGCCAGAGGGCCGAAGCTGATGCTGCAAGGCAGACGGCGTCCGAGGTTGAGGTTCTTCGCGCATGTTTGCCCACATGTAAGATGGCCAATTGAGTTGCACCCACAACGGTCTTTTCTTGCATCCCGAACCTGGACATCTCTTGCTGTTACAGGCTGACGCGTGGTGAGAGCGATGCTCCAGACGGACTGGACTCGATGCTATGGGTAGCCGGGCCTCCAAGAACTGCCCTCATGATGCTGCTGTATATGCTGTCCCACACCCCACGGCTTGACTTGACAGAACCGGTCAAGTCGAGCGTGCGTAATTTGATCGTCATGATTCGGTCATTCGATCCTGGCAGTTCGGGCCATCAGCACGATGGTGGACCTCGGAGGCCGCTGCTCTAAGCACTAATTTACGGCTTGACACTTGAGAGACTTCAGACTTGAGAGACCTGACAGCCTCGGGCAAGGGGGCAGGGCTAGCGACCATTACCCAGTGGAGTGGCAGATGTTGCACCGGTCTGCTGGAGTTATTTGGTTGTCAGAAACCCGGGATATATGGCATAGGATGATAGTTGGATAGGTAGACCATTTGCCAGATTGATCAAACCAAGAAAAGCGCGAAAAGGGGAACTTGATAACCTAGTTTGGTTAGTATTTAGTGTCATTCATGATGTACTTGCCTATCACATCGGCAGCTCGACTTTTCCAATGCTTGCACTGACACCACCACGCCGGTGGGCCCCCCCCCCTCCAAGTCTTGTTCTAAATCAGACTCTCGGGCAATCTGTGGATTCAAGTTGGGGGTCTGGGGGTCTGTCCGTCCGGAATGTTCCAAGCTGCTTCTAGCTTCTGGCTTCTGGCTTCTGGCTTCTGGCTTCTGGCTTCTGGCTTCTGGCTTCTGGCTTCGTACGACGTAGTGGCAGCCTTGCACATGTCTAGGTACCTAAGCATCAATGTCTTTGTCTGGAACTTAGCAACATGGCCGTCTCGAACCTTGCCGACTCTAATTGTACGACAATTCAAACTACCTACATAGACCTAAGGTACCTGCCTACCTAAGCACCTAGCTCCAGGTTCAGGATCGTGCATGCTCACCGCATACAACATTGAGAAAATCAAGTCTCACCGAGCCCCATGCTTGCACCGCTGTGGCGGCAGTGGCCCGTCACATCCAGCCTCTGTGCCTACCAGCACGACACCAAACACCGGTGAATTGATTGCCTTACTAACCTAGCCACATTCGTAGCGAGCATGCTCACGATGCCTCTGTTACAGCCCTGCATCGGCACAGATTCTACCCGTCACAGCCATCCAAAACCAACAGCGGGCAGCAAATCATCGTAGCGGAGAAACAATGGCTACATGTAACTCACGTGAGTGGCTGGGCTTTCCTCCGGGGAAGTTGGGGGCTAGCGAATCACACGCCATACGGGTCACAACCCTACAGCACATATCAGTGGACGATGGGTAATCTCGATCTTCTGGCTGGACCTCTCACGTGCATTCGGCTGCAAGCTCCGTCTGACCACAGAACCGGCCCCATCGAGCGAGTCCAAGGCCCATGGCCCAAGGCAGGTTTGCCCAATGCCGCAGAGGTTGTCGTTTTCGGAAAGTAGTACCATTCACATCGGCACCGACATAGTATTCCAAACTGCCTGGACACATACGTTGAGAAGAACCGAAAAGAGATGAGGTGAAACTGCATAACGTGAAATCGATACCGCTACTGCTCACCAGCATGGATATGGGCCTTGCGAGGGACTTTTATTTGGGCGGCATCGTATTAACCTATCACACTGTCTGCACCTCGGACCCGTCAATAAGGCTTGGGGTGCTGGCTGGGCTGGGGTGAGAACTAGTAACCTGGAACATAATTCTGCAGGGGTTCCCTCAGGCATTTTAAGTACCCAAAGGTGATGCGGTAAAATCGCCCATGTGGGTTTCCTTCCGTAGGAAGCCTGGGGCACAGTTGATGGAGCGCACGCAGGGCACCGGTTGACCGGCCACACGGGCCTTATCAAGTCGCCTGGATCGTGCCAAGCCGTTGGAGGGTGCGAATGAAACGTCAAGGTGGACGATAGTAATCATGATGCAGTCAATCATTCGTGATGACTCTGACCGGCTCCTATCCATGGCAAATGATCCAACACGTGGCCATCTGTTGACGGCGGCCGATGCTGGGGGTGGTTCCCGCCCCGCTTGCCATGGAGACCCTGGAAGCGTCGACGTCTCTATGGAGGACTGGGAAATGAGGAATTCTTTGGGGGGTGCTGGACACGGCGGGGGATTGGAGGCCATCCTTCTTCGCTTGCTTGCTTGCTTTTCGTTGGCCATAAGCTGATAATGCACGACATGTTTCGTTCGGCCTTACCCTTTCCTTGTTCGCGCACGCGGTCAGATGACAAGCTCGTGTGATAAGCAAGCAAGCAGCCGAATGTCAGTCAGGCCCAGCACGCATGGAGAAACGGCGAAAAGCAATGGGACACAGAGGTAGTATAACGGATTTGGCTAGCTGCAGTCTGTAGACTCTCTTTTTCTGACCTCGCTCTTATATTGCAATGGCTTGGCCGGTCGCTTACCCAGACCTCCCTTGCCTACTTCTTGCGCTGGCAATTGATTCCATTCGTGATGCGATGGGTTGGATGGAGGGAGGGAGGGATAGACGACGATGGTTTGGGGACAATACCACTGTCGTATTATAGAACAGTTGGGTATGCCTGTATGCTGGGGGAGGCACCTGATGTAGTCTAGTGTGTAAGCAGAAAGAAGCCTTGGACGCTGGATGATGGGCAGATAACTGGCCCGTGTTCCAACAATGCAATGTCATGCTTCCTCTCTCTCCCTTTTTTTCTATTCCTACGCTCGCGCTTTATCCCTCTCTCCCCCTGTTGCACAAAGCTGACCCAGGCAAGCACTATTCTCTTATTATTCTCTTATTATCCCTCTCACCGGTGAGCCGCTTTTCTCCAGGAGCACTCCTCACCGAGCCCGACTTCTTGTCTCTCGCTCGAGGTCTGCCTGTCTCCCCCTCGACTCGAGGCCCCCCCCCCGTTGCCTGGTGTCGTGCCATTTGCATCCCGACCGCGTCACTTTGCGCCGCTGACAGAGGGGATACACGCCCGCATTGGACGGCGGCGCTCTTGGATCTGCTGCTGCTAGCTCGACTTTCCCGCATTTCCTGCTTTGGCCCTCCACCGGGTCGGTGGTTCAGCCCCGTTCAATTACTACCTCTACCTCTCATACTCATACTCATACTCATACTCCCATACGATACTCAGACCCAGATCCCGAGACCCTTCTACTCGAACACCTCACACACACCCAGCCCAGCCAGCACTAACGAGAAAAGACACTACATACGCGCCTCTCATTGATCCGTCATATTCGCTTCTCCTTTGCACGCTAACCCCGGAAACGCCCGCTCAGGGCCTTTTTTTATTTTTCTCTCGTCAAGCAATGGCAATTGTGAGACCGCAGGGGGTTTGAAAATCCACACTCCGGTCGATTCATACATCGTGCCTTTCTTTTTCTCCCCCCTTCCTCGTCTTCTTGGTTTGCTGACCCCACCCCCTCTCGCCGAGGCGGGTGAGGCGCACACACACCAAGGAAAAAAAAAGACTACCTGGGTATAGGTATATGGATATTGTGACTCGGTGTTGATTGCTGGTCCCTTGCTGCGGTTCCCATGTATTGTCGTTCGGTACGCTACCGGTACGGTACACAGGTCGTTGAGGGATCGCCCCAGTGCATGGCCCCTACGTCTCCCTTCTTGTCCAACACACCCTTTATTAATTCTCAGATACAATGGTAAGGTTCCTTTTCTCTTCGCTCCCTCCCCCCCCTCCGGTCCTTGCCCGGCCAGCCCTTGGCGGAGAGGCGGCTTATTGCATATCCGATGTTCTACGTACAGTGGATTGATTTGCATATAGAATAGTTATAATCCTAGAAAGCGCCGGTACAGCGGCCATGAGGGCGCCCCTGCGGTGCTAGTGTCCCAGGACCCTCATGCATTTACTTCTGCATCTACCGCTCAGTCGCCTCTGGCAAGCCTCTCCCATCAGGATTTACAAATACTAGGCCAAGCCGCTCTCATTCTCCAGTGCCCAGTTTCCCAGCTCCTGGATCTTGATAGGAATCCTTCTCGACTCAACACGTCCTCCTCACCAACATATCCAGAACCAAAGAGATTACGGCTCAGCACTGACTTACAACCAATGCCTGCACATGAGATCCCGTCCTCGTCATCTGAGACATCCCACCACCGGCCTCCCGTAAACACACCGGGTTCGGCCCGCCGTGATGGGTTCTCGCTTGGCATTAGCGGCTCGCGGCTGGCTAGCTACTTCGCCGGTATCTCAGTTTGTCCTCCGTGCTCGACGTGCGAGCCCGAAGGTATGCCCTTCCCTGCTCTATGCATGACGTACCCCAGAGACTAAGAGAAGTGAAGGCTATTCTGGAATTCCCGCCAGATCCCAGTTCGACAGTAGTGAGGGAAGCCCACCGTTGATGAGCGAGAAGTCACCACCGTCTGCATCTCAAGCTTGGACTCTACCTCCAGGCCAACCCGGCGTGTTCCCATATGACGAAGCAAACCCTGCAGGTCTAATGTCAAGTTACCCCATACTCCAACCAACACAGCCGACCATTGTTCAGCCCAGTACTCGTAGAGAGGGGATGGTATACCCAGTGACAGAGTCACTGGATAACTATCCAGTCCCATCCCCAGTCGTGCAGCCGCCCAGCCAAGAGGAGAGTATTGTGCCAGACAGAGAGGGCACACAGTACTCGGCTACTTCACGTTTCGAACGCCATGAAAGTGATGCATCGCAATACCCCTCTAGTGTCGTTCTGTCCTCTCCGGTTGACGAAAAGACCTTCTTACGTCCCGACTCGAACAGCGTGAACATTGTGACATCATACCAAAAAGTCCCTGTGTCAAAGAGGGGCCCATTTAAGAACAATGAAGTACGGGAGAAGACAGCTGAGACGAGACGTATCGGGTCTTGCATTCGTTGCAGGATGCAGCGTATCCGCGTAAGTCCTCTTGTCTAGCCAGATTTGTTTGCCATGTCTCAGATGCTATGACCCAGGTTGCTAATAGAAGACTGCAGTGTGAAACAAACCCCGTTGACAAGCAGGGCACATGTCTGACATGCGCCAAAGTGTCGAATGCCAAGGTCTGGCGCTTGCCATGTCTACGCTATAAGATCACCGACGTGCGGCTCTTCAAGCCTGGCCAGATCCAAGGGCACGAATGGACAAGACGTTGGCAAGAAGGCGTGGCTGATGACATATCCAACTGGGCTTCGTTTGAAACCAGGAACGTCGGCGTGACTGAGGGGTATACTCATCAACCCGTAGTGCTGCGTGTGCGCCAATTCGTCCCACAAGAGGGAGATTCGCTGGAAAGAACATGGGTATACAACGGTATCAGGCGGAGTGTAAGAATCCCTGCCTTTGCCATTGTCAACCTCGAAGAGGCCAGGAGCGCCTACGAAGAGCACCTGACACGCAGCGTCAAGGATTTCTGCAAAAACGTCGTCTCCAGCAAGCACAAACTCATATGGGGAACTTACGGCGCAGCATTGAAGGCTGCCATGGCAGATGAAACCGACGAGAAGCAGAAGACATTGCTTCGGAAGGCGCTCCGCCTGTGGATGGCAATTCGAATGACGACCAAGTCGACGTATATCGTCGGGCAAGAGACGCTGGGAATGGCCCGTGACATCATGGACGAGACCAGTCCTTTGCGAGGACAGATCCCATTGCCGCCCGTCATGGGTGCACAGATCGACCTCATTCTCATCCATCAGATCCAGAACAAGTTGCGGAGGGAGATGTTGGATGAGCTTCAGGGTATCCTCCAGGCCAACAACCACATCACGTGGTTCACAGCCTATCTTGTTACTTTCATCTTTCTGCACAACGTCTCACTTCTTTGCCAACATGACGCTGCCTATGCTCGGAAGCATGGCATCAAGGTACGTAGGGTAGATACATGGTGCAGGGCCGAACCACGGAGAAGCTTGCTGTCACAAGTGCAGAAGAAGGATAATCAGCTGACATGAACTCACGCAGGCTCGCTTCGCCCGTGAGAACACCGTCAAGGAGTATTTAACAGGTGGGCAAACAAGACTCCCAGCACGAGCTTAACTTATACGACGAATCCATGGGGTCACGGCTAACTCTTATAACGAACAGGGGCCAATATTCTTTTGGCCTACTTTCACTACTGCAACAAAGGTAAATTTGGTCTGCAGGCCCCAAGCCATTAGCCGGCACTAACGATAGCCAGGAATGTATCCTTTTTCTGCAGAGTGCAAAGACCAGGACTTGAGGACACTGGCTCAGCTCGACGCCGTGAAGATCAAGTTTGTTAACGTGACGAGGAATATCGTCAAGGAACAGGGTAGGTCCTCCGATCAGCCCTACGTCATGGGCCTGTCGCTCGTTGGGAACATACACTAATGCCTGGGACAGGAAAGCACTGGGACGAAGTCCGTCGTCGTGAGGATTACGAGGATGACTTCTACTTCATCAGCCAGCTATACGAGGAAAATTGGGCACCTCGAACACTGATTTGATTTTCTGACTATGGGCCGAACAAGCTGGCTGGGGTGGGGGGGGGGGGGTGATGGGGGTGGCCAACATAAGCCAGGAAGAGACGCGGACCAACAAGGAACTGACATGCGCCGGGAGGAAAGCCGCCAGGTGCCGGGTGCATTAGGCCGCGAGATGCTAGCTTTTTCTAGCCTATATGCCGCCGCATCAGGACGAGGACACATGCAGAGTGGATGGGAAGGAAAAGTGGGAGCCGCCTAGGCGGAAAGGTAGAGAAAAACCCGGACAGGGGTGGCAAGAAAACCAAACCAATTGTATCCGCACCCGGAAAGCTTACTGGACAACCAGGCATGATTCGTGGATTTGACATAGTTGTTTGACAGTTGTTTACCAATCTCAACATTTGAACGGAAGCGAGATACCCGTCGAGCACAGGATGTGCCTGGCCGCTGGCCCGTTCCGCGAAGGATTGGTGATCGAATGCTATGCTACTGTACATGCTGTGTACTGCCGCCGCCGGTACACGTAGGAGCAGAGGGTGGTATAGATAGTCGCCCGGTGTGTATAGCACGCCATGGTAGTGCATATGCGGTACGACCTCAAGTGTCCCGGCCGCCTACAAGGACAGGTGAATGGCGAGATGGCACAACCTACCAGGTAGCAGGGGAATTCGGGCGCAGGACGGGAAGAACTACATAACATTAGGTAGGTAGATATGCTCGGATATGCTGTGTGTTATGTGCTGTGTCGTAGCCAGGGGCCAGGGGCCAGGCACAACCATCAGCTTCTGGTACATTTGTTGAAGGTAATTGATGTAGTGTAGTGGTACGTAGCGTAGCATTGGGAGCATTGGGGCCATTGGGCCATTGGGTACGATGCGGGCCGGCCCTTTGGTGTGTCGTCAAAGTATTGTGGATCACGACGTCCGACTTAGGTTAGGGGTTAGGGTAATCTCCAGATGTCACACCAACCCCAGATGAACACTTTTATACTACATTGTCCGATTCTTCAGCAAACTCGATTCCGACGTACATCAGAGTACCGTGTATAATGATGTTCCATAATCTATAGACGGCGCGGTACTTGAGATGGTATGTGATTAGGTTTGGCTTCTTCCTTCTTTTTTTTCTTTGCTTCCTTCTGCGTAGCTAGGCCACCTTCAGTACTTGGTCAATCTAGCATCGAAGGCGGGTTTCTGCGTCGGCAAGAAAGTGGCTGGCTGGAAGGAGCACTGGATCACGATGACCAGAACTCGTCAAGTAATGGACCAATACCTATACCCATTCCTCAAATCTTGACCTATTGGCCTGCCCCCCCGCCCCCATTACATTACTTATGTAATAAGTATATACCTTATATATCAGTCGGTGACCAGTGGGTTGGCAAACGGAGCGGGGTTTCTCTTTTCTTGGATTCCTTGAATCCCTTGGATCCCCATCCATCAACAACTTTTCGGGATAAGATCTTATGCAACTGTTTCAAACAACACGCGTACAAAGAGGCGGCAGACGGGCTTTCTCACTTTCTCAGGTGCTTGGCTCCTTCATCTTCATCTTAATTGGTTTCTTTTTCTGTAGGGGAGCTTCTAGATTTTCACTTCTTTCCTTTGTTTACTCAAGTATTTTCGACGAATTGATCAATGGATGATAGAGACAGCTGCACCCGCACCTACATATCTGCAGACGTACCTACCTACTTACCTACCTACAGGTATCGTACATAGGATGGCATTGATACTTGGAGTGCAGTAGATACCCACCTACGTACATGCCTCCTGACATACCGACGTAGTCTCCCGAAGTATCCAAGAAGGAAAAGCACTGGTTCCCTAAGTAAGTAGGAGGTGCTCACTTCCAAAACGAAAAGTGTAGGTTAGGTAGTCGATGAGATCTCGTGGCTTAGTGGCATCGTATCTGTATCGCCGGAACGCATGAATAGTGGGATGCGGTGCAGAAGGGTGCTTGCATGACTGATGATTATCGACGCCGCTGCATTCGCTAAAGCTGTCTCTCCCTCGCTCGACTTTGCGAAACAGAAAAGCAAAACATTTCAGTGGATATTTCGACCATGGAATACCAAGGTTGTATACCTACATACTCTTACTGGCCCCCTGCCATTGGAATTTTGATGAACCCATCTATTCCACCCCTTGTGCTCGTTTGCTTTGGGTTCCTCACTTACATGTGCACTGCATCCAGTAACCGGTATTCAGTAGCTGTGGCGTCTGTGGATCGGGCCCTAGGCCCTGGACCCCTGGCAGAACTGGCAGAACTGGCAGAACTATCGACGCTGTAGGACCCCACCACCACTTCTCGTAATGTTCGCCGTTTTCGAGCATTGAACATTTACGGTACCTACTCAAGTGTGTATGCACAGGTAGAGAAAGAGGTATGCTGCTTCACATTCCAACATGGATGATTTGATGGCAGTCGAGGAAGCCGAGCTCAAGCGCTACCTGCCCAGATAATCGGATTGATCCATTGAATCCCCCCATATTCATATTTGTCCCTTATTTTTTACTGCACTTCCTCCTCAAGGAGCAAGTGCCGCGTAGTAAGATACAGTGTGTATTGCACTGGCATTACACAAACGATACACTTCATGCAAGTTCCTGTCACTTCCTGGGCAAGGTTCTGACCATCCGATCTTCATTGCCGTTATGTTTCGATGGACCCTGCCTTCCCGTCAAAGATGATGAGGCTCCCCCCCCCCAACTTCCTCCTCTGTGGACTGGAGATGTACCAGGAGTCAACTAACTCCCTTCTCTACTTTCGAGATCTCGTTCATGAATGAAACCCCCTGGGAAGCAAGTACCCAACAATTGGCCCGTCGAGCTGAGCTGGACTCAATGCCTAGGATGGCAGACACAACGCATACAGCAGGTACGCCCGAGTATCTGGCCGTGCGCCGAAAATGGAGGCGGCAGCTGGGCGTTTCATGGTAATCTGATTTCAACGACGTCAAACATCCATGGCCTTCCTTCTCTCAGTCCCAATTTTCTTTCAACCTTCCTCTTCCCTCTTTCTTCCCTCTTCTCTATGAAGTACCGTAGGACAGGACAGGCCGTACACACTTCTTGCTTCTTGGTCTACCTACTGCATGCCTAAGTAGCTTCCGTCTCGGCGAATGCAGGTCGGATGAAGCCTCTCGGGCCCTTGCGGACGGGCCTGTATGATCCCGTCACGTTGGGCAGATCGCCGCTGATAGAACAATCTCGTCACCTGTACCATCGTAGCAACCCGTTGACGTCTTCATGCGCTCCTTCTCCCATCACAGCTTCCAATGGTTTTTCCCCAACCCCTACATCGGCTGCCGTCCTTTCTTGTGCAACGAGGTGCATACCCGGGTCTGCACCGCGGGTGAGGGCAAGCTTGGGGCGGTACCTGCCCTTGCTCCTTCGCCATCAACATTCGTCAGCATGTGTGTAGACGTGTGTAAGTCCAGAAGAAAGGAAGTCGCTTCCCGAGATGGCAAAAGCCTCCCAAGTAGTAGCATGTAGACCGCTCCCGCCGCTGTCTACTTTGCTTATTTATGAGACTTGCATGAGTGCCTCTATTTCTCTTTCCCGGGCAAGCCTTTTCTCAGACCTTCTCCCGTTCTTTAAAGCATCTGCTTTTTCCTTCAACTTCGACTTGGCTCGTATTTGGCTCGTCTCATTCTCCGCACACCTCTTCCAACTTGACCACATCCGCAATATCGTTGGCCTCCAATTGCGTTCACCATTCTTGATCAAGACCCAACCTTGCTTGATACTTTGTTGTTCCATCCCTTCGAGACATTACTGACTTGACCCCATCTTAGTCCCAAGCAGAAGAGGTTTGTGAACCCTAACAGATCGTATCTTGTCGTTCCATCCTGACGTTAAGACAGCCATGGAGTACCACATCGCCAACGGCCCTGTCGCTGTTTCTCAGCCAGCTCATGACACACAGCTGTCCGCTACATGCGGACATGGCGGTCGTGTTCTGTCTGAAGAGCCCTTGGGCCTGCCCTCTGGTTTCCCCTCCACTTTGGAGAGCAAGCTTGCCTGGAAGGGATCTGACTTCAACAGCCAAGATTCCTACATCTGCCATCTGACTGGGGAAGATATTGCCGAGATCAAGTCCACGTTGGAGAAGTTCAAAGGTGAGTTGGCTTCACCTACGTTCTTGGGTGATAGAAATCCTAATGCCTCTCGTCAGCCTTGGAACTCGATGGTGACTTGGTCAACGTCGAGAACTTCCCCCTCCCTACCCTGGCTCCCAAGCTTGCTGGAGTTGGCCAGGAATTACACAATGGCAAGGGATTCTCTGTCATTAGAGGCCTCAAGCCCAGCGACTTCTCGGTGGAGGAACTCACCATGGTGTGGCTTGGAATCCAAGCACACGTCGTCGACCAGCGTGGCCGCCAAGACCACAAGGGCAACATGTTAGGTGAGGCTCCTTGACGTTCTATATACTAGCCACCCTCTGACGTGTTCTCAGTCCACATCATTGCCGACAACTCTTCAGCGGACATGATGGGTCATCACCGTCATTCGACCTCATCTATTGTGAGTACACCCAACATGTTCTGGGTCTACAAGTACCAACCTGACATCTCCCTCTACAGAGTTTCCACAATGAAGAAGCCGGTGACTGCGTTGGCTGGCTGACGAGAAGCACGCCGGCCTCGGGTGGCAGATGCATCATCTCGTCCGCACACCACGTTTATAATGTGCTTGCAGCTTACCGCCCAGACATGATACGGACTCTGGCCAAATCAGATTGGCCCTTTGCCATGTATGGCTTGATTGAATCACCACAGTTTCTAGGACCTTGCTAACGTCTTCGCAGTCCCAAGTTCCAATGCCGTCCGGTCATCTTCTACCACAACTCCAAGCTGATCATGAATTTTGGTCGCACTCCTTTGCTTGGAAATGCCACCCACCCTCGACCTTCTAGCTTGCCACAAGTGAATGAACGACAGCGCGAAGCGCTTGATGCCATCGAAGCCATTGCACGAGCTACGCAGCTTGAAATCACGACACAAGCAGGCGACATGCATTTCATCAACAACATGGCAGTGCTGCATCGACGCGAAGGCTTCGTCAATGGTGCAACTGGGCGAGAGAAGCGACACCTGGTTCGCATGAGACTTCGCAGCTCGGCTCTGGGTTGGGACATCCCAGAAGAACTCAAGAACGATTGGCATGATGCATTCGAGAGCAGTGGTGCGAAGGCATGGCACCTCGAGCCAATGCCAGGTGATGCGTTCCCACTCCGCAAATACACTAACTAACCCGAACTCTCATCCAACTACACGATGGAATCCGCTCCAGTTCATGGGGTACACACACGGTTGAAAGTATGGAAGACAAAAGTTTAGTTTGGCGTTCAAGGTCTGGAATCATGCATCAAACCTGTTCTTCAATGCTGCATCCTTTTGGTGGCGTTCGCAGGTGGTGCTACGTACTTCCGCCGCGTTGATGATTGTTTTCGTTCATGGGTTTGTTTGAGACGTTATCGGATAGTTTGTGCGTATTGTACAGCTTTGCTTCTCTCCTTCTTTCCTTTCACATCCTTCTACATCCTCTTCTTCTTCTTCTTCTTCTTCTTCTTCCTCTTCTTCTTCTTCTTCTCGTTCGTCTACCTATCTTATCCTGTTTGTCCTTCACGAAGGCTTGTATTATCAAACTGGTCGGCAGGCATACCCTAGGGGTTACAGTGGCTCTATCTACTTCCCATCAAGGGGCAATAAAAATTCTTTGGCACAGTCGTGCAGTCTTCCGATCATGCAATGTGAACACCCTGTTTGGTCTCTTGGCAGCCCCTTCAGATCTAGGTGCAAGTCATACTTACGTGGCGGAGTGTGGCGACAAGCGAGATGCACTCGCGCATTGTGGCTGCCTCATCCCCGGAATCCAGGTCTACTAAGGTGTAAGGTGAGCTGGGGCAGCCTCTACATAGGTCACCCGGGGGAATCGACTGGGCGGACCTATCATCTTGTGCATTCCCAACGTGGCCAGTAAAGCGGTGGAGGGGCCACCACAGACAGGTGCTACTGCGTCAGAGTAGATGGCTAGCTGCATGCAGCAAGCAAGCCGCAACATACGGGTATCTTGGCATGCGCGATGTGCTGCCTGTGCGATATAGTCGTGTAAGCATGTCTTCAGCGCTCTGGGGAATGAGATTATGGAGTGGCGTTCGTAAGGGATACAGAGGCAATCTCGTACGATGGTATCGGTCATATGTATGCATGCTACGTATCAATCTCTGGCCTTGCTGGCGTCTTCCTGTTCTGCATGGCCTGCATATCCAGCGTACACAGAAATACCATACCAGGCATTGCGGTTCTAGCATGTGGATACCCGGGGTGTAAGCATGGCTTGGCTTGGCTTGCCCAGGACCCAGCCCCCGCGATTTCGTGAACGCATGGGTGGCAGGGTAGATGACAAGAGCACGGAGGACGGACAAAATTCGATATCGAATGTATAAAAGTAAGGACTACCAAGTCCCCACCGTCAGCAAAACCGGCCTGGGAGACCGGGATCCGCGGCAAAGAATCTCTTGCTTCATCCTATACCTTATCTACCGGGGTCTAAACGTGTGTATGTGATATGTCGTCTGATGGAATGTCGACCAAGAGGTTTTCCATTCCCATTGCCAGGCTGGATCCAGCCTAGGTTGAGAAGTGATAGTATGGAAGTGTACGCTCGCTACCTATAGTCAAGCAACAAGTCGTCGAGGGTTGAGGCTTGTCAAGTAGCCTATCCGAGACAGTTTCAGTCAGCACGTTGCATGCTAGGCATCTGCAATCTGCAAGGCCAGAGAAAATCTCGACTCCCACCGCTGGTTACATTTGACAGCACGCTGTAACGGAATTTGCCCTACCCTCCTGCGTATTGCTGCGAGCCACCACGGATGTCCAAGTCCATCCATCCGACAGGAGTGAGGCCTGCGAAATATCGAGACAGCCCAACCCAATTTTTGGTGTTTTTCTCTTCAGTTTAATTTATTCCATGTTTTGTTGTCAAGAAATGATGGTCTCGCTGGAACTCAATTCCAGCCTTCACCGGTGTTCTTCGCGTGCAGCACATATTGCTGCAGGCTTCCATTGTTGGCCGACAGGTGCGGTGTTGGGGCCTTCCAGTGTTACATGCGACAGCTTCTTCTCCCGTTAGACCGCCACACATATTGGTCGGTCAAGCAAAGTGGCAGACCAGTATGGCAGACCAGGCCAACGAGAGCAGAGGCTTGCTGGTCCCTATGGCCAAGTAGTCTTGGTTCCGGTATCCAAGATTTCTGCGTGACTTGTACACGCTTGGCCGGCATGCATTGGCGTCCAATCCCTCGCTACATGCCTTCCTACCGGCCTCTTACGGTACAGTAGGTGCTGCACTGCATGGAGATGAGACGTGCTTGGGTGTTTTCGGCTCTCGCTGGTCATGCATCGGCGAGGATAGAAATCTTCAGATAAGCCAGGTCGGAGATTTGCCTCTCACGTCAGACCTCTAATTGGGCTGTGCTTCCTTTTGGGCATTTGCCGTGAAACCGGGTTGAGAGCTCTGGACTGGGACTGGTTGGAAAGAATAGCCCATTGCTTCCGTCGTTTGTGTTGCGTTGCGTTGCGTTAGGTATGGGCATAGGGGAGGGAGTCAAGGCACGCAAGCCCTTTCGCGCTCTTTTTTTTTTCTTTCCTTGTTCCCTCTTCTTCTTTTTCTTCCTTCCCTCTCTGCCTCTCTCTTCTTCTCTTCCTATGGTTTATCTGGTTTGGCTGACGCCGGCTCCAGATTTGCCACTCCTTGTTCTTTTTGTCACTTCTTCCTCTTCTTCTTCCCGACGAGGCATTAATCGCCAATCCGGTTTCACCGACTCGGGGGGGAAGCGCAGACTTGCTTTTCAAAAGTATGTCGTGTCTGTGTCCTGCCACTCTAAATGTCAGATTCTTTCTGCTCCAGGCGCTAGGATCCAACAACCTGGTCGGTGGCATTGATTGTCTCGTACTCGGGTAGAATCCCTGGTGCATCCGAATATATTACTCTGATCCGTTGACAGGCCATCGCCTCCCATCTTCGATCTGTCGTTTGCATTTCTTCAACCAAGCCACACCACATGGGAGGGGTGTGATTTGCAGGCCAATCATCGTCAACTTGCTTGACACAAAACGGCCAGGGCAATTGTCATTGGGCCAAAGCAACTTTGACACCTCGATCTAGAGACCCCCGAGCCTCATGCCGGGGAACCCCAAAGAATGATGACTTCTCTCAACAAGACGGCTGGAAAAGCCACGAGCCGCGCGCATGACGTTTCCATGACCAAAGAAACTTCGCCCCGGACATTTCGCCGGTTTGCATACACGAGAGACAACCGGAGAGAGACAGACAGAGCAGAGATAGAGAGAGAGAGAAAGAGAGAGAGATCAAACCGATCTTCAAATGGAAATACGAATCAGTCACATTTCCTCAACCATGCATCACCGGCGGCTGACTACTCCCAACTATCTGTGACTGAGGGGAAACAATGCAATGCCTGTAAGCTCAACGGCCGCTCACATTCCTCATCGCCTTCTCGTCTTTCCTCTTCAGGTATACCCACTCACAGCAGCTAGCCGTTTTTATTTCTTTTTCTTTTTGGTCTGCATGGCAAGTCTTGTGTAATGAATGCAATGCATGTTTTGTTTAGTCTCTCCACAAGATCTCGCACCATGCAGCAACCAAGCACCAACTCCCTCCGATGGCTCAAGTGAATTCTTTCCGGTCCCGGAGAGGGGATTTCGGGCGTGGCCTCGTAACATCCCAGTCAGTGCCGCTTGTTTCCTGTTGGGCTATCGAACCACCATCTGCAGATCCTCTCTCTCTCTCTCTCTCTTTTTCTCCAGAGACCTGGGCCCTCGTGACGCCTCCTTCTCACACGTGCATGAGCGCTCGAGACCAGGTCACGGCCAAGAAGCAACCCCAGCCTATACGTGCGTATAAAATGCAAAGATATAAAGCATGCACCAAACGACGGTGTGGCTGCAGGGTCTAGGGATAGGCGACCGAAGATCGGCTGCGTGTAGCCTTAATATTCTTGGACACGAATCGGAACCGCGTGCTGTTTGCCCACTAATAGAATCCCTCTCTGAATTGGAAAGAAAATTGCTAGGGGTTACGAGGTGCATCTGTCGGTAATGTCCCCGTCATATTTGGGTTACGTTCGGGGATCAACATTTGTTTTCCGCCACTCGATCCTTGGAATGCGTGAAAAAGTACATATTGAATTTCCCGGTTACACATCGATGCCGCCCTAGTTTCTTATCAAGGCTACTCGTTGATCACAATGATTCCAGGTTGAATACTTGACCGTCTCAGGCTAATCGGGAGGCAAGCACGCCAGGGAACAAGGGGGCTTGCTACCTATACCAGATCGACGAGACTGATATTCACCTTTGAGGATCTTGCAGATATCTTCGTCCATGGCCAAGCGCAGATGGCTGGACTCGCCATGCCCTCGACCCGATACCTATTCAAGGGGTAATGAACGAGTACCATCGCCCTGGCACCACACTGTGTAAAGCCTATTATGCTATCCACGTTGTTGAGCTACTATCTGCCCATGTGAAAGCAGAAAGGGGACGGGCGTCCTGGTGCACTTTGGCTAGTTTGGTACCCCAGCTGCCTGTTCGTGCCCTTTAGAGCTGCTGCGCCTCTTGCATGAACACCGTCGACTCGGTTGGCGGATGGCCTCGATCGAGATGTGGGATAGGAAAACAACGGGAGATAGATATGACGAAGGTAAGTCCATCCTGCTCGAGAGGCCTTTGCAAGATGTGTCAAAGAGTGCTATCACTGGTGCAGTCGCAAGAAGTCATGTTTTTTTTTTTCGGATTCCAAATCTTGAAAGCCTTGCTGCATCGTGGAGGTCAGGCTCTGCATTGGTACAAGCCGATGCTTAACCCGAGAAAAGTGCCGTGGCTGTAGTTTACGAAGATCATCCCAAGCGGCCCCCACTGGCGAAGCCGTCTTCCCTTCCTGGTGTCCTGGTGGAAAGTCATCTCACCCTATAGTAGGCTCCGCCGAGGTGTTTGCTACATTGAAGGTGTTGTCGGACCAGGCGCATCGTCAAGGGGGGTGTAAGCCGAGAAGGTCGTCAATGGGGTTTTGTTGGTGGAGATAAAGCTAGACCACCTATGTACTCGTGTTATAATCCAGACGCCCGTTACCTACGATGTAAAATGGTATCTTAAAAAAAAGAACACAGTTCTGCGAGCGGTAGGGGGGCGTTAGCTTTGGGCTGGTTCATTGCGAAAGATTACGCTTGTTCCGATGGCGTGATATGGCTTGCTCCAAGTCCACGCAATTGACAATTGCAGTAGCATCATATGTTGGTATGTATTTTCAGGGGCAACAGATGAATACTGGGAACAGTGGCCAATATGTATCATCTTCCCCGAAATTGTCTAGGCTGTGACGCTCTAGAGAGCAGTATTCCCGTCAGGGGGAAGACCTGTAACTCATGACTTGACCAACTTGAAGGCGCTGGCCAGCATACGATAAATGCAATCAACATTCGCTGTCGAGGTCCTACTTATGTCTTGATGACTCTTCCTCGTTGCCATGTCGTATGAATCTTTGAATGGCTCTCATTGGGGGCAAGGCTACCTACTTGTATGTCGTTGCCTCGCCTTGATACCAGCCCCGGTTTACGGGCCTCCTGTTATCCAAGAAGTAACCACAAAATGACCACACTAACAGACAAGTTGACCAAAATCTATCATGCATACTCGTTGGTATTAGGTGAATCCAAAACTTCCATAGCCCAGCTCAAGTGTTTGGGGGCGTTCGCAGCTTCACAAAACTTATTGTTTACTCGAATGATGATAGCATAAGAATTCCAAGCTCCCCCCCCCCCACCAGCCGATGTTCCGCAGTGCCCACGATGAACGAATTTCGGTAATACGCCAGGCAACATGGTGATACTCTTTCGCCGCCTAGGGTGGCGGAGCGAATGAGACAGACAGTTCTGCAGCATCTTCCAGGCCGAGGATGGCAGCTCTTGTCGTAATGATAACGGACGATGACGGCGACGACAGTAATGGAAATACCACGTTCTTGGTACCAAGAACTTAGCTGCTGTTCTGCACCTCGCCGTGCGCCATGCCCGTGATCTCGGCGACGATGGCGTTGATCTCCTGCTGGCCCCGCGCGTTGCATGCGTCGGAGTCGCAGATGGCAGTGACGAGCACCATGACGCGAGGCTCCTCGACGACGTGGAGGTACGACATGGGCGTGGTCAGGATCTGGGTCGTGGGCGCCTGCTCGCACACACCGCAGGCGTCGGGCGAGGCCACGAGGCACACGCCCTTGTGCTGGTCCATGATGGGCGCCACGGCCCGCATGTAGGCCTCGCGGTAGTCCGAGAGCGCCGCCGGGTCCGCCGTCACGAGCCGCGCCGGCACGTCGTGCGTGTAGTCGAGCTGCGTCTCGCCGCACATGAAGACGAAGGTGACTTTGCGGGTGGACATGGTGACGGTTTGGGGGTTGCCCTTTTGGTCTGTAGGGTATGTGCTAATATGCCCGACTTTCTGGTGATGAAGAATAGGAATGGGTTGGCGGTCTTCTATTGGAACATAAATCTGAAATATTGGTAGGCGGGGTCAATTGTCTATGTGATGCGATGCAAACGCGCCATCTAGAAAAAAAAAGACGATGAAGGGGGGTGGGAGTGGGGAGAAACGCGGGGAGAACACGACGTCACGTGAGTGGGGGTTATCAAAAGCAGACTGACAACGGAAGCAAGCAAGGAGGCAAACGAGGAGACAAACACACAAGGGTGCGTTGACCTGAGAAAAGTGAATCCTGAATATATCTGGTCCTAACATGCTCACATTTCAAGAAGACACCGGTTTACGGCACTCAATACTCGAGCGGTGTCTTTGCGTGGAGCTTGGACACTGCTGTGGCACTAGATGGGATGGTAGACAGTCTCGAGACTGTCCCCAATCTTGTATATATACCTATACATACCCCTGGACCTTGATAAGAATGAATCCCAGGGGGCATGCCAGGCTTGAGGGAACTCGGCGGATTCTGTATAGACATGTTCCTTTGCAGGTGTATCATGACAACCCAGGCCTCCAGACATGCATGGACAACCTAATCCTCTAATGACGGTCCTAGAACTAAAAGAAAGCCGCCCCGATTATCCTCGTCGAGAGACGGTGGGAACTGACCCACCCATTATAAGATCAGGTAGGTATGGCAACTGTCAATGTGCCTCTTGGGAACCAAAAGAATCCAGTGGGTGTGGCTAAATGTAGTTGGGTTTTCATTCAAAAGAGAGGGGCTGATTTGAAATAGGTGAGTTGCCCAGTCAGCACTCGTAGTGATGATGTTTGGCGAATACAAACATGTTATCATCCCAAAGTCCATTATTGCCCTTTTTCGGATATGATCTTGGACAGGAAGTATGCCGTTGGGTAGGGCTCCAACTAGCACAATGTCCATCACTAGTATGTCGATGCCAATATGAGAACTATTACCACAGTCGTTTTATCACCCTAACTGACAAGTTCACGGCTGGAAACTAGGATCAAATGCAGTCGGCGTATTCTATGATCGTTGCTGGCTGGTGATAGGTAGCGTGAGACTCTCCTTGCTCGCTATAGTCACAGTCTGTGGGACTGTGGATCGAAATAGGCATGCAATGCCATGAAAAGAGGCTAAATTGGCGAAGGATCGCCGAGATGAGGACACGAGGCACTCAAGCTCGGTATTTGGTACTGGCGATATCAGATTTGGATCTATTAGGGCTCTCCAGCATGTACACTTAGGAATGAACATTGGTAACTCGTAGTATATCGTCGATCTACGGAGACCCAACCAGTGGGGTTTTAAGCTATGAAATTTACCTAGGTTCTACTGTCTACGAATCCAGTATGATCAAGTCGTAGGGGGACAAAAGCAGCAAGTACCTCGCGCGATACATCGCATCTTCAGTCTGTCACACTTGACCATGGACTATATACAGTCTGCATACAATTCTATTTTCTTCAAGTGGGATATTCCGAGTACTTCGATCTCGAGCTCAGCAGCTTTAGTTGTGGTATATTTCAAAGTGGCGCCCTCTCCTTTTGTTCCATGATGCAAACAATTGATATAGGTCGAGAAATTACTCCTGCATTACGGGATTTAACGCTCCCAACTATGTTGAAGCCTCAAGTATACCCGAAGAATACACGACTTACACCCACGGTGGCCATACTGACGATCAAGTTCCGGACGCGAATTGTGTCGATGTTCGTGTTTGGGGGCCACGGGTGTCAGGTCGATCAAGCCTCGTCAAAACCGTACATGGCGTACATGGTGACTCCTCCGTGATGACACAGCCCCTTGGGAGCCCTTCAATCCATTACCCGGGACCAGGACAAAACGACCATTGATGCTTTCTTTCAACGGTCCAGTCGTGTTTGCCCCTTCTACAGCAACTTGCTGGGCATAGTAATCGCAATGCCAGGATAAAGCTTACCTAGTTATATCAGTACCACATTGATTTGCCAGGTATCTAGGGACATAGGAGCCACGGAAACGCCCCGGTGACCTAGCTAGTGGAGAAGAACATCTTATATCAAGACTGCTGGTTGTTAACTGGTCATCAGAATATACCAGGAGACGTGCGTCTTGGGGCAAAGAAAGTAGACATCGCCGATGTTCTCATGCCCGAACTGCCACAGAGCCGATCTTCTTATGATAACCCAGTCTACCACAACGGGAATCGGCCGGCCAGGCAGTCAGCTAGGCAATTGACTCAAGCCAGCATTTGCATTCGTTTCAGCTTGATGCCGTTCCTCTGCCGGAGGAGTCTGATGGAGTCGCGTGCGCAGGCTCCCCCCACGGGGGAACACACAATGAGGTACTTACGGGGTTGCGTTATTCATCCGAGGAATGTGGGATTACGCTTGAAAACAGATACCTGCGCAGGGCGCGACGGGACTGAGGCGATATATCAGGCATATGTCGGTCTCTCCTGGGATCACGCATGTTTCACGAGCGACAACCAGACACTTGGTACCGGTAGCTAACTCGAGGCCAGGGGCTTGTGGCACTGCAAGAAGCAAATGTCATTCTTTAGCCCTATCTCCCCGAACCGAGCTGCATTTCCCAGCTACTCTCGATGCTGACGTGGCTGCATAGTACTACGTACCACGTAGTACGTCGTACATAAAGAAGGGATGGGATGGATGGTGGGATGGTGGGATGGTGGGATGGCGAATCTGAATCTGGGGGTGGGGCCCCCAAGACGGAAAGTTTCTAGAAATGGCCAGGGGTTCTGGTAGTCTTTTGATTTTAATGCAAGGGACACGAGACCCGAATCGGGCTGTCAGGTAATGGAAATTCGGTTGACGGGACACTTGGTGAAGCTGTTACGTGATGGAAAGTCTTGACGTTTATCCAGGTCTGAGCCTTAGGCCTTGGCATCTTGAGCTTATTCTAACGTTCCCGCCATGCCGCGCGTGGTGCTGGTCACTGGTGTATGGATAAATGCGTATCGTGCCGGTGAGAATGAAGAAATGGGCGTCGACAATGGCACCCACGGCACCGTAACGATGACGGGGACGGCTTCAAGATTGGGCGTTTCTCTCAGATGCTTTCAGGTCGGGCCCAAGAATCCATTGAGTTGGATGGATGAGAAATCTACAGAGGCATACCGCATGGCCATTGGTCGAGATAAGGCAGACTTTGCCAAGAGATAAGCTCAGCCCTTGACCCCCGTCGCGGTGGGGAATTTGATGGGTACAGCCCAAAGCTACTTAAGTTACTGCGTATGAGTACGGAGTAGGTGGTGGTGGCTTTCGACCGCTGCCGCTACTGCTACCACGCTACACGGTAATAACTGTACCGACGATTACGACTTACGACTTACGACGAGCTGGCATTGAAACCAATCTTGTTCCCCCTTTGCCCGTTGCCCGTTGCCCGTTGCCCGCTGGGCGCTGGGGCTTACTTACATGGTGCCAGTTTGGGACGGCATCCTTGCCTGGTCGGTCCCTACGGTAACTCCGTGGCCATCTCAGCTGTAGCCAAGGTATGTACTCTATACTCAAGCACGTTCGTACAGCTGAAAAGTTTCGACCTGTGTCAGTAGCATGTGGTTTCACCTGGGTCGACCAGCATATGACCGAGGTCTCCAAGGTCTCTGAGGTCCCGGCGTCCGGATCTCCAATGGGAACGTTTGTTTCAAACGCAACATTGAACGTTTAGCCAGAACTACCAAGGTTAGCTGGAAATCGGAGTCGCCCCTGGCTGCTTGGGAAGCAGAAGCCGCCTCTTAAGTGGTAGGCCTTGGGGGTCCAGCGTCTTGTTGACATCATGGGCGATCGACTTTTACCACACACAAACAGTAAACCCGTCGTTATCACGCACAGGGACCACTAGCGCTCACCCAAGGAAATTGTTAGCACAGTACAAAGCCCTGCTGCCTTGCAGCCATGCAGCTACACAGCAGCGGGTTAGATCAATGCATTGTCCGGGCTTGATTATACCCCTGTGGCTTCGGTAGTAGTAGAGTCGAGGTCGAGTCGAGTCCATTGATCCGACCGACACGGATACCGGTACTACTTTGCGCTCCTGCTGCGCTCCTGCTGCGCTCCTGCTGCGCTCCTGCTGCGCTCCTGCTGCGCTCCTGCTACGTGCGGCTTCATCAGTACCTCCGCATGCACTCACTCGGCTAATCAGCCCAAAATTTCATCTGGACGGAAACACCACGATACACGAGACAAAGTCGATGCACAATGCATTCATTCGATGGGGAAATATGCCATGAGCCCTGCCTGGCCACCATTGATGATGTAAACAAGACCACGATGAGTATAATAACCGCAGATAAGACAGATAGACGGACGCAATGCCGAATTGCGACTGACAAGTGAGTGCCCTGGAACAAACTCTTTGTAAGTCCCAAGACAAACAATTTCGTAAAATTTTCATGGGCCCCACGTACTGGCCCAGCGGTCTCTGGGGCCTGTGCTTCCGCCCGTTCTATTTGGGGGGTTGTTGCTGTGCAAGATGCAGGGTCGGGTCTTGGCTCTTCGATGCGACAGTTGTGGGTACGGTACATGGAAGTCTAGGTCGATGATAACAATTTAATACGTACGAGCTGAGCGTCCCTAGTAGCCGGGCATTTCTCCAGAGTCTCTTGGGTTGGAATGGCGACAGGGTGGGAACCAGGAGAGATCGAGCGAGAGAAAAGAAAGTAAAATATAAAAGGCCAAGAGAAAAGAAAGGGAACGAGATATATGACGATTGTAGTAATTATACCTACCCATTGTTGCCAAGGCACCGTCCGCATTTCTTCAAGCTTTCCTCTCGCATATGCCGAATCATCATTGGGGGAAGTGTTATGCAGTTCATTCTGCCAAATCAGGTCTAGATTGTCCGGTCAGATCAGCAGCACCCACTAAGAGTCTGTCAGTCTAAGCATGGGGTTTCCGAGGCTGCTGGCTGCTTCACATCGTATGTATTTGAAGATTCAACCACAAATCTGGGGCTAGTGAGCTGATATGATACGGCAACAATTCCGTTCCTACAACGGCCGCTGTCGCCTTGTTTCTCTGTTTCTCCTCCAGTGACTAGTAGTAACTACCTAGGTAGGTATGTACAGGTAGGTAGCTGGCTGGTGACGTCCACATCCACGTCCCCGTCCCTGTCCCTAAAGGCGAGTGAGGTCCTGCCTTTGCAAATGCTGTTGGCGTATCAGCAACACCTGCCAACGAATGGCCAGATCAGGGCTCTCTTTAGATATACATAGGCTATACCGTTTCTCTCCAGAGCACGGCTTCCATGCAAGCGCAGAAGCGATCCATTCCTACAGTATTCCAGTATTCACACCAATCGCGACATCGGTCCTTTGCCTGGCATCCCACGGTGGCAGGGTGGCTGCTCGAGCTGGAACAAGCACGAACCTTGGCACTGGGCCGCCCCAAATCCCACTTTTCCTGACGGAAAGCTCTCTGCTAAACGTCGCCCATGGGACGACCATGTACCCAGCTAACGCAAGCCGCCTGGATAACCCTCTGCCCCCCCATTATCTGCATTCCATCTGGCTAGCTGGGTCACCCTCTTATTGGTTTGGGCGCCGATTTCTTCCCAAATATGGCGCCCCTGTTATCAGGGAATAGGTACGTGGGTACCGGGTGATCTCGCGACCTACGGGGTTCCTCGACCTTTCGGCGCAGAAGAAACCCAGGTAGCGTCCACCTTTATTAGATAGTGTCGCCTCTCGTATATAACTCTATGTCACGGCCATCTGTTTCCCCGTACAGGAGCTGCACTTGTTTCCCATTGCTCTATTCGTATTCCTGGATAGGGTTTCCAACTGGGGCTTCCATCCGCAGATTCCATTCCACCTTGGTATCGGAGCCCATACACTCCTGTCGCTACACCAAGACGCCTTTACGATTCGACAAGCTCATCACAGCGACACCATGTCGTACTCATGGGTTGGAGCTCCTACGGTGTTCAATGGCACCAACCAAGAGACCGGTGGTGACTCCAGTATGTCTTCTCTACCTATACTCACCAATTCGCTCCTTGTTCTTCACAGCTGGGAATGACGGCTTACCATGGCGCAACGTCTAGCCACCGAAAACCTGAACCAATGGTATCAATCCGGAGACCAAGCATTCATCATAATAGCTGCATGCATGGTCTTGATTATGGTCCCCGGTATCGCCTTCCTCTACTCCGGATTGTCTCGAAGAAAATCGGCCCTATCCCTGATCTGGGTCGTCATGATGTCCTTCTCTGTCATTATCGTGAGTATAGTAACCAGAACCCGCTGCCCGACCAATGTCTAATCCAGATGTGCGCAGTTCCAATGGTATTTCTGGGGCTATTCATTGGCATTCAGCAGCACTGCCACAAACGGATTCATCGGCGACTTACACCATTTCGGCCTTATGAACACACTCGCCAAGCCCTCGCCTGGCTCTCCCCTCATCCCCGAACTACTGTACTCGTTCTACCAGGTAAGCAAGTCGACAACCGGCTTCCTGCGGGGTTTTGGTGGCTGACCATGCTGTGGTCTTACAGATGCAATTTTGCGCCGTGACCGGTGCGCTTGTGATCGGTGCGACTGCCGAACGAGGCCGTGTCCTTCCTGCCATGGTCTTCACCTTCTTCTGGGCTACCATCGTCTACTGTCCCGTCGCCTGCTGGGTGTGGAACGTCAATGGATGGGCGTTCAAGTACGGGGTCCTCGACTACGCCGGAGGTGGCCCCGTCGAAATCGTCAGTGGAATGTCGGCACTTGCTTACTCCTGGGTTCTTGGCCGCCGTCATGAGAAGATGATGCTTAACTTCCGACCCCATAACGTATCTCTCATCACCCTCGGAACGATCCTGCTGTGGTTCGGATGGTTGGGCTTCAACGGTGGCTCTGCGTTTGGCGCCAACCTTCGCGCTGTGATGGCCTGCTGGAACTCTTGCTTGACCGCCATGTTTGCCGCCATGACATGGTGTCTCCTCGATTTCCGCCTGGCTAAGAAATGGTCCATGGTCGGCTGGTGTTCCGGCGTCATCTCTGGCCTCGTAGCTGCCACTCCTGCCTCGGGTTTCATTCCTCCCTGGGCCTCGATCATCTTGGGTGTTGTCACTGGAATTTGCTGCAACTTTGGCACCAAAAGTATGTAACATGTCGGCTTCCTTTGGTGTTGTTACTTACTAACCTCTTCGCAGTCAAATTTCTGCTCAAGATTGACGACTCCCTTGATGTGTTCGCTGAACACGGCATCGGCGGTATCGTTGGTCTTGTCTTCAACGCACTCTTCGGCGCCGGCTACATCATCGGCCTTGATGGAGTCAACACGGGTGCTATAACCGGAGGCTGGCTGGACCACAACTGGAAGCAGCTTTATGTCCAGATCGCTTACATCGTCGCCTGCACGGCCTACTCGTTTGTCGTCTCTGCCATCATCGCCAAGATCATCGACATCATCCCTGGCCTCCATCTCCGCGCCAGCGAAGAGGCCGAACTCCTGGGCATGGACGATGACCAACTCGGCGAGTTTGCCTATGATTATGTCGAGGTCCGCCGTGACTTCCTTGCCTGGACGCCGGCCAAGGAAGACCCCCACAGCGGCAACGCTCATATCGTGCCCCAGCACGGCATCGAGGAGCACGCCCACATGGCCAACACCAACGGGACATCGCTCGAGTCCGAGGCGGAGAAGATTGGCATATCTGCTCGCGCACCTGCCAAGCAAGCAGCTATCGACAAAGAGGCACAAGAGCAAGAGCACGAGCATGATTCTCGTGACCCGGCCACCACTACTCAATAAAGCGGCGGTCGTGGAGGGATTCTTGGTATACGACTTTCTCTGCGCACCATGAATTTGGTTGTCTGTACAATCACCCGTCTTGTCAGGGAAGAGGCAAAAAAGTTGTGTTATTGGTGTAAGCTACATGTACATATGGGAATTGTTTTGCGCTGAAAAGCGAAAGGGAGCGAGGAGTCACGGGATCTAGATACCAATCTATGTTTTCTTTTGCTGTCATACCACATGGCCCTTATCATCAGGGATAGTAATAAGCAATTACTACGATGTGTCTAAAGTCAAGGCATTAGGTGACATGCTCTTGTTTCGCAGAGCAATCGTCATTCTACTTGAACATAGACACGTAGATACAGTCCAGTCGCCGAATAATTACTCGACAGGCAGGTAACAACACTGTTACTATCCGGCTAGAAATGTATTATCTCACTAGAATACATTACAGGTCAACGGGATACTTAAATAGCTGAATACTTACTGTCCTAGTAGACGCTTTATAATATAAGTAGAGTAGTTATACCTAATCTAAGTTATGTATATTAATTGGTTAAGTATTTATGTATGCATAACAGCCGTTATGGGCGACGACCGATAAATATAAGGTGCTTGAAGCATTCATTATTGCCCCGCCATGGGATGGGGAAGCTTGAGCTGAGCTGAGCACCTGCACCTGCACCTGCACCTGCACCTGCAACTGCGACTGCGACTGCGACTGCGACTGCGACTGCAACTACAACTACAGCTACAACTGCAACTGCAACTGCAACTGCAACTCGCCTGCATCTGCACTGAAAACAGCAAGGCAAACCTTTTTGAGAGCCATGGTTCCACACCTACCTAAGGTAGGTAGGCTGGTAGGTTAAAGGTTACCGACCGCCAGATGCCAAAATGCCAAATGCCAAATGCCAAATGTCAAATGCTGGGTCAAATGCTAAAAATGCATGTGCCTTACCTCATGCGCCCGACCAACTGGTTGTTATCCTACCTTACCTACTACCTAAAGTAACCGGTAACCAGCCACCTCAATTGGGACTTCCAAACCGACTTGAATGACCTTATCTTCATTTGCCTCAATCCATCAATCCAACAGATGCCTTGCTGTATATATTGACCACCAAAAAGACATGATGACATGGCGAACGTTGCTGGCCCCGCTGGGAAGCTTCAAGTGAGCCGGTGCGTTTGCGAAACTGGCCACCAGCGATACCATCTGCCACCAACCACTACATTACCCTTCGACCACCGCCCGGCTCCCACAACCAACGCGTTCCCACCACCACCTGTCGACTTGAATGAACATGGCGGCGAAGTTGACGATGACGACGAGGAAGACGAGGAAGAGGACGGAGATGAAAGCACCAACAGCGACGATGACAACGCCATTGAGCCACAGCCTCACGGTGAACTTCTGATGGATGATCTGGAAGACTCAGACGACCAGGCAAGCGACGAAGATCCGGTGAATACAGTAGTAGAGCCAGAGCAGACCCCCGAAGACGGCACTCCACCATCCATCGCGGCCTCGAGGTTAAACCTCACAGCCTTGTCGCAAGTCCACAACCTCTACTTCGCCGCCTATAGAAACCAGATCCACATTTCGAGGCCACGCAGTTGTGTCGCTCACAGTCTACCTCCCGTATCCGACTTCGTTCTGACGCCACCGGTGACCGATGCGGGAAGGCGAGTCACCGGGGCTCTCGATCGTGAATTCGCCCATCAGGTCAACCATCTGATCACTGGCATGTTTGGCGAACAAGAAATTCTCCTCCTCGCCTACGATGACGGCGATGTGATTGGCTACTACACTAGATGTCTCCAAGCAGAAGTTGCCAGGCGCGAGGCAGATCCCGAGATCAACCATCATACCGTTCGGCCCTTTTTCCATGAGAATGTTTCGCGGTCAGCTTGGGGCCTAGCAATCCATCAAGTCTCCCGCGCAATAGCTGTCGGATCAAACGCCCATGAAGCTACTTTGTTTCTGCCCGCCCTCTCAGGCCGAGGTTATGAGGCCCCTCCCGAAACCGTACGTCGTGGCATTGAGCCGCTATACAAAACCGTCATCAGGGACACCCAAGAAATAAAAACAGGGGGAGATGCCCAGCTTATGACGGCGCCAGACATCTCTTCTGCCATGAAACGCCGAAGCCTGAATTGGAAGGTCATTTTCGAGACTGGCGAGGTAGGACACAACATACCAAACCTTGCTTTTAGTAGCGACACAGAGGGCCACGTCGACAAAGTGGTGGCTGTCGACATAAGAGGAAACCTGTGGCTCTTCGATATATGGCAGTTGTGGGAATCTCCTCAGAGAATACCAGGTATCCACAGCCCAAGAATGGCGCCGAACGGCATTCTTCCTGATCAAACTAGGTGAGTCAGCCGCCGCAGCTTGTGAACGGGCTCGCGGCCCGGCAAGGTTGGAGTGTTCTGATACTGATGTGAAGAAGACCTTTGGGCTGGGGTGTCGTGGTAATACCCGAAACCAGTTTTATGACAACAGCCGACTTTCATGATGCCCTCGGCATAAACCCTGAAGAAGCACGATTCGCCGAAAATGATAAGATTGGCCGTTGGATTGATACCAGTCGGGCAATACACAGCTTACCAAACGTTGCGACGACGCATTTCTGGGCTCGTCGGGTGCAGGGCGTTGCGCACCTCGAGCATCGACACCTTGTCGAGACCAACTGCTGGGCTGACAAGTTCAAGGATAGCAGCTTCAGCTTGAAGCCAGTCGAGTTTATACCTGGGAAAGCCAAAAGGCGTAAGATGATTCTCAAAGATGGCAGCAGCATTCTTCGCACCTACGAGACGGATATCGAGTTAAGGAGTTGCGAAGAAGGAGGGGTCGGCATTATGAGCCAGCATGCAACAGCGCAGACGAATCGACCCAGATTCCCACTGGCAAGATGGGGAATAGATCGCATCAGCAACGTGGTGTTTGTGCCGGAGCTCTCACTTGTTGTGGGGGGTTCCATGTCGGGCCGCGTCGCGCTGATTACATTGACAAAGTCTAAGCTGTGCAAGGATCAGCATGAGCGGTCGTTCGATCGGGGGTTCAAGATCGAGGCGATCTTACCGACGCTGAAAGACGAGGATGCGGGCTTCCGACCAGTCTGCCCGCTGTATGGGGTCGCAGTTGGGCCTCTCCCCGTGGCCACCGGATCTGGTTTTAACAAGGCACGGGACAATCTTAGGTATCGCCTGATGATCCATTATTATGACCTACGGATTCTGAGCTACGAAATTAGCCGGAACGTAGAAACGAATAGACTGCAGGTTGCTTGAGGCCATGCAGACCTACCAAATACATAACATGGGCAGTGTTGCGGCGCTGGGAGCTCGCCTGTGGCTTAGGCCGTATTTTTGCTTTGATCAATCGGTTCAGCGACAATAAGACGACTGTAACAGAGGTCCGTCTAAAGCGCTACCTCTTAGCAATTAATACGTATGAATAGGTTAGCTATCCAAATCATTGCATCATTCATGAGCCGTCCGGGATTTGGGGGTTTTGAACAGGCAGTAAGTAATCCAACCAAGCATGTTGGTTTGGAAGCATATCCACACATATGTTGTCTATACATGCATGCAAAGGTCCACTGGGAGAAACAGACTACCTACAGTATGCATCTAATAACATGTGATTCCCCTCCTATACGGAGTACTATACATTATAGTAGTACAGCGGTGCCAAGGCCGGAATAGTTGTCTCATCTCACCGACTGATGAGAAGTTGAGATGCTGGTCTCTTCTGTCTTGGATTTTCCAAAATAGGGGCCACTGACGCAACAAAGTTTCCTTCTCGGGTTCGCAAAAGACGTGCTTGTTAGCTTCCTTATTATTATTCAGGCAGGCAGGTGTGCTTTGGAGTATAATTCATAGGCACTCCAACTTATACTTCCAAGTATAACTCGTCCAGTATCCTAGGTACTTTAGGTAGCAATGGCAAATTGTACGTTTACATCTTGGATGGATCTGAGGGAGGAGTAGAGTAGAGTAGAGAGAGTACCTAGGCTAACCTACTTGTACTCCTAGATGCTTTGTTTTGGTAGGACCAGTTCGGGTTCGGGTACGAATACGACGAGAATGCAACACCATTGGTTGGAGCCGGTCGGGTTTTACTGCAAAACGGGTTGCTTGAATTTGCTTGGGTGGCTAGTAGCAAGCTAGGTAATTAGAGGTTAGAGCCATCTCCTCCCCTCCCCTGCCCTCCCCTGCCCTCCCCTGCCCTCCTGTCTTCTGTCTTCCTGTCTGCCTGCCTGCCTGCCAATGCATGGGTGGGAGCGAACGGGCGAATGGCAATCCGCCAAAAGTCAATTGACAAATTTCCAGGGACTACTCCGTAGTACGCAAATTGCATATGTGCCAGCGTGCTGCTCTGGCATACACTATGTACCTACTTAGTTACTAGGCCAGATCCTCCTTCTTCCCTCCTCGTTCACCAAAAAAAAAAAAAAGGGAACCCGTTTCTGAACACGCCGGCGACTTGATTTATCTGTTTACAACATTCTTCCTCGCGGCTCCTTGGGTACTATACGGCATCACTACCACCGCATTCTGTCTGCCGCTTCCTCGTCCCTCGTCATGGGCGCGTTAGAAGAGCTAGCGGGCCCCTTGGCCCAGCAGTTCTCACAATTGCATGTGGCGGCGCAGGTTGGCCTCCTCGCCGCGGCCTTCCTCTTCCTCTCCATCTTCGTTCACGTCACAAGCCAGATCATCTTCAAGAATCCCAATGAGCCTCCCATGGTCTTCTCCTGGTTCCCCGTCGTGGGGAGCACCATCACCTACGGCATGGACCCCCCTACCTTCTTCAGGGTGAACCGCGAAAAGTATGGCGACATCTTCACCTTCATCCTCCTCGGCAAGAAGACCACGGTCTATGTCGGCTGCGCGGGCAACGACTTCATCCTGAACGGCAAGGCCAAGGACGTCTGCGCAGAGGACATCTACACTGTCCTCACCACTCCCGTTTTCGGCAAGGATGTCGTCTACGACTGCCCCAACTCCAAGCTCATGGAGCAGAAGAAGGTACGCTTCAACGCCAGCCTCCCCCCCCTCCTCCTCCCTTCCCACGCGTACGTGTCATGGCAACAACTAACAGAATGCGCCAAACAGTTCATGAAGATTGCACTCACCACCCAGGCTTTCCAGTCCTACGTGCCCATCATTGCCGACGAGGTTAGCTCCTACTTCAAGAAGAGCGCCGATTTCAAGGGGAAGTCGGGTATCGTGAACATGCCCCCCAAGATGGCCCAAATCACCATTTTCACCGCTTCCCACTCGCTCCAAGGCAAAGAGATCCGCCACAAGTTCGACGAGACGCTAGCCGACCTATACCACGACCTGGACATGGGCTTCAACCCGGTCAACTTCATGCTTCACTGGGCCCCTCTTCCTTGGAACAACCGCCGCGACCACGCACAGCGAATCATTGCCAAGATCTACATGGACACCATCAAGGAACGACGCGCTGCTGGCAAGTCGGACGCCCAGGACATGATGTGGCATCTGATGAACTCGACTTACAAGAACGGCACTCCTGTGCCCGACCACGAGATCGCCCACATGATGATCGCTTTGCTCATGGCCGGCCAGCACTCTTCGTCCTCTACCAGCTCCTGGATCATGCTCTGGCTCGCCGCCCGCCCGGATATCATGGAGGACCTTTACCGCGAACAGGTTGAGCAACTCGGTGCTGATCTCCCCCCTCTTCAGTATGAGGACCTTGCCAAGCTGCCTCTCAACCAGGCCATTATCAAGGAAACTCTGCGCCTCCATGCCCCTATCCACTCCATCATGCGCGCCGTCAAGCAGCCCATGCCTGTGCCTGGTACCAAGTATGTCATCCCCCCTAGCCACGTGCTCCTCTCTGCCAGCGGTGTCACTGCCACCGACCCCACGTTCTTCCCCGACCCGGACACCTGGGAGCCCCACCGATGGGACAAGGACTCACCGATCGCCCCTCGGATGGTGGTCAAGAGCGAGGAGGAGGAAGAGAAGATTGATTACGGCTATGGTTTGGTCAGCAAGGGTGCCGCGTCTCCTTACCTGCCCTTTGGCGCCGGCCGACATCGATGCATTGGTGAGCAGTTTGCCAACGTGCAGCTTCAGACCATCACGGCCATGGTTGTCCGTGAATTCAAGTTCCGCAACGTGGACGGCAGCAACAAGGTGATTGGCACCGACTACGCCTCACTGTTCTCCCGACCTCTCGAGCCCGCCAACATTCACTGGGAGAAGAGAGATGCATAAACTAGTTGGTCAGCTATCAATGCATTTTTGGGAAGGGCCAGATGGGAAATCTTCTTGTACATAGCGTTCAGCGCATATATAACGACATAGAACCCACCCCACAGTATGGGGAGGAAGGCGGCATAGACGAGATGACCAAAACCTTACGTATACAGAATAATATTAATAAGAACATGCGATCAATCAACCTAGTGCTTGCGTACAAGATGCACGGGCGATAATATCTTATTATGGTGCCCTTTTGCCCGAGGTATCCTGGGAGGAGGGGTCAGCAGCTCCTTTTGATAGCTTTGCGACTTGCGAAAAGAAACAGCTCCTCGAGTCATCTACCCCTTACATGCCTCTGCACCATATCCAATTCATTAAATTGCATCAACTTCCATTTTGGCAAATCTTATCTTCCGTGGACATTAGTAATTAGCTGTCATACGCCATATTCCCGTGTGGTAGTCACACGCGACCAACTTCCTCGGGAGCGAGCGGCGGGGGTAGTCTATTATCAAAACATGCCCGGTCGCGCATTGGCAAGAACTTGTGACGTCTATGACATCTGAGGCGCCTCCGCGGGCTTCAATTACATCAATGCAACCACTACCACCAGAAAACATGACCTCCGCCGCAAATCTTGGGCCTCTCGTCCGCCTCTGGGGTATTTCCGCCTCGCGCCTGCCATCACCCTCCATTTCGTCCGACGACCTGGCTCCGTTTCTCGTCTCGATCCTCCAAGAATCGCTCCCTTTCATCGACAGCGCCGCGCCGCGCGCCGCCGACCGCCCCGACTCTACTATCGAAAAAGCATGGAAGCCCAAGGGGGTCAAGTCGTCCCCGGACTCGGCAGCGCCCGTCGAGGTGTCGGAGCGCGCCATCGGGGCGGGCGAACTCGAGACGGTGGTGGCGCGGGCGCTGCTGGATGACACGACCCGGAAGAAGACGCAGGCGCGGCTCCGGAACGAGGTCTGGGCCTGTCGCCGCAGCGTCCACGAGGATGCGTCCGAAAAAAAGGGCACCGCCAGCTGGGCTGAGTTTGTGCGCTCCTTCCGCGACGAGCACGCGACGGCTGAGGATGGGTTCACGCCGGCTATTGTTGCGACGTGCGAGGCACTCAGTTGGGATTGCAGCGGGGTCGGGCCGATTGAAATCGCAGGCATGGAGGAGGGGAAGGAGGAGGATGACCATAATCATGATGGCGACGGTGGCCAACGCTGGGGTCGGTTTACGCTCAAGGTGGTCGAGATGCGGCACAAGGTCGGGAGGCCTGTACTGAAAGACCGCACGTTCCCCGTGCTGCAGCTGACCGCCACGGCCATCGCCGCCAGCGGAGCTGAGGCCGGGGAGTTCGTGGTCGTCAGCATCCCCATCCCTGACTTTGGGACGAACGAGGCGAGCCAGCTGGCGCGCGAAAAGGGCGCCCAGATCGCCGTCTACGTGAGCGTGGAGCGCATACGTATATTGGAACATAACGAGCAGCAGCAGAGCGGCAAGGCCGGCGAGATCGAGTGGCTCATGGCCACGGCGAGCGACGCGGGCGGCGTGCTGCCGTCGTGGGTCCAGAATATGGCCATGCCCGGGATGATATGGAAGGACGTCCCGCTCTTCCTCAAGTGGATCGACGGGGAGAGGCGGGCGACAGACGTCGCCAATGCCGGCCCACGTGGAAACACTGCCGCCGGCAAGACCACCGAGAATGCTAGCACTGCTACCACCGGCACAAGCAAGCCAGCTGGGGGAAGCGCTCCTGTGGCGGCAACAACAGCGGCATCGGCAACGGCGCCTAAACAGTCACCAGATGACACGGATGTGACCAATAAGATTGCGGCGGCGTTCGACTCGACTGGCGAGACCGAGGCTGTCAACACGGATCCGTTGGTGGGCAGTATGAGCTTGAAATAAGGCAACATTTGTAAGAACTTGTCGGGTTGCCTGCTAATCACGATCACGACAAGATGGAGCTCTATGATACAGTCAGTCTACGACTGGTTCGCACAGACTATACATGTATATATTTACGATGATACCACTATTTACTAGGAAGAAATGTATCAAATTGTATAAGGCTCCTTGGCTGTCGAGCAATCTCGGTCATCCGTGCCTACCAAAGGAGTCTGACTCTGCCTCTGCCTCTGACTCCAACTCGGAAAGCGTCATCGACGGCGGCATCGGCGACGATTGAGGTCAAGACATTTGACCACCATATGGAGGATGATTACAGTCATAACCTACAGCTATACCTACAGCGTTCAGCAGTCATATTGCTTGGGCAAGTGAGTCTTGGGCATTGTGATGGAAGCATGGGAGAGGAAATGCCCACGTACGTACTTAGGTAGGTCCATAAATGGATGGTGGTGGGATATGCAAGGTAAGGTACGTGTATGCAAGTACCTGGCGCCGGTTTCCGACTTATGGAGAGAGAGAGAGAGAGCTCTTATATGCTCTTGTGCTATTGTGCTCCCTTGCCCGCCTTGCCCGCCTTGCCCCGATAGCGAATTGCCCCGCGCCTATGAGTCAAATCAACAAAATTATCATTATTTCGTTCCATGTTACTGACACAAGGCACACAAGGCACACAAGGCACCCCAAGCACCGCACCATAAGCCGCTATCCTATAAGGACCCCTCCCTGCTTGCATACATTCGCTGCCTCTACCTCCTGTAGCCCATTGACCGACACACCTACAGGCGGAGAACCATGTACCGACGCCTTTGACCTCCCACAATCTCTCACCCAGCAATCCGCAATACCGCCAAATTGTCTAGACCACTGTTCCGAGCCATTTGGGTGCGCAGGTCGCCATTCGTCCCATCCACCACCCCCTTTCGATTCGCACCAGTTGCGCCGACCGTATCTTCCTCTTCTTCCTGCTACCCCGCATTGTCGTATAGCAATATGGCGACCAACAGCGGCCGCGGCAATCCCATTGCTGCCGACGAGGGCCCCTCCAAGACCGGTGAGGGTGCCCCTCCTCCCGTCTCCAGCGACCTCAAGGAAGCCGTCCAAGCTGCCGGCCCGGCTGATGGCGCTGGCGTCCACGCCACCGGCCAGGACAAGTCCATGCAGCAGCCCGCCGAGCCCAAAGTGAAGACGGAGAAGGAGCTCGAGCGCGAGCGCAAGAAGGCCGAGAAGCAGGCCAAGTTCGAGGAGAAGAAGAAGGCCAAGGAGGCCGCCGCCGCCCAGGCGCCCGCCGCCAAGGCCAAGAAGGCCAAGGTGCCCAAGCCCGAGGAAGAGGCCCTCCCCCCTTATGTCGAAGAGACCCCCGCTGGCGAGAAGAAGCGCCTCAAGTCCCTTGATGACCCCCACTTTAAGGCCTACGACCCCATCGCCGTCGAGAGCGCCTGGTATCAGTGGTGGGAGAAGCAGGGCTTCTTCAAGCCCCAGTTCACCGACCAAGGCGAGGTCAAGCCTGAGGGCAAGTTCGTCATCGTCATCCCGCCCCCCAATGTCACCGGCGCGCTGCACATGGGCCACGCGCTCGGCAACTCGCTGCAGGACGTCATGATCCGATGGAACCGCATGCACGGCAAGACCACCCTGTGGCTGCCCGGCTGCGACCACGCCGGAATCTCCACCCAGTCCGTCGTCGAGAAGATGCTGTGGAACCGCGAGAAGAAGACGCGCCACGACTTGGGCCGTCCCAAGTTCATCGAGCGCGTGTGGCAGTGGAAGGAGGACTACCATGTCCGCATCAACAACGCACAAAGGAAGATGGGTGCTTCTACTGATTGGACTAGGGAGGCTTTCACCGTACGACCCCCTTCATACTTAGGAATAAGCCGGGACTGCCTAGACTAACATGAAAAAACAGATGGACAAGAACTTGTCGGCTGCTGTTACGGAGACTTTTGTCAAGCTCCACGAGGAGGGCACCATCTACCGAGCGAACAGACTGTATGGTTTCCCCTCGCCGCTCTCTTTTTCTTCCGATGCAAGAATCGCGCTAATACTGGAAACTACAGGGTTAACTGGTGCACGCAGCTCAACACCACCTTATCTAACCTGGAAGTCGTCAACAAGGAGTTGCCGGGCAAGACTCTGCTTGATGTTCCGGGCTATGAGAAGAAGATCGAGTTCGGTACCATCCACCATTTCAGGTACCCCATCGAAGGTTCGAATGAGACCATCGAGGTGGCCACGACACGTCCGGAGACTTTGCTCGGTGATACTGGTATCGCCGTCCACCCCGCCGATGACCGATACAAGCACCTTGTCGGCAAGAACGCTGTTCACCCCTTCATTGAAGGTAGACTGATGCCTATTGTTGCGGACGACTATGTCGAGAAGGACTTTGGTACTGGTGCCGTCAAAATCACGCCAGCGCATGACCCCAACGATTTTGCTCTTGGGACACGCCACAAGCTTCAGTTCATCAACATTCTGACCGACGATGGCTTGATGAACGAGAACGCTGGCCCTTACAAGGGACAGAAGCGATTTGACGTTCGTTACACCATCATCAAGGATCTCAAGGAGAAGAACCTCTACGTTGACTGGAAGGACAACCCAATGACTGTCCCTCTTTGCGACAAGACGAAGGATGTCATTGAACCCGTCATGAAGCCCCAATGGTGGATGAAGATGGATGATCTCGCCAAGCCTGCCATTGACGTTGTCAAGAACGGCAAGATAAAGATCCGCCCGGAGTCAGCGGAGAAGAGCTACTACAGATGGATGGAGAACATCAACGATTGGTGTATCTCCAGACAACTGTGGTGGGGTCACCAGTGCCCTGTCTACTTCGCGCAGGTTGAGGGAGAGGAGGCCGATGAGGGTGATAGCAGCCGCTGGTTCTCCGGACGTACCGAGGAGGAAGCCCAAGCCAAGGCCGACAAGGCTTTGGCGGGCAAGAAGTTCACGCTCAAGAGAGACGAGGATGTTCTCGATACCTGGTTCAGCTCAGGATTGTGGCCTTTCAGCACTCTTGGCTGGCCGAACCAGACGCCCGATCTGGCGCGTCTCTATCCTACGTCGGTCCTGGAAACGGGCTGGGATATCCTGTTCTTCTGGATTGCGAGAATGATCATGCTCGGTCTCAAGATGGTTGGCGAGGTACCTTTCACCGAGGTTTACTGCCACTCTCTTGTCCGAGACTCCGAGGGTCGCAAGATGTCCAAGTCCCTGGGCAACGTCGTTGACCCCCTGGACGTGATTGCTGGTATTCCCCTGGAGGAGCTGCACTCCAAGCTCCTCGTTGGCAACCTGGACCCCAAGGAGGTTGAGAAGGCCACCAAGTACCAGAAGACTGCCTTCCCGGATGGTATCCCCCAGTGCGGTACTGATGCGCTTCGCTTCTGCATGGCCAACTACGTGACACCTGGTGGCGGTGACATTGCCTTCGACATCAAGGTCATGCACGGCTTCCGAAGGTTCTGTAACAAGATTTACCAGGCGACCAAATATGTGCTCGGCAAATTGGACAAGGACTTTGTGCCTAACAAGACCGGCAAGCTGACGGGTAAGGAGTCGCTGGCCGAGAAGTGGATTCTGCACAAGATGAATGCCTGTACCAAGGAGGTCAACGACGCCATTCCCGCCCGCGAGTTTTCCAAGGCCACTGGTGCCATCTACGTCTACTGGTACAACCAGTTGTGCGATGTCTTCATCGAGAACTCCAAAGCTCTGATCCAGGAAGGTACCAAGGAAGAACAGGAATCTGCCACACAAACCCTGTACACGGCGCTTGAGAGCGCTCTTACCATGATTCACCCCTTCATGCCCTTCTTGACAGAAGAGCTGTGGCAGCGTCTGCCGCGTCGTCCCAGCGACGAGACGCCTTCAATCATGTTGGCCAAATACCCCGTCTACGACCCGGAAATGGACAACCCCGCAGCTGCGGAAGCCTACGAGTTGGTTATGGGCTGCTCTAAGGGTATCCGTTCCCTGATGGCAGAGTATGCTCTCAAGGATGAAGCCAAGGGTAGGACTTTCCTTCACCCCGTTTTTTTGAAATTTTAGATTGAGGGACTTTTTAGCTGACTCGGGTATAGTTTACATCCAAACCTATGATGAGACCGCCCACAAGACGGTGGCGGAGCAGCTCAACTCGATCAAGTCGCTGTCGGGCAAGGGCGTGACCTCTGTCGAGATCACCCCTAGCACCGAGAGCCGCCCGGCCGGTTCCGTCGCGTTCCCCGTCTCGAGCGCCGCGGCCGTCTTCCTCCACGTCAAGGGTCGTGTAGATCTCGATGCTGAGATCGAGAAGGCGACCAAGAAACTCGAGCGTACGCGCCAGTCTATCGCCAAGCAGCAGAAGCTGCTCGCGGATCCCAAGTACATTGAGAAGACGCCCCAGAACCTCCAGGATGACGCCCGCCGCAAACTGAACGATTTCGAGTCCGAGGCCATTGGCTTCGAAGGCACCATTAAGCAGTTTGAGACCTTGAAGCTAGAGTAAGTAACAGAATACTGGAAGCTGATGGGGGCTGAAATGGAATGTGGACGACGGAGGACCAAAAAAATCAGGCACCGTGGCTTTGAGCTAGATTTGTAGCCACTTGAGAAGGAGATAATCTTGAGGAGTTTGGTGTAAAATTAGGTGCATAAGACAAATCGAATCAAAAAAGACGATATACACTAAGTACACAAAGGTTACGGGAAATGGCCTTTTACTGTCTTTGCATTGGTTTCTGCTTGAAATACTACATCTGGTGATGCATAGGCACGCTATGTAGTAGTCGCTATGTAGCTCGTGTGCTCCTCTTGACCGCTCTGTTGGTATCACCGATGGCAAACTCGAAAAGCTGATAGCTCTCTTCCTACAGCTGTCCCTTGAAACGTGCCCTTCGAGTGAAGTATCCAATCAGTATGCTAATGCTACGCAATGGGTCTCTACTGCCCCTCAATACGCCATTCTTCTTCTGCCTGTTCCAGATTTGAGGTATCACGAAGGTCCGTCCCGGAAATGTCCAAAAGGAACGCCTAAATAGCAGAAATAGAAATGCGCCGCTCTGCCCGAATATAACAATGATGGTGATGAAATCCACACCCAACCCTATTCTCGTGCCAGAGAAACGCCATGCAATGTAAACGAGTGAAAATGGTTCTAAAATAATGCAGCCCACGCAATGCGATGAAATAATCATTCAAGGAAAAATGGAGCGATAGCTGGGGGTTCGAGCAAAGCCAAGGCCAAGCCAGGTTACGACATAGGTGTCAGGCCTGCCCATTGATAGTTTCCGTCAATGTTGACCCAGTCGCCGTGGTCGATAGCCTTCTCCCAGCCCATCATGACGGCCATGAGGCGGCACCCAGTAGCGCTGATAGTGCAAATGAGAGCGTCGCTGCCGTGGGCCAGGATGGCGAGGTCCATGAGGTAGGCGCGGCCGATGTAGCTGCGCAGCCGCGTCGTTTCGGCCGAGGGGGTGACGGGCATCGAGGCGGCCGCGCTGTCGCTGTTGATGCCCGTACGGCCGAGGTTCCAGAACATGGTCGCGAAGAAGCCCCCTTCCCACCCGAACGTCTCTTCGACAAATTTGTGCATGACGCTACGGTCCAGCTCTGGCTGCGGAAGTTGGGATTTGGCGGCCAGTTTGATCATTTCCTGCGCCCGGGGCGAGCGCTTGAATTCTTCCGAGTCATAGACTTCCGGGTCGTCCGACGCAATGACTGTGAAGGAATGTTTCTTGGCCACGATATTCTCGCCGCCGCTCGGGGCGCTCGTGTTGTGCAGATCCTCGATGATTTCTCGGGCCCTGTCGGCATAGAGGTTGAGGGGTATGTACGCTCCTCTGTATTGGTACTCGAAGGGGTGCTGGTCGCCGTGGCGAACATGTACACCCACAACGGTTCCGTCTTGTTTGTGCCCCAAGGGAGCTTTCGCTTTGCCCCTGAGCTCGATGATGCGGCTGGTGACGTAGTTGTGGTCGTCGTGATTCAGGTGAAACAAGGCCTCGTACCCTATTCGCGCCAAGTCAAACATGGGTCGCTCGCGATCTTGGTCCCGCTTTTGAAGGACTTCATACTTGTTGGCGAAGCTGTTCCCGAATGTTTCCCTCGCAGTGGCCGCTGATACCACCAGGTGGCGGGCTTGGCGGGGACAAGGAAGCATTTCGTGTCGCGGGGGCGGTCGGCACTTGGGCATGGGCGGGGTCTTGAATATGCCGGTATACTCTCCGTATGCCCACCTCGAGTCGTCAATGAAGAAGGCACGCTTCTCCTTCTGGGCCAAGCCATACGCCACCCACAACATCATAAGCGTTGTACCCAATCCCGCGTCGGGGGTCTCGAGTACAAAGGTAAGGGTGGATGTACAGGCTGGCTGCTCTACCAGAGTGCTCTTGCTCTCACCGACCAGACGGCTTTCTTGCGATCGTGGTGAGATCCTCCACGCCGTGTCTTGCGCGCCCGGGAGTAGACCACGTTGTTCCGCCTCGTCGACATCAAGGAAGTATGGGTCCTTATAGTAGTAGTCCAAAGTGGCTTTCTGGGACGGGAAGGTCTTCCCGTGTAAGTCTCTCACGTGAGTGGCAACCTCGTGACATTTGGCGCACATGTCGGCATACTCCTTAATTGTCAAGGGAAAATTGTAAGAGGGGGGTATGGACACAGTCCATTTCGACCTGCCTCGCCGGTCTGTAACAGCTATCGGGGTAGGGAACTCGGGAAGCTCGTCTTGACCGACCATCTCGTACTCCTCCCTGGCCCCCAAAGCCCAGTCCACAACTGCCACATCTCCAAAGTGTCTTACAACGGCCTTGGCGGCCAACAGGAAAGCCACTAGGGAAAGCAACCACCCGAATAGTCGGAACACCCGACTGGGCCGAGGGGCAACGGGGGATTTCTTAGGTCTCGGAACCAAGGCGGGAAGACCGGGGGACGGTGGAGGGGAAAAGAGCAAGTGGTTGAAGTTGAAGCGCGAGGATGTTGAAGATATAGTGGCCTTCTCCTGAGTGGATGACGACCCAGTATAAGATGCGGCTCTGCGCAAGTTGAGTCGCGGTGGAATCACTATCATCTTGGCGTGGGTGCTGTGAGTGAGATCGAGGGCGGGAGGCGGCATCTTTACGGGTTTTGTTGTTGTTGTTGTTGTTGTTGTTATTGCTGTTGTTGTTGTTGGAAAAGAAGGGATTTAATGCAGATGATTATTAAGAGTATAAGTTCAAAGCGGAAACAGCGCATCAAGGAGTGTCGGATGGCTGGCTTGTTCCAGCGGCTCGTTTGATATGAAAGGACTGGCTGTCAACATATGCGGATTGACAAACACGTCTGCCGGTTCAAGAGAAATCAAGTGGTAAAGGAAGGGCTAGAATAAGAAGGATTGAGTGTGACGTTTCGTCGGTGTTGTCCGGGTTCTATTTTCAAGGTCCCATGGACACATACACACACACACACACACACGGAGAGAGAGAGAGAAAGAGAGGATAAGGCAGCGCAGAGCAGAGATGGGGTGGGTGATTTGCCCTCACCTCGCTGGCGGTGTCATTCAGTAGATGCGAGGGAACGTCTTGTGGTGAGTGAGGTTGGCCAAGAGGTCTGTGGAACGCAGTACTTGTATGTATTCGGATCGCAAGAGGCCAAACAAAAGACAGACGAAGAAGAGTCTGGTCGAGTGGGTAAAACAGGGCCGATCTCGAGGTCAAGTATTGCCTGGTAGTATGACAGCAGGCTGTCTGGCTGTCCCAAGGTCCCATCCATGCACGGGAGATGGGGAAAGGTGGAAACGGCACTGGGCTCTGAGCTCTCGCGAGACAGGGGTTGGCTTGGACTTGAACAGCAAGAGAGCCCCGAACAGTACCGGAGGCGGTCGACTGCCCTCGGTGTACGCAATGCTCATCAAACTCAGACGATCCCACCGGTTCCGAGTCTAGGAGAAGGTGTGAGTGGGAATGGAGACCGGGTAATACAGTCGAGTTCCTGGGCAGCTGGGCAGCGAGGCGGACGTTGGTATATGATAGTGCACGAGTGAGTGTGTCGCTATGTCCAGACTCGAGAGCATAAAATGACGATAGCCGCGGAAGCACCCAAGAAGTCCGTCCGGCAAGTGGGTAAGCAGGCAGTTAGTTGCTGGTTCGGCTACAAGTGAACACGACAAGACGAGACGAGGCGAGGCGAGACAAAAGTATTCTGACGGAAGGATGAGATCGCAAAGCAGGGTATATGATTGATCTATCAGATGGCTAGCCAGCTGCCAGATGAGATTGGGGTATATAACCCATACGGTAGCAACAATACCGTACTAAAGCAACCTACTCGGTAGGTTAAGGGAAAGACAGAGAGACAAAGACAGAGACAGGCAAACCCAACCCAGCACAGAGGATATGATGTGGGTGGATGGGCATTTGGGATGTGGAGGTGTTTGGTGAGCAAGAGGGACTTAGAAGCGAGAAGTGACGGGCCCCGCCAAATGATGTCACATGGAAATAAGCAATGGTTCGGGGGTTCCAGCGTTGCAGTCAAGAAAATGAGGATTTGCAGAGAAAAAGCTCAAAGGGGGGGCGGGCCAGAGGTGAGAGAGGGGGCCAAGCCAAGGCCACTTCACTTATTGGCTGAAGTCTGAACGGCTGACAGAAAAAGGGAAAAGGAAATGGTCGATCCGAACGAAGATCTCATGGGCTGCGTCGTCGTCTCAAAGGCAGGTGCAGGTATAAACATATAAGTACCTTGGAACAAATCTATCAATCGATTGATCCTCAGGAAGCCGCCAAGCAGTACCTGGATTGGCTAGAAAGAATTACTACAGTAGTATCCCGTGACCGTGGTTCAGAGTCTGGATATCAGTTGAGGGATGCACAGTTACTTATCGATATTCGTAGATTTGACGCAGATTCGACGCGCAGAAGAGAGTCAAAGGGACTGATCACAAATGTATCTCGATTTTTTTCTTTCTCGATTTTCCAAGTGAAGGGTCCCCTTTCCTTCCAGGTTGTGTCCCTAGCTGCCTACCTAGTGTCTAGGTCCCTCGGTACCTACTATTTTGGTCCATCCACTTGCGCCCCCCTGTTCTTTCTGAAACAGTCAGTCTGAAAGATCTGCGGAGAGGGGTCCCCCCCCTCTCCTGTACTGCATAGACTGCATAGTACTACGTAGGAATCGAGCCAACATGGAAATGCACATGTTGTGAAGACCAATGAGGAGCATAAATCACACAGTAGATCTCTTCGCCAACTCCCCAAAAGGGTGAACCCGACTGCCGACCCCTTCTCCCTATTGAACCTAAAAAGTGGCCTAAAGGTTCGCAGTCATGTACCTAGCAGGTCGTACCTGGTTGAAATACTTGTGCTCCGTAGGTAGTCAGTCACTTTGTATCAGATTGATGGCACCGGTAGAAACAGAACGCCGCTCTTCCCGCATACATGGAATACCATACAATAATATATCTGATGACGGCACAACTACCATACAATAATATATCTGATGACGGCACAACTATACACGCTAGATTACCCAATAAGGCAGCTAAGTAGTTGGTCGACGGGCCAAACGCCGAATCAGCCCACGAGTATATTTATTCACTCACCTTGTCTGTCGGTTTCGCAAATCTCGTTGGCCCGTTTGATATATACGAGCCGGAAGGGAAACGAGAGCCAAGGTGAAGAACATCGAGGGGTCAGGACCGGGGTGGCTTTCTTCTGGGTTGTTTTTGGGGACTGCTCGCTGCTCGTGTCCGTCCGTCCTGTCTTCTCTGTCTGTCTGTCGACACCGGGGGGGGGGGGGGGGGGGGGGGGGGGGGGGGGGGGGGGGGGTGGGTGGGGGGGGGGGGGGGGGGGGGGGGGGGGGGGGGGGGGGGGGGGGGGGGGGGGGGGGGGGGGGGGGGGGGGGGGGGGGGGGGGGGGGGCGGGGGNTTGTTTGTTTCAAAAACAACCCCCCCCCCCCCCCCCCCCAAAAATCGTTGGTACTAAAACCAACAACCAACTATGTAGTACTGTGCCTAAACTAACGAGAGAGGGGCGGCCAAGCGGCCTACCTTTTACCGAGACACTGGACATTGGACATTGGCAGAATGCGCCGGGCTCGTGGGAAAAAGTGGTTTCCCATGCCACTAGTTGGCTATTTGGTGATGGATGCGCTATTGACTGCAGGTGGAGGATTGTAAATGGGTACTGGCAGTGCTGATTGCGGTTGGCTGTGTCTTTTCTTTTCTTCCGGACTCCCTCGAAAAAGGGTTGCTTTCGCCTCGTCCCGTCCAACCGTTGCATCTGCCCATCTGCCTTCACACTGACCAAGTCTGCTGCACTGCACAGGGCCGTCTCCAAAGCCGCCGGCAGGATCTCCTGATCTCCTGATGAGAACACTTGCAACAACTCTCATCTCTTCAACGGTTGACTCCGGCCGAGAGCCAACTGGAGCTGCACAGGACAAATATAACCGGCTGGGTTAGAGTGGCCCGACTGCAAATTATGCAGTTGGGCGCCACGCATACAGTCAGTACCGCCTGTCTCAGCAAGGAACCGAACCAGCACTAAAAATAAAAAAAGCAACCAGAATAAGTCAATGCACATGCACAAGGTACTGTAATAATGTTTGTCTGCTTCAACCCAATTCAACTCATCATGCAGGCCATGGTCCATGACGATCCATGTCACCGTGTTGTCAATCAATAATAGTCTTTCATCAATTGTTGATTTTCTTCCTGCTGTCCATCTCGATATTTCTTTTTTTCCCTTGCGTCCTCGTCGGCTCTAAAATTACATTCAAGGCGTTAAAAGTCCGTCCGCTGTGACAGATGTTTTCTATCCTCCCAAGGCTGGAACCCCTGAGCCTCGTTCTTCCAGGAAGCGGCGGCAATAACAAAAAGAAGAATGAGTAGAAAAATGAAACGATTGAAGATACAGCCAAAAACCCGCTCATTATATATAACGTAGTCGTGTCCTGCGGAGGACAAACAACTCCATCCTCAGGCATCTCTTAGAGAAAAGTAACACTAACAGTGACCCTGTCCATCGGTTTCTTCCCGTCGTCAGGGCATTCACATCCACAAACACTCCTGTCGTAGCAAATAGCGCAATATGATGGGGTATAAAAGAAACGGACAGAAGCAATCCCACCCAAAAACGCCGTCTTCCCGAGACTTCGGCGCCCTAGCCGTGTCCCCGATATGAAAAGTTTTTGTACATGCTCATAATAGAGCCACTTCAGCCTCACGCCCCAAGAGCAACTTCCTGGGACTCGTGCGGGATCGTCGGGCTCTCCCGGAGACTCCCCCGGGCTGACTCAGGCTTGACCGTAGTCGCTGCCTCGCCCGGCACCTGCGACTTCCGGCCATCGCTCGCGATACGGACGCTGCCTCGCACGCCTCTAACCGCGTGGCCGCTTTCTACCTTCTCCTGTATCATCTCGTCCAGAATACGGCTCATCTCATCAACTGACTTGGGTCTCTTGCGATTGTTGATGGTAGGCGAGACGCTCTTTCGCCCGGCCATTGGCGGGTCTGGTAGTGCCCCGGACGGAGGAGGGCTGGCAGCTTGCTCGTATAGGAGAGAAGTCCGTACCTCGCGCACCTCGCGCACCTCGCGTACCTCGGGTTTGTGCGCCTCCTTATCTAGTCCTTCCGCAGCATCCCTTGAGCGAGCGGCACTGCGCAGAGCACCAAGCATTCGGTCCTTGTCATCTAGTCTCGCACGGAGCTCTGCAATCTCGGCATCCTTCTCCTTCAGTGCAGCGGAAACACTGTGGTCTTCTCCAACCATGATGGCCTTATTGGGTGCGGAGAACCCCACCGATGTACGAGACGAGCTAGCCCTTCTTGCGTGAAGCAGACGTTTCTCAAGAGTGGCTATGTACCGATTCTTATCGGCAAGATCGGTTTGCAAAGCTTGGTTCTGGGCCGCCAAGGAAGCAATACCGTCACCGTACTCGCCGACGCTGTCATCTTCCTCGGTCGATGGCTCACCCGACCCGGATCGCCGTTGAAGATTGGATCGCCGGCCGATCGTAGACGACGAAGAATTCATCGAACTTGTTCTCTCTAGTATGGGGTGACTTTTAGAGGATGCGGCAATTGAAGTCCGGACAGATGGGGCCAGAGAAGACTGCGAAAATCGCTGATGGATCCCCAGAGCACTGTAGGATCCGCTGCTATTGACACCAATGGATTTGGAGCTCAGAATCAGCTTGTTCAGATGGTCGATCCGTTCTTTCAACGCTGTGCGCGCAAGTTGCATCTCCAGCATCTGCTCCTCGTGTCTTGCCTCGGCCTCCTTTTCTCGCAAGCGCTCCTCCACTACTTCTTTGATCACATCTTCTTCTGCAGTCTCAACAGCTGCCGCCTTGTTCTTGACTTGTGTCTCAAGTTGGGATCGGAGTTCCAAAATCTCCATGCGGTAGCGTTCGAGCAAGACCCTAGCTCCGCCCTCACCACCAGCACCAAGTGCTTCCTCGGCCTTTTTAGCATGACTGACAATGCTGTTCTTGGCACGCGCGGCAAACTTCAGAGTATTGATAGTCTCCCCTGTATGGCTGTTGGAGGAAGCAGCACTCCCAGCTGCGCCAATCTGAATGGTGCAGAGGATACTGACGAGGGAGTTTCCCGACAATGCTCCTTGCAACAATCTCGTCAACTTGCTGTCTCTGTATGGAAGATGCTTCGTGTCAATAGGGGCACCGTCCTTTTTCTTAGCATCCGATAGTTTGGAGATGACATTTCCCAGAGTCAACAGACTCTTGTTTATGTGACCTCCTTCTTGCCGACGCTCCTTGGTCTCGGCGGCTTTCTCTGAACCAGCAAGATCAATCAAGCTTAGCGTAGAGACACGGACACCGCCGGGCACCAAGCCCGAGCGTTTGCTATCACCTCCCGATGCTGGCATCCGTTCTCGGCTCTCCACGACAATCTGCACAACGGCGTGACTGCGTGAGCTCCTGGCATTGAACTGTGTGCTGGCTGTCCTACGGGCTTGATCACCACGGGCAATCACCCGCAGAAGTTGCGTCGGGCTCTGGACGATTTCTTCCTTCAGAGGAGTCGCATAGACGCCACGTTTGCTGTCTTCCCGTAATTTGATCTCTTCTTGTGCGCCTGTTCCTCCCACTCCGCCACCGGTCGACATACTCAAAAGATCATGAATCTTTTCATTGTATATCTCAAGATAGCTGACACGCAGCAGGAATTCTCGTGACGGGGTTTCTCGGATGTAGGAAAAAATATCGGTGATAGCGAGCGGTATAACACCGGGGGACGAGGCCGTTCCTTGCATCGAGAATGTCTTGCCCGTACCTGTCATACCATAAGCAAATACGGTACCGTGGTAGCCTTCCATTACTCTTCGGACTAATCGTTTTGCTGTATGGTCATAGACCCGGCTGTTATCGTCATGTGTCGCGAACACGTTGTCATAGTAGTAATCGCCGCCATCCTTGCCCCGGTATGACACCAACGATTTTCTACCATCCACCATCCATTCGCCATCAACCTGCCCCTGTCCACTGGCGTTGGCATCCGGCCGCACTCGCACACTGACCACGACATTGCCTTTTCCATCGATGCCCTTGGAGGTTCGCTTGTCGTTTGTGGGGGTCGTGCTTAGATCTGTTGGATCATCGTATGTCGTAGCCGAAGTCGAGTAAGAATCTTGCGCCGAAGAACTGCGACTCTGAGGGGGTGAAGCGATACTGATGAGCCCATCGGAGTTCCTCACGTTGTTACTACTGAGGATAGATTTGCTATCGCCTCCTCCGTTTAATAGACTCGGCACCCCATGACTCACTTTGGGCGCCGTCGACGTCCTTGATTTCCTCGACGCTCCTGTTGCGCCAGACAAGGGGCTGGGCGGAAGACTGGATATACGCGAGTCGCCCTTGGGGGGTTGCGGGAACGAGTTTATGCTGACTGTTTTGCGTATCGTCTTTCCATTGGGGGTAGCCAGACCTTTAGGGTTTGGAAGGGCTGAAGTTGGAGCAGGGACCGGAGGCGGGAGATTTGTCGACGGTGCGCGAAGACCGCTTCTTGGTGTGCTCGGTGACCTACTAGCGGCGTGCAGGTTGCCGGTGCTCTTGCGTGTCTTGGGGACAGGCAATGCAGGGAGCGCCGAGTTTGGTGGCCCGACTGACGGGCGCGGCGGCCTAGGTAGTGTGGTCATGATTCGATCTCAGACTGACGTCAAGTCACTTGAGGTCGTATTTCAAGCAAAGTGACAGAGGAGCCAGCGTCCGAGTATCTGATAGGGCTGGTTTTGCGCAGACTATTGCTCCATCAGGCCCGAACCTGTACTTAATATATCCCGATGCTGCACAATAGCATTTAGGGTTTCGCAGCACAGCAATTCCTGCTGCCACGCAGCCCCGGTGTTATGTCTGTCAACTCTTTTTCGAAGCTGACCGACGCACTTGACAGCGCAGAACCAAACGCTGATCCACAGAGGAGCGAGTGACCGTTATAACGATAGTTGGGAGTATTATGGATTATATGCGTGATTGTCGGCGAGGTTGGAAGTGGTGTGACCGCCAACGCTTGGATGATTATCTCAGCACTTGCGAGGTCGCACAAGCCGAGAATTAACTGTGATATCTTGTTAGCTATGCATGCCTCCGACTAGGACTGGCAAAAGCTCTGTTTAAGCCGCTTGCCATTCTCGGAATAGGTTGCAAGTCCAGAGAAGGTATACACGGTAGATAACACAAAAAGCAAATGACGTACAAAAGCCTGACCGTCGCAATGAGGGGTGGTGTGGGAGTGTCAGAGGACCCTGACAGCTTTAATTGAATGAGCCCGTAATAATGTCTGAGATCGGAAAGGAATGGGCGTCGGTATCTGATTCGCCTGTTGCTTTTTCGTTGCTTTTTCTTCGACCCAGTCCTTGCTTATAGCGAAACAAGCCAGTGGGATGTCTAAGTCGTTTCTCGACAGTTGCGCTTCTATACCGCGGAATATTCGGTACGCCAGATATATGAGGCAGCCACAAGAGCGATAGGATAGGGAGCAGGTTCCGACCCCTGCAGAGATGAGCTGTTCTGGATGGTTGTGAGTGGGTATACCGTGGGATAGAGACCAATCTCTGGGACAACAAACAACACTGGCAAATCAAAAGGGCAGATGCAGTGTATCGATGAATGCACTGCGTTTGGCAGTGGGCGGGGGGCCTTTAGGGGATTGGTCGCCCTGATAAAAGTCAAAGGAAATTCAGACGATGGGTGGGCGGGCGCGTTGCGATTGTGGCCTGGTTGGTGGTCGAGCTTGCTGGGCCAGAGGCTTGCGGGACGGAGCAAGAGACTCTGTTTAAGGGTGCGCAGGCTTAGGAGAACGGGTGCGTAAGTAAACAGGTCCAGATTCCACCAAGGTTGAGGTCGTATTCCGTACTGCGGTTGCGATGCTGAATGTTGGGAGGATTCAGTCGGTGGGCGAAGAGTCTCAAGAAACCGGATTGCAAGTAATCGCCCAGGTCCAGTTCCGGTTCGAGTTCCAGGTCGAATTCGAAGTCCAATTTCAAGTTCAAGTCCAAGTCTGCCGGAGAAGCCAAGAAAGGAAGCAGAAAAAACAACAAGGACAGTATATTGCTGATGGCCGCCAAGGTAAAAGAAAGAGAGACACTGTCTGTCGGCCTACTATGTTTGGAACGAAAAGCAAGACACGACGTTCACGACATAACCTTGACTGGCACGGAGAACGAGAAGGGTTCGGGATAGAGAAGGTGAGAGAGGGAGAATGAGCAAGTGAGAGTAGCGCCGAGCAAAGGATCATGCGTGTAATTCTCATGGCCCAGTACAGTACTTCCGTATGCCGAACATGTACCACTGTCCCCTCAGGATCTCAAGTGCTCTCCGTCTCTCTTTCTTTGCAAATGAACGAACCAACCCATGCCCACGAATGCCCACGCCCGTTTCTCCCTTGCCATGCCATGCGGCCATGCCCCTTGATGCAAGCTCGACTGGTTGAACTTGTTCCCTTGCCTAGTGCCTACCTCCGTCCAGGATACTACGATGACTATGCCCCATTCAGGCAAATCAATTTGAGATAGCAGCAACAGAGAGGGTCATATCACCACAACTTTCACATGAACCACCCCTGCTGCAGTTCAATTACCATTCCCTGTCCTTCACCAGGCCTGTCACAGACTTGGAGAACGCCCGCTCGTCTTGGAGGTACATATATAGATACATACATACATACACATACCTACCTACCCAACGCACCTTGTTCTATGGAGTAGTGGTATGTACGGTAGCACGTATTCTTCAATTGATGGTACCCTACAGGGTAGGGTAGGTGCGTGCGGGTAGGCATGTGCTAGCCATGTAGCTTAGGTTCAAGAACTTGGAGTGGTATTAGGTACGTACTTGTAGTAGTATGTAGGGGAAGGGGAAATGCAAGGCCCATCACGTCCCGTCCTCGCGCTACCTAGTAGTACTTGTATGTAAGTAATGAAGAAGTCATGTGGGCAAGTGGGCAGGCGTGGGGAGGACGCAGTCGCCCTGAGATCAAATTGATTGATTATTCGAACACAAACTCACACACACAAAGAGACAACTCTCTCTCTCTCTCTCTTCTTCCCCTCTTACACACACGTTGTAACATGTACTCCGTATACAGATTCAGTTGATACACCTATCTGACTACAGGCCATTAGCTTAAGCTACTTCAGACATCGCAGTAGCGCATGTGTCTGTCTTTCCTGCGCTCCAATTGCCGTTGTCCCCGGGGGTTTCGTAGAGCGCCTCTGCCAGTGGCAAGACCGCTTTTAATTGGGCGTCTCTTCATCCCTGACGGGCTTCCACGCTTGGCAGTGGGATCAAGTCGGTAGTAGGCTAGCAACTAGGTAGGTAGGTACATGCCATACTCCCTACCCTACATCACATCCTGTGGAAACTACGGCAGAATGGTGAGAGGCCTGCTGCTGCTAGCTGGACCAGGTCGTCCTGCCGCTCCTACATTTTCCAACATACTTATGTATATACGACGTTGCATGTTAATTGACATCGGGTGGCATCGTACCGGTCTTCTTCTTCTTCTTCTCCTTCTTCTTCTTCTTCTTTCTGTAGAAACGCGGAGTTGCAGTCCCAACCTGAGGTTGACTTGTTGGTGTTGATCGAGGACGCCGACTTTTGCTTCCTTCGCTATTTAAGTACTTGTACGAGGTACTCAATTCAAGAACCCCGCCGTCTCCCAATCCCTCCGGGTTAGACCCTATTGGAGGAATTGGGTACCGAGTATCAGTGTTTTCATCATGGCAAGAGTCAGTCGATTGGAGGAGCTTGACCAACGTTGAACGTAGTCGTACAGCACCAAAGGGACCGAGGTTGGAACGGGAAAGGGCAACTTGTTCACCGTCGGCCTCGCTTCACAGCGCGCCGAAAGTTGTGGCGATTCATGGACCAAGGTGCGGTACCGCCTAGTAGTCTAATCTCGTTCGTTCGTGATATATATTACGACGTAGATCTCTGTCCCTCTCCATCGCATCTCTCTCACTCTCTCGGGTGCATCTCGTTATTGCGCTTGTGGTGTGCAATTTCCGCATCACAGACCATTGCTATCCGCTTTGGGATCGCGTCTCATGCATAAGTGGTCTAGCTCGCCAGCACTATAGCTGATAGAGTATAGTCGGTCATTGAGCTCTCCCTCTCTCTGCCTCTCTGCCTCTCTGCCTCTAGACCCGACAGGAACCCCCCCCCCAAAACTGTAATAACCTAGGAGGTGGTCCGAGCAAGGCCAAGCCAGCAAGCAAACGCCTTCGCGCCCGAACACATCCCCTTACAGCACTCAGCACTGAGGACAGACGTCGCGACGCCCCACGCCGCCTCCTTCGCCGTCAAAGATGTCCCCTGTTTATTGAGGGTTGGACGAACAACCGGCAGGCTTCTGCTCCGTGCGTGCATGTGCTTGTTATTAGTCTGCTCCAGTACCGAGTGGCACGTCGGTTGTCGTTGTGGGTTATCTTCATCGGCATCTCGACCAGAACCAAGATCCAACTTGCCATAGGGGAAAGAGAAGCTGAGAAGCCCGGGAGAAGCTGGCATGCACCATGCCTTCCCTGCAAGCCCTACGGCGGCCACATCGCACATGAAGAGATCCTACCGTGCATACTACGTACATGCGATGTTGCGGTTTCCCACGATTAGTGCGGTTCCAGTATTGACTTGCCAGCAGTACATATGTATGTAGACTACATACGACATGGAACGAACCCTCCCCATACGATGCCAAGACCATGTGGCAGACTCGCTAGGGTTTGACGAAACACTGTCTGTATATGACAAACATCCGCAGAGCAGTACATGGTGAAGTCGTCCTCGACAAGTCCAAACAAGGTCGAGCCATGCAGGCACCCGGCGAACGTCCCTCCCTCTCATGTTTTGCGTCGCACCTCATACCTGTTTTATTAAGTCCACTCATGCGGCAGCTACACCTGAACAGGGAACCGCTCCAGATTAGCACAGACTTTGGTTGATGCGTAACGGTTTTCTTTTTTCTTTTTTCGTCGCGACCGATGTCAGATAAAGGACGGCGGCAGAGACAGAGAAAGATGACCAAAACTCCGCTGAGCCGCATAATTGGCCTACTGTAGCGACATGTGAGTTGCCACAATAGAAAACCAGCAGCATGTGTATTTGTATGTAATAAAGAATGCATAGCACCTCGAGGTCAAGGCGGGTACTCTTCTAATATCATAGAAAACTTCAATAATGCTCCGTATTATAAGCTATATCAGCCAAGATAATCTCCGTTTCTCTTCACTTCCCCCTAGTTGGACAGGAATTCTGTGTGGCCAGTCGGAATTAAGCAATCAGCCCCAGGGGACAGGGTTGGAACGTTGCATCTTACTGCGTCCGTTCTCCATTCTCGAATCGTTCCATAACGGCGATCTTGGAGCAAGAGACCCGACCGACTCCCGGTTACCGACATGTTCTCTGCCCGGCTTTTGCAGCTGTGCAAGGTGCAACGTGCAACGTGCGTGCCTCATGCCTAGGCTTTCGAGATGGCCCAAGTTTGTGATTCGATCAACGCAGCCGGCCGGCTGTCCGGGCGCTGGCTTAAAGTGGAAACGACTGCGAGATGCCGATTAATGCATCAAGAGCTCAGAACTCTGTTCAGCTCTGCTGCCGTCACCCGCTGTCAAACTCGAATGTTTTTTGTTTTTTTTTTTTGTTTTCGGGTGGTCATATATCACTTCTGCGTCGAATCGACGTCTCAAACCGCCATATTGTATGACCAACGCCGTTCCATCTCTGCATCATCGTATGGCACGAATTCCGCGACCAACGCTTCTCGTTTCAAAAACCTCGACCAGCCCAGAGCCAACCGCTTCTTGGAGCACCCAGTCAAACGACAGCCCGTAGAACTGTTTCCATTTCCTCGTCTGCCCCGGCAAGAGGCCTGTAAACTCACCTCGTGAACGCTTGGCCGCGTGACGCACCTCATCCCTGTCAATCGCCCCATCCCAGCGATCCCTCAACAAACCCTCCGGTGCTTCACGGTACCGCGATTTGCCGAGCAAGGTGACGAGATGCTCCAAAGCCGCCGACACAAGCTTTAAAAACGAGCCGTTCCCTGGTACTGCCAGACGGAGTTCTGTAGCGCTGGGGGGCAGGGATGGGCCGGGGCCATGCCCGCCGCCGCTGCCTCCGGCCGCGTAAACGGCGCCGGCCCCGCCCACTGTTCCCCATGACCCTGTGGGCTGTCGCGATACCGTCTCCAGTGAGACCAATGATGTTCGATCCTCTGGGCGCGAGAACGTGTTGACGGTATCCGACAGCGACGAATGCGTTACAAAGCCCGCATGATGCGCAGTCAAGAATCCCGCTCGAAACAACTTATCCACATCATGCTCGGACAATGCCGACCTGGGTACGGATAACGTATCAGGGGTTTGCTTAAGGTAGGTCTTGAAGCTCTCCTTGGTTGTTTCTGGTAGGATCGATGTGCTGTCTATCAATGTGTCCAGGTCCGAAGACAAAATTAGTGTTTCCCCAATGTCGCCGCGTCTGGCGACAACAATCTTGCGAACAAAACCGGACTGCGCCAGTTGTGCGGTCTCGCGCTCAACGGCGCTTGGGGAAGATAGCAATGTTTGTATATGGGATACGGTTACTATAGGTGGCAGGTTCTTGCGATAGTTGAGTACGTCGGCAATCCTGATCGAGTTCATGCCACCGGCCTGTTGCGGCATGGGCGTGAACATATGCGACCGAATGTACTGAATAGCTTGAGCTGTATCGCGGAGATTCATATCCATTGCCAAGGCCTTGACCAGCCCGCAGTCATCAAGTTTGTCACTAAAGAAATCATCCTCCTCATTTTTTCCGCCTGCCGCAGATTGGTTTGATGCTGATCTCTTCTTACTGGGAGAAGACTTCGCTGCGCCTTGGCTTTTGGATGCTTTTTTAACCCGGCTGGAACGCCCCAATATCGACCGCAAGCTCATGGTCTCTGTGAAACATGGGAGTCCGCGGGGAAAGGACGCTGCGAGGATGCTGCTGAAGATGGGTTGTGATGGGAGAAGGCAATGTCGATTTGTAACAATGCTTCCTGTAGTAATGTAGTAATGGTCGGTATTACGGGTGGCGGAATTCGGAAGTCGGTGCTTCTTCTACTTTAGGCACCCACTCAACCTTACTACAAGTACATGTAAGTAAGGATGTACATACATAGTGATGGAAGGGTTCAAGGTCCCGCCAGCCCGCAGGTAGTGCTTTAGTGGTTGGTATGTAGTATGTAGGCATCCCATCCAACATTGAATTGAATCCTGGTGTTGATCCACGAACATTATTATTAGCTAGCAAAACGGTTAGGCGCGCTAAGCCAAATGTGCAGAAACCTTGGAAGCAAAATGGTTCAGTTCAGTCATGGCACACGGATGGCGACTTTTTCAGGGCTGCGCTGCGAGGTCGGTAGGTCTGGCACTAAGTACCATCAGACTGCGATTGAAGAGCTCTCATACATCAGATACGTATCCAGACTCCACGGCAGTACCGTACCTGTAAGCCTATATAGTATACATCAATTTGGACTGTTGAGATCTCATCGCGAACCCCGAGTATCCACGGTTGGCCATGGGAAGAGTTTCAATTCATCCAATCCAGGCACTAGATTGATTGTGGAACGATCCCAGAAAACAAAACATCAGCTATCTTCCTACCCCTCCAAAGACATCATTCTCATCGTTACTTTATACAATACACTCGAATTTTGGACATGGCGCCTCACGTTATACTAATCCGCCACGGCGAGGCGACGCATAGTGAGTTCTCCAACTAGAAGGAAGATGATGCAGCCGCTCGTCCAGAAATGCTGATTTCCCCATAGATGTTGGCAATAAGTCACCCCTCGTGAAACCCCTTGCGTTGACCGCCATTGGCTGACTCGCACATACATGACTGGTCCATACCTGACCCCGAGCTGACTGAGAAAGGGGTGCTTCAATGCGAATATCTTGAAAAGGACCTGCGGAGTCGATATTCTTTTGAAAAAGACAGCACCCTTATCATCGTGAGCCCGGCTAAACGCACACTTCAGACTTATCATCACGGTCTGAAGTGGCTGAGCGATGAAGGCGTGCCTGTGCTTCCTCGTGCTGAGTGGCAGGTGCGTGCGACGATAGCCACAAATTCCGCAGAAGGCTTCATGCTGACAGAGAAGCAGGAAACTACGGGCAACCCGTGCGATATTTGTACGGACGTAGCTGTCATAGCCAAAGAGTGGCCGTCTCTGGATTTCTCTCAACTCGACCCTGTGTATCCGGCCAAGACTGGGTTATATTTCCCCTCCGAGGAAGCACTGCAGAACAGGGCACGCTTCGCACGCGAGTGGTTGTTTCACCGCCCAGAGAAGCACGTCGTTATAGTGACTCACTCGGGCTTCCTGCAAAGGGTTGCCAAAGGGCAGAAATACAAGAATGTCGAGTACAAGATGTACGAGTTTGTCGATGATGCCTCTACTCAGGATTTCCGACTTAGCGAGATCGACCATGGCCAGGCAGAGACTCTCGACTAAGCTAGCAGACAGAATACACCAGCAGGTAACATAGCCGGGTATGATGGTCTTGGGGCTGGGAGCTCAGCGGTGAACTAGCCACATGCGATTTATGTTTCTTTCCATTGGTCTTCAAGGAGTCGATCTATACATATCCAGTCCGTATTCGCGTTTCTTTTCTCACCAAAGTCCAACTCTGACGCCATGGGGGATCAAGGCCAAGCCGATTACTGTCCTGTTTACGGAACAATTTTGCAACGATGGTCGGCTCTCAGCATTACGCAAGTCCCATCAGGAACATGGGTCAGAGTCTTGTAATAGTTTTTCTTTTACATGTTGATATGTAGCCACGAAAAACCATGGGAAGCCGATACGGTGAGTAAAATCGGATTCCCTCAAACGAGCGGCTTTGAAGATGATCTAGCACATTGATTGAGCCATGGAGACACTGAGCCAAGAGATCTTAGCATATCTGCCAAAGCCAAGTCGAAACCGACAGTGCGTTTGAATGTGAGAAGAAGAGAAGAGGTAGGGAAATTTTCCAGCCTCGACGCGGTTTTATTCTTGCAGCAATTTCCGACGAACAAAGTGGTCAAAGCGTTCTCGATCCTGAAAAGCCCTCCTTCAACCCCCACTCAGTACTGATACATGTATTATGTACTTATTACTTATACAGCCGTTCTGATTATCCTAATGCTCATACTATTCTCTAACATGGGCTTAATGACTAAAGTAGGTAGGAAATGACCAGCCCATATTAAGAACGTTTTTCAAGATGACGTCACCCGGGATGTAAGACCGTCTCAATCTCGGGCTCCAGAAAACAACAAATGGTGTATCTATCGTGATGATCTGTTGGACTCTGGAATAGTGACTGATGTCAACTGCCGCAACAACTAGTTAACCCGCACAAGGGTATCGTGTGTGCTTTTGTCTTGCTTCCCACATATGGATTTCTCCACTATGAGTGTCGCAATCGCAATGTAAGGCATGCAGGCGGAACGCTACCGATTCCTATGATATTGCCTGGCCAAGCAGGCAACATGTGCTTCTGCGTGCTTTCACGGGGGTGGTTGGATCGCACATTGAATTGTACACGCAAGTTGAGGTCAGAGAATGAATGTACTGCGTGACAAGCCAAGATCGATGGCTTTAGTGTCGTATAAATCATCAGGTTTGGCGTTCAACGTTCAAGGAGCGCCAGCTGCTATAGTCATACAGTGATAATGTGAAGTGCAGTTACGATTATGGCTGTGGGCTGGGGTGGGCTGGGGTGGACTGGACTGGTTGTGCCTCACTTTCATGGTCGCGTGAGACATTTGCAAGCATAAGCACCAAGAGGCGTGTGTTGATCTGGTCAAATGGTGCGAACCTGTGGTGATCGTGTGTCTACACGTGTAACTATACTAAATCCTCATTCGCTGCAGCTGGCCATTCAACCTCCCTAGACCTCTTTGATTGACTTTGGGGGTGCCAAGGGCTTTGTCTTCAGTAAGTCAGTATATGTACTTAATGTACAGAACCTTGGAGCATTATAAGCACGACGACTGCCCAGTATTGCTTCTCCTCTTACCACTAGACCAAAACTCGCAAGCTGTGCTATGGTTGTGGTTGTGGTTGCTCATTGATCGAGTTTTGGGACCTGTTCAGTTTCTCTCTGCACCATCACTACCTGGGTTAGGCCTGGTTACGCAAAACGCAAAACCCAAATCGCAAATCGGATCTTGCAGCAAAGCCTGCTTGAACCTAGGCCGACCAAGCCGACACGGCCGAAAGACCCTACAGACCCTACAGACCCTACGTGCACCACTCAGCTCGTCACTGGCTCCAAGTCAGTCCCAGGTCTGTCGTCACATCTGCTCAGCTGACGCCAAGACCCATATCCAGTCGATTTTACTGGGCTGGCTAGCATTGAAGCTTGCAGTTGCCGTTTATCAGCCCAAGACGGAAATAAGGCAGGACCACGCGAACGCAAGAGAGCTTGAAAGAGAGAGAAAAAGTTTGAATAGGCTTCCTGCAGGGAACTGAGTCTTTCGTGTATTACATCCTACGATACACTCAGGTCTTGTTTGGAAATCTTGGTCTACACTACACGACTCGACACACAAATTGGCCCGTGTTCCTGAGAGGTCGACTGGACTCCAATGTCCCAATGCAACCCGTTCGCTTCTCCTGCAAGTTCATGAGAAGCAAGCAAGATACGAGCAACTCTTCACCATGTTCCAGGCGACATCTTGGAAGCCGATGCTATTGCTCCTGGCCGCAATAGAGCTTTTACCACCAGTCTTTGTCCTTGCAGCGCCCGCTGAGCAGCAGGCTGTTCTTAAGTTTGACGCCGGTGAAAGCCAACCGCAAAGCAATCCGTCGCAGAGAAAACTTCATGGCAGGTTCCTGCATATTACAGGTGCGACAAACACCCCCAAGCACCCCAAGACACCCGCAGGCACCCCCACCACCCACACTTCGCTTTCCAATGTCTCTTCTCCAAACCTTGCAGACCTGAGGTCATAGTACACTGACTGAAATGAATATACGCCTCGAGCAGACTTCCATCCAGATCTTTATTACCAACCGCACACGTCGACCGAAGAAAACTACGCCTGCCATAAAGGGAAAGGCCCGGCCGGTGTTTACGGCGCAGAAACTTCGGATTGCGACTCGCCTTTCGCTCTTGTCAATGCCACCTTTGACTGGCTTGCCAAAAACGTACAGGATGATGTCGATTTCGTGATTTGGACTGGCGACTCTGCGAGGCACGACAGTGACGAAGCCATCGAGCGCACCGAAAAGGAGGTCGTCAAAACCAACCGCATGATCGCAGATGGCCTCGCCGGCGCCTTCTCGGACTCCCACGGTCTTACCATTCCCATCATACCGACTTTTGGCAACAATGACATCCTTCCGCACAACGTCATGACCGCGGGTCCCAACAAGTGGCTCCGAAAATATCTGGATGTTTGGCATGATTTCATCCCCGAGGCGCAACGCCATGCTTTCGAATATGGCGGGTGGTTCTACACAGAGGTCATCCCAAATCATCTGGCTGTTTTCAGCCTCAACACATTATACTTCTTCGACCGCAATGCCGGCATTGACGACTGCGTCTCACCGTCGCAGCCTGGATACAAACAGTTTGCTTGGCTCGACGCCCAATTTGGTTATCTTCGCAGTCGCGGGATGAAGGCTATTCTCATGGGCCACGTTCCTCCTGCTCGCACTGGCGACAAGCAACTCTGGGAAGAGACATGTTGGCAAAAGTACACATTGTGGCTCCAACAGTACCGCGATGTCATTGTGGGCGCCACTTATGGTCATATGAACATCGACCACTTCTTACTCCAAGATACCCATGAGATTGATCTCGATCTATTGGACAACAATGGCGACAAGTCAAAGAAGAGCAAGAAGGGGAAGAAGCGTAAGGGGCACAAGAGCGCCAACTCTTTCCCGGATGATGACGACCAGTTGGTCTCGATACAGAGTGGTAAAGACTATCTCGTGGAACTTCGGGAAGCATGGTCAAAGCTGCCCAAGTCTTCCGTACGACAGACTAGTGACGCAAATACGGAGGAGAAGAAGAAGAAGAAGAGGAAGCACAAGAAGAAGAAGGGCAAAAAAAACAGCGACATTGGGGGTGTGTGGGCAGAACGGTTTCAACTTTCACTCATTTCGCCGAGTGTGGTTCCGAACTACTATCCGACTTACCGCATATACGAGTACAACATTACTGGCCTCGAAGATGCTTCTACATGGATTGATGTTAGACGAGGCTCATATTTGGGTGACGAAAGGGGTGCCACTTCCGATTTCGCAGCGGCGAATCAGCGTTCTTTGGCAAAGAACGAAGAAATCGACTCGACGGCAAGCAAGAAGAAAGAAGGAAAACAAGACAGTAGTTCAACTCTTATCATCCCTGAAGGACCGTCAAAAACAGCTACATCTGGCCCTGCATATTCGCCCCAGACTCTAAGCTTCACCGGCTTTACTCAGTACTTCGCGAATCTGACGCATATCAACAACGACATGACCGCCAAGAGTATCAGCGGTGACGAGGTATCCCCCCGCGGGTGGAATGGAGGCAAGCACCGGGGCAAGAAGCCCATACATAAGCCCACGCCTCGGGATTTCAACTACGAAGTCGAATACTCCACCTTCCATGACAACCTTTACAAGCTTGATGACCTGACGGTCCGTAGCTTTGTAGAGCTGGCATATCGCATCGGCCAGGCCCCTGCTGACTCCACGGTCACTCAGGGTTATGCTGAGGCCGACAGCACGGAACAAGACGAGAGCAACGATGACACTGACACAGACGATGATGATGATGATGATGATGATGAAGACAATGATAGAATCGACGCGGAGAAGGAAAGGGGCAAAAAGAAGCATAGAGGCAAGAAGAAGAAGCATAAGAAGAAGAAGAAGAAGCTGACCGAGTTATGGCTTCACTTCCTAGAGCATGCCTTCGTTAAGACCAAGACGAGAGACGAACTCAAAGAGGATCTTTGAACAAGTCATATGTCCTGCATTTTTTGCCATTTATATAGCATGGAGTTTGGTGGCTTGCGAAACAGCATGTATGGAGTTGTGGGATGGCAAGTCGAGCTGTTGAGTTATAGAAACAATGGTGCCATGGATATATATGGTTGGTTTTCATCATCTGCATTTGCATAGCATAGCATCTGCATTGGCATTGCACCACTCACTTAGAATATCATTTCGTTTTATATAAAAGACAACACTGACTAAACTAGTCTATATGATGCACTGATTTAGTACAGCTGGTAAATCATGAAGTCAACGTCTTCGGTACATGCCACTTTCACTGTGAAATGGCCTTCTCTATTGCCGCAATGATCCCCTTGACCTCCTCCACTACATGACAAATCACAATTTAGCATATTTCTGTGGTGCTAGGTCTTTCTCAGGGCACTTCACCATACATGAAAGGGGGAGATGGTGATGAACTTACCAGTATTGTAGTGTACCATGCTAATCCGGACCACGCCATCCTGCTCCAAGCCCAACAGATCGTAGGCCAGCCGATTTGAATAGAAAGCGCCCCATCGGAATCCGAAGTTGGTGGCCTTCTCGACGGTCTCCACGAGTGTCCGGGCATTCCAGCCCTTGACCAAGAAGGAGACGGTCGGCACGCGCGCGGCGGAGTCGGCCGTGGTCTCGCCAACAACGGTGAAGACGTCGGGCTTGGAGACCAAATAATTAAGCAGCGTCTTTTGCAACGCGTGCTCGTGGGCCACGAGACCAGACCACCCGCCGTCCCTGGCGAGATACTCGACGACATGGGGCACGGCCTGGAGCAGCTCGTAGCTGGCGCCCGCGAGCCCCAGCTTCTCGTCCAGTGTGGCGCCGCCCTTGAAGAAGTGGCCGAGGCTACGCATGTTCTGCGGCTGCTGCGTGGTCGACCGGCGCGCGTACATCATGGAGATGTGTGGACCGTACACCTTGTACCACGAGAAGCAGTAGACGTCAACGCCGAGGTCGGCCAGGTCGAGCGGGCGGTGCGGGGCATAGGCCACTCCGTCGACGCAGACGAGGGCGCCCGGCACTTTGGCGTGCACGGTGGACGCGATGGCCTTGATGTCGCTGATGGTGCCTAGGATGTTGCTGGCGTGCGTGCAGGTCACGAGCCGGGTCTTGGAAGTCAGGAGCGCGTCGAGGTCCGAGGGCAGCAGCTTCGGGCTCATTGACTTGGCCGGCGTCCACCACTTGAGCGTCAGCTTGTTACGGGCGGCGAGGTCCACCCAGGGGGCGATGTTTGCTTCGTGGTCGACGCTCGAGACGATAATCTCGTCGCCTTCTGTGAACTCCAGGGCATAGGAGAGGTTCCTGTACAGTTGCGTCGTCGAGGAGCCAAAGACTACGTTTCGTAGCTCGGGTCAGCTCCGTCCATTCACTCCATACCACACCTCTTATTTGACCTCCATTCCAAAGATTACTTGGCCGTAGGTTGCTACGCCCTCCTCATGGTATAGCCGACATGCAGATATAAAAGATGGGAGAAAAGGGGCGGCGTACCAATTTCATCCTCTTGTGCATTCACGTATCTGGCCGCCGCAGCAAAGCCGTCATTGTACCGAGCGGTTGCGAGCTTGCCAACGCGATATGTGGCACCCAGCTGAACGTTGTTGTTGGTGAGGTACTGGCATATGGAATCAACCACGGCGCCCAGCGTCTGGCTACCTCCGGCATTGTCAAAGAAGATTTGGTCCTGGGTTAGAGCCGGGAACTTGGAGCGCGCCGCAGTGACATCAAATTGTGACATGATTATAAAGTCGCCTTAGTCACGTATACAATACAGAGGTGTAGATTATATGTATGGATATAGAAAAAGGGCGAGAGGGGGGGAGAGAGTGTGTCTGAAAATGTGTATATGTGAAGGTGAAAGCCAGCAGCTACCAGAGTACATGGTGCAACTAAAGCAAGTAGGTAGCTTGACTTGAATACCGGGTCCAGGCCTTAAGTGGGAGCCATTTCGAGTCGTCGACACTGGACAGCCAGTGACTTTCCTGTTCGGGAAGTTGGGTAAATTTCCATCGAGGAGGAGGAGGAGGATCCGAGTATGCTGTCTTCCCCACCTACCTACTACCTACTACCTATTACCTACTACCTACACGACCTCAAGGGCGGGGTTGCTTCTTGATAGCATCATCGCATAGGGAGTGGACCGGACAAGCCCGTCCTACCCCGATACTTCTTGATTGGGTATATTCAGTGTTGTTTATCGCCATAACATACATAGCACAGCATTCCGTCTTGAAATCAAAGCTCACTTCTCATCCACAGGCAGTGAGATGCTCTTAAGTTGGAGGGTTACGAGTCAACCGGCTGGTCAGCCCCCAATCATGTGTACCGCCCGATCAGACAACGTAGCCGCCAGCCGTACTTATGAGCTACCTGCTCTTCAAATCGTGCTTTCCTGGACCAGAATCATGGGAGGCCAACAGGCATTGAGAATGCATAATGCATGAAATATGGAAAACCATTCAAGACACAGCAGGCGCATGTGCGCGTGTAAATGCTGCGTGATTCCAAACTCCGATTCGGTGAGGTGAAGCGCCTAGGAGGACTTGACGGCCATACATCAAACATACCAGCTCAATTGTGTTGTTGCTCGTTATGCATTATGTAGGTGACGACCTCCTCTGAATGTGTTGCGCGAATGGGTGATCCCCGGGCGGTGAGAAAAAGCGACCGATTTCTGCCACTTTGATCGTTCGATTGGGGAAAAAGATTTGGATAAGGCAATCCCTCAAGCAACAAATCGTATGAGCGAAACCGCCTTTAAATACAATCAATTGCCCTCACTCTCGTTCAAGACCGCCCTGCTAAACTCTCCTGTACCAATTGGCCCTTCTTTCCATCATGAAACGCAAAGCCGAAGCCCAAGGGGCCGTCCAGAAACCCACCAAGAAGAAGTCCAAGACTTGTAAGTCGCAACCTCTCCACTACCTCCGATTGCGCCCGCCTACCTATCGCTCTCTATAGGGTAGCTCTGCTTCTACATCATCGTTAGCCGGAAGCTGACCAAGCCCATTCCCCTTTGACAGCCAAGCCCTTGAGCCCCGAAGTAGTCAAGGCCAGATTCAGGAAAGGCCTGCTCGACGACCAGGTCCTTCAAGAATACACAGACGAGTACGCCAAGTCGTCGCCATACAAGCATGCCGTCATCCACGACTTGGTCGACGACAAGCTTCTGCGCGCCGTGCGTAACGAGATCAAGGAGAACGTCTCCTTCACCCCCAAAGAGACAGACATCTACAAGATCCACCAGTCCGGTGACCTGGCGAACCTCGACGGGCTCGAAGATGAAGCGCTCTCCAAACTGCCGTCGCTACTGGCCCTCCGCGATGCCATGTACTCGCAGCAGTTCCGGGACTACGTATCGCATATCACCGACTGCGGCCCCCTAAGTGGGAAGAAAACCGATCTGGCCATCAATGTCTACACACCAGGCTCGTTCTTGCTCTGCCACGACGACGTTATCGGTAGCAGGAAGGTCAGCTTCATTCTATACCTCGTCGACCCTGATATCCCGTGGAAGCCAGAGTGGGGTGGCGCATTGCGCCTATTCCCCGTCGTCGACAGAAAAGGAAAAGACGGCGAGATGGCAAAGACGCCGGCAGCCGACGTGACCAAGGTCATCCCTCCGGCCTGGAACCAGCTCAGCTTCTTCGCCGTCCAGCCGGGCGAGAGTTTCCACGACGTCGAGGAGGTCTACCACGCCGAGAACGCCAAGCAGCTCAAGAAGCAAGGCGGCCGTGTACGCATGGCCATCAGCGGCTGGTTTCACATCCCGCAGCCTGGCGAGGACGGATACATCAAAGGCGCCGAAGAGAAGGCGGCGGCAAACAGCAGTTTGATGCAGCTCCAGGGCAACCCGGACCAATATGACACGCCGCAAGCGAAACCCGTCGCTATCAAGCAGATAGACTCGTCCGAAGAGTTCAACGAGGAGGATCTGGAGTTCCTCCTCAAGTACATGGCACCGACGTACCTCACGCCGGATACCCTCGAACAAGTACAGGAACAGTTCGATGAAGAGTCCAGCATTACTCTTGGCGATCTTCTTGGCAAGAAATTCGGCGCACGTTTACGCGAGTATATCACCGCCGCGGAGAAGGAGGCCTTGCCCGAGGACAGCTCGGAAATCGAGAAGGGCCTATGGAAGGTCGCCAAACCTCCACACAAGCACCGCTTCCTCTACGTGCAACCCTCCCAGTCGTCCTCGAAAGGCAACAAGAAGGCGTCCAAGGAGAAGAACCCGATCCAAGAGTTGCTTGATGATTTTCTCCCCAGCCCGCAGTTCCGTCGCTGGCTCCAGATAGCGACTAGCAGCACCATCGAGAACCACGACTTCATGGCCCGCCGGTTCCGACGCGGCAAAGATTACACTCTGGCCACAGGCCACGAAGGCAAGCCTCGCCTGGAGATCAACCTAGGAATCACCCCGACGACAGGCTGGGGCGACGAGGTGGGTGAAGACGAAGAGGAGGCCGATGCCCCCCGCAAGTCCAAGTCAAAATCTAAGGGCAAGGACAAGAAGAAGGGCAAGGAGGAGGAAGAGCCTGAGGAGGTAGAGGAGGTTGGCGGTCACGAGGTCTACATGGCCGGCGACGACGACAGTGCCGAAGATGCCGCTGTCTACAAGTCGAGCGGAGATGACGACAACATTCTGTTCTTCCAGGCGGCTTCTTGGAACAAGATGACCATCGTGCTGCGCGATAGCGGCACCCTCAAGTTCGTCAAGTACGTGAGCCGTAAAGCACCTGGCGATCGCTGGGATATCTCTGGAACGCTGGATATCGAGGAGCAGGATGATGACGACGAGGAAGATGATGAGGAAGAGAAGAAGAAGGCAGAGGACCCTAACGCACAGATAGGCGAGGATACCGAGGAGGAGTGGAACGGGTTCTCATCCTCGGCGGAAAGCGAATCAGAATAGATCGGATCAGATCCGATTTCTTCTGCGTAGGCACCAAGGGGTAAAAACTAGCGACGACAGTAATGAGAAATTCATGGATGATATAGAATACGCTCGTCTTGTCATTTGAAGTTCGCCTCAACGTAACACCGTTTTTAAGTAGCGTCATGGGACACACGATGCTCAACCCTAGGTATTTTACTCATACCCGGCGTCGTTCAAGTGACAAATTTGCTTAACCCGCTAATTACAGTCATTTCTGATTCTGTTTTGTTCGTCAATTACACTAAGGTACACCCAAGACATATGACTTCTCAGGGCAAGGGACTTGAGACCCAGAGCTACAGCTTCTCGAGGCCCAGTCATGCCGAGCGCTTGTTGACGGTGTCGCGCAACATGGTGATGACCTCGGAGGGGTCCTTGGCACCGAAGACGGCGCTGCCGGCCACGATGACGTTGGCGCCCGCGTCGGCGGCCTGGTCGATGGTGCCGGGGCCCAGCCCACCGTCCACTTCGATGTTGAGGTTCGGATACTTCTCGCGCAGGGCCTGGACCTTGGGCAGCTCCGACGCCATGAACTTCTGTCCGCCGAAGCCGGGCTCGACCGTCATAATCAGAACCATCTGTGATTAGGGGGGAAGTCGCGCTTCACGTTAGCTTATGTGTTTCTCCATATTCTTCCGATCCTTATCCTCGTCTCTCCCCCCTTCGGCAGCTCATAGGTAGGGGAGGGAACAGGGGCGCCTTCGCTTACATCAGGTCTCTCCTTCTCGTCGGGGTTCTCGAGGATGTCGTTGAGGACGTCGACGCCCGTAGCGGGCTTGAGGGCGATGCCGGCTAGCAGACCGCAGTCGTGGATGTAGCGGATCAGCTCCTTGGGGTTGGTCTTCTGGTCGGTTTTGCCCTCGGGGCTCTCGGCGGCCGAGGAGAAGGCTGCCTCGTAGTGGAAGCAGTACAGGTCGCAGCCGGCCTTCTTGAACTCCTTGACCCACTTCTTGGGCTCGGCGATCATCATGTGGCAGTCGAAGGTGCCGCGGCCGTACTTTGCGCTCGGGGGCTCGACGTGCTTCCGGACCTTGGCCACGACGGGGGCGCCGAAGGTGATGTTGGGCACAAAATGGCCGTCCCTATTGGTCGTTGCATCGTCGGGTCAGCTTATTGAGTGTACTCAAGACCAATCAACGCCATAAAGGGAGATCTCGCGCGTCGCTGAGCGGCAGCAAGTGCCAGAGCCAGTGCCAGTGCCAGAGGATTGCTTTACTCGCGCTACCCTTTGCCATCCATGTGGCTCCCTGTAGCTAGCTGTGCAGGAGCTAGTCGCAACTTCGCCTTCGCCAATCTTGCTATACTTACATGATGTCTACATGCAACCAATCAGCGCCCTGTTCCATAGTCTTCACACAATCCGCGCCCAGCTGAGCAAAATCAGCCGAAAGGATGGACGGAGCTATGATTGCCTTGGGAGCCATGGTGGAGAGAGGTTCACGACGAGTTTTCTAGGTAGGTCGACCGTGGGTGGGAAGTTGGGTGAGGAAGGTAAGAAGAAGTCAGAAAATAACTCTTAGGAACTGGTGGCCAGTCTTACAGCCCAATCTCCAGACTGACTCTCTACTAGTATACCAGATAGATCGGAGTAAAACTCGAGAATATTGAAACGCCGGAGCATAGGCAGGATCGCGGGGCAGCTTTGCGCTTCGTCATGGTGGGGTTCCGTGGGGCAGCTTTCGGAGGCTCGGAGCTCATGGCTTTTTTAATGGGATGGGATGGGATCGCACCACTTCGCACTCACTCACTTACATCAAGTAGCCAACCGATATCTAGGTAGATAAACACCGGATAGCTCTTCTCATGTTGAAGTACATTAAGTAGACATCTGCAGTCTTATCAACTTGCAAGAATCTATTGCAAGCCTGATCCACACTGCCCTTACATCAGAGCATCCTCGACTGTGGTTGATATTCTATCTTGGATACCCGTATGTATGAGGCTGCCTACATACCTACTTGTATACCTAAGTAGTTTGCCCTGCCATCGGTTGATCTGCATCACCATCTTACATGCACAGAATTCACTTCTCACTTCAAATCATTCAGTACTTTATCTCTTCATCTCTCCGGGGAAATAAGACTACCTATGCTTTTTGCTTTCCATGTCATAAACCTCGTGCTGTTATACAACCCGCCGACTGGAGGACTCTCGCTGATATCAGAGCACGATTCTATCTACTCTTCAGCATCGGCAGCCTCAGCGACCTCCTCCATCTCATCATCGTCATCGAAGCTTCCAGCGGGGACCTCGTACAAACGCAGGATCGACTTGTTAGGGTCCTTGACAAGTACGAACTTGCCCTCCTCACGCTTGAGGCACATGTCCGCAATGGTGCGGACGATACCCCAGCCGTTGGAAAGCGACAGGTTCATCTGGTTGGCGAAGTCACGAGGCTTCCAGCCAATAACTCCCAGGATAACGTGCTTGTCATTAGTCTTAGGGCTGGCACGAGACACGAATCTGGTTGGATCGTTAGTAAACAGGCATTTAGAGAGGAGACGACCATGACAAAATCGACTTACCCAATCTTCATAACGTCAGCCTTGGCCAGGATGCTCTGCACCGTCCATCGGGCGAGCTTGACGCTGTTGTTCTTCATCTCGGTGGCCACAACGGCACCACGCTGGGTAGCCAGCTTGCTTCTCCAGTCCAAGGCGCCGCCACTACCTTGTGCTTTGTTGTCGAACTCGTTGAGGGCCTTGACCGTCACGTACTGGTCCTCTCCGCTGATAGCGTTCTTTTGCACAGCATCCAGCTCGGTTCGCACAACAATGTACATCGGCTCCTCCTCGTTGAGGGAGAGGTCGAACTTGCGGTACTTGTAAGTCTTGCTGGCCGGGGGCTCAGTCTCTTCCGAGGCGTTGTAGAAGGGGTTCTCGTGCTGCATGTCTACACGCTGCGACTCGTTCTCCAGCACAACCTGGTTGGCAAAATTGTGGTTGATATATGTGGCCTCCTCAGCAAGGGCAATGGGGTGGTTGATTGCCTCCTTGCTACCCTCCTCAAGAGGGGCATCGGCTGCGTTCTCGTTGACCGTCACCATGTCAAGCGCGGCGCTGTCACGCTTGTCCATGAAGATCTTGTTGCCCTGTCGTACGATGACGATGTCCCAGGGGTAAACCGAGCGAGGCGAGCACATGAGCATGGACAGAATGCTGTCGGTAGCAAAGATAGTAGCCTCGTTCTTCTCTGCAAGCTCCTGGATGATGGGATCCGACGAAGTCGTGACGTTGTATGTGGCACGGTCGAGAGCAGTGAGCCGCCTCTCGGTAGCCTTCACGGGAGCCTTGTCGAAAGAGCGATCGTAGTGGTAAAGGAAACCGTAGCTATCCACATCCTCGCCCTCGTCGGCATCGAGGTTGAGCTTGGCAAGTCGGTTGAAATCAATCTCTTCCAGCAACTGCCAGTCTGCCTTAATGTTAATGCTGGCATCTCGGTTGCGCTGGGGCTTGTCGTAGTCCTTCCAGCCGAAGCGTCGGCCGCCCCTGTTAGCGTTACCGCGGCCACGGTTGCTGTAGTTATCGTAGCCTCCCTGGCCACCTCGTCCACCTCGTCCGAGCTGACCACCGCGACCCCGAGCGCCCTGCTGGGCGCCACGTTGTCCACGGCCACCTCGGGTGAAGATAGCGCCACGGCCGTATCTGGTCTTGGTGGGCTCGCGGCTGACGACGGAGAAGGAAGCCTCGTCGGCTTCGGTAACCGGGGCGGTGAAGATGGCAGCAGTCCCAGCACCGTAAATCTGCTGGTCTAATACAGAAGGCTGTGTCAGTAGCGGTTCAAATTTTGGCTTGTGTGCGCCTTTGATAACAAGTCGGTAGAAGTGGGCATACCTCTGTAATTCCGGTTGTACTGCTGTCGGCCACCGCGCTCGCTCTTGCTGTCGGTGGTCCAGTCGGCCATGCGACCCAGCTTGTCGCCCTTGGAGAAGGGAGCGTAAGGAACGCCGTTCAGAGTCGTCTCTGTGACGGGGGGCGGGCCCCATCCATCCTCGGCAGGGAGGGCCGCAATCAAGTCGGCCAAAGAGGACGTCATGTTGAGATCCGGGTTGCAGAAAAGATAAAAAAAAACCCAGATAGCAATATCTGATTATCTTCCTTCACGCCGTGGAGTTGGTTGTGAAGGTTCTAGCAGATTTCGGCCGGTCGTTTCGAGAGAGCGGGCGATTGGGTGTGGCTGGCCCAAAGAAAATGTTGCGGGCGCCTCGAATTTCGCACTTTCCTTTCAATTTTGGTGGGGTGAGTGCAAGTAAGTGCAAGTGGGAGGGGGGAGCAGGGGAGGAACGACTCAGCAGCAAAAAGTTGGCCGTGCGTTGGTGGGTCACCTATAAGTTGGTAGTAGTATGTACTTATTCATGTAGTGAGTGAGTGAGTGTACTTACAACACCACAGCCTGGTGTATTTTGTGTTTGGTGGTGAGATGGAGATGGGGGCTACTCACAAGCGTCAACAATAAAGCAATTGAATAGACGTACCGACCGCTTTCTCGGCGGAAGACTTTCTGTGTCACTTTTATAATTATTTAAATATAAACGAAATAGAGATGAATACTAGTATTTAAAAGCTATACAACAGTAAATCAACTAACTCATGCCCTAGGTTAAATAGCTGGATATCACGTACACCGTTTTGGAAACAGATAAAGGGGCTTGATACAGCAGTAGATTTCGCGGGCACTAGGTAGCAAAACGCTCTCAACCCGCCAGACATTTCAATAAGCATACTCCGGCTTGGTGCTCAACACCGCATTGAGCGCATCCCGAACCTCAAACTCTTCCATAACTGCTCCGAATCTGTGCCCCTCCCCAAAATGTGGTTAGTAGCAATTCTCCTGTCAAGAAATGCAAAAAGTCGAAAAGAGGATGAACCTACCCATAACACCGAACCTTGCCCTTTAGCTCGTCCGCCAGCTTCCGAAACTCTTCGGGTCTTATCTCGGACAACCGTGGGTGCGCCAGAATCATGCCCCAGGCCATGACAGGCGTGATCTCGCCGTCCAAGTCGAGTTTCTGGCTCAAGTCCAACAGGGTCGCCAAGTCGCCCTTGGATAGTTCCCACGTGCGTTGGCCAGACTTGCCCTCCTCGGAGCGCGTGTGGCTGTACCCGAAGGGTATGTCGTTGGTCAATTTGTCAACCGGCTCCGGCGGGCAGCTCGCCATGAGTGTGTGACCACAGGGCTCTCCCGTTCCGTCCCGGGCTCTGTCTACTAAATAGGGCATGTGGTCCATACAAGGCCTCTCGAGACTACAACACCTCCCCAAGGCTGCAATTAGCTACACTGATCAAGACCAAGTACTGTGTTGTGTTCGGTTGCATCCGCAATTCATGGGGGGTTGGGGTGCTTTGTCTCGCTCTCACCATTTGGCACGGAGAGGGCGCGGCGGAGGGAAAATTGCTTTTGGAGGTATGCCTTCGTTATTGAGGGGGTGGTGACATGTATGCCTTCGAAGGGTCAACGGGGCTCTCGTACGTTAACACAAAATCTACGCCAACCTGGTCGTAATCCACACGCCCGTGCTGGTGCTGTTGGGAATGTTGCTGGCTCGTACTCCGCCCGTGGTGCGAATGCTGTTGTTGGTAGTGTGACATGCCTTGCGACGACGCCGACAGTGGTATAGATTGAGATGTTAACGGTGGAGTGTAGGTCGTAGCAGACCCAGGTGCGTAGCTGCCACCAGACACACTAGCACTCGACGTATAACCGAGGCTCGGGTTGCTGATCACGTCGTCCATCCGGCCAGGCGAGGCCATGGGAATGCCGTTCTGGTTCAGGAGGCCTTTGAGCTGCCTATTCTCTTCGGCTAGCTTGTCCTTATCCTGCGAGACATTGGAGTAAATCTCCTTCAGTCGTAGCACCTCATCCTCAAGTGCTTTAATATATAGCTCTTTCCGCTCCCGATGCGTTCTGCAGCTGGTCATCAGCAAAGTCCCTGTGACGGCAGCAGGCAATGGATGCCGATGCGAAGAATTTGGAATCTGGGTGCATGCGAAATTTACCTTTGGGCCTGCCTGTTCAATTCCTGACGCCGCGTGAGCGCGGGCTTGCTGTCTGGTTTCGGCCCTCGTCGTTTTGCCGGTTGGCCGTCTCTTGTTGTCCGTTTCTCCGACAGGGTCTTTAGAAAACCTAAGTTCAAAGACGATAGCGGGCTCTTGTCCTGGCCATTCCCATGGGCGTGACCACCCGAATGCGCCTGGGGCGACGATGAGGATGACATGGATTGCGTCTGTTCGTACAAAGAACCCAACGACGGTTTGCGCCGGTTTGGGGAGCTATAATATGTTGGAGGGGATGGATAGCCTCCCGCTACAGGGCCAAAGTCAGTCGTTACCCTTGCCATGCTGTCGGTCAAGCAAAGCAGATAGTGCGACGGTTGGACACTCGTGAAAGAAAAGGAAGCCTGGCCTCCCTCTGCGTTGGATCTTGGTAGTATAGGGCCCGCTCAATCGCTCGGCATGTAATCCGAAAAAGAATAGATGGAGAGTGACCCCAAAAGTCGGCAAGAGGTGGAGGCGCGAAAGGGAAGTAAATGTATCACGCACCTTGGGTCCGATCGGCGAATCTGGAGAACCCCCCAGCTCGCCCGGAATGGTTTGTTCTGGGGCCGGTGAGGAGAGGAAGCAGGGTATCTCCCGACCAGGCGCTGCCACAAGCAAATGCTGTTTCAACCAGTGCTGTGAGATCCTCGTGGGGTCGCTTGGCGCAACCACCAATCGCAGTATACGCAATGTTTGGGTGAGAAGGGATCTCCTCCTTCCGTGTCGGAGGCAAGGTAGATAGAATAATAGATGCTTCTTAAGGTGCCAGATCGTGTGTCGGCGCCGGCTTAGCGCGCTACGGTGATGGACAATCAGTGTGGCATGAGCGTGAGCAAATCCCGACAGACCAAAAAGCACACAAAATCGTGGTAGGTTACGCCCATTGGCAAGGCGTTGGGGCTTTATATCTATGCAGCGAAGGTAAGGGAAGTGGAAAGCAGAGATGATGCACAGCCTTACATGGCTAGTTGATATCCACGATGGCCAAGTGCGCAGCATGCCAGCTGAGAGGGGTAGAGATATACTGGTCGTCTTATTAGACCGAAAGCTTTGCCCTTACGGGCCTTGCCTACCTCCCTTATTGCAGACAACTGACAACTGAGAGTTCCGCCCGGTACGAGAACAGGGGTTTCAAGTCTGTCCATGCTTTCATCACAGCATCGCGTCCTAGACAGAGTTCGTAGTTGACCTCTAAGAACTCTACATCGCCTCGGTCGGCAACTACTTAGCGGAACGAACGGATTACAGGTGTATGTGTAGTGTTATGTAGGTAGTTGAACACAGCCTCGCTGCAACGGCCAAGCTAAGGTTCATGGTCTTTTGGAGAGCTTCTCCGGTATAGGAAAGAATGCCAAAATACGCGTACTGTCTGTGCCTAATCCATAAGGTTAGCAAATAAGTGCATAGCAGCATGCATAGGTCAGCAAGTAGCAGTGGCAGTGGCAGTGGCAGTGTCACTGTGGCGCTGGGACGAAGATTTGTTATGATTTGCAGTATCATTGCCTGTACGGAGTACCGCCAGATGCATTGGGCTAATGCTGATGGGAGGTGATCGGATTAACGATAGCACCTGTTTCAAAATTCCCACGCGGTTTCAAGACACACAAGCAATCGCCAAGGCGTCGGGATCATGCAGGGCATGGAGATGGGTTCTATCATGCAAAGTCCATATGCATTCGCTGAATCATATACATACACAAGTGTTGCTGCTGCCTCCGACAATTCCACCAGCATTTTCGCCTCCGTATTGGATGTGCGTAGATTAAGTTGTGTACGTACATATGTGGCCTATCCATTTGCGCAAGCTCGCGTCGTATTTGATCGATCAAATGGATCAATGATGGATGGATTACAGAATCTGAGGTCAAGTCAAGATGCCCTAACATTCACCACGCAACGTCCAGTGAATGTACGGCTCGTGGGTGGGTCTTTTCAAGATACAAAACACGCTAGATCATGTGCGACTGTCGCTATCACGGGTGTGTCGCTGACAGATGTCAGTCAACTCCAGATGGCTATACTTTTCGTCCCGGCCCTTCATGATAGACAGAAGCATGCAGAGAACAAAGTTTCCTCTCACTGACCGACACCCTCGGAATCGATTCCACTGGCCTGGTGCTCTCCTCATTTGCAGCGAGAACCCTTCTGTTTCGTCCGGTACTAATATCCTGACACTTCCGAGGTCCGGTTACTGCTCGGTGGGCTCTTCCCACAAGCTAGTAAACTCACGAGCACCAGCCCAGACTGGCTGATACACACATTGAAGCGGGTCTGGGCTCGCTGTTGTTGCCCATTGCCAAGCTTCCTTCCTTTGAGCTTGTCCGTTATACTGCCCAAGAAGTATACTTACACATCAAGGAAACATTCCAGTCCTCCCCTGGCCCTCGTCCACATATATACTGGCCAGAAAGCCAGCGCCGTTTCGATATATTATTTCCTCCACGTGGAAGCGAGTGCACCAACGATGCTTTCACACATCAGAGGCGTGCTCATTGTGCTGCCCTGGGTACTCTACCTTGGCGTGGCAGACCTGCTCCTCTGCCTACTGTTACCCGTCAAAGCAATTGTTCCGGACTTTGTCTTCGAGCTATCGTCCCGCATTGCTTATTCAGTATGGGTATGGGTTCAGGTCATTTTCGAGAGCTTCAATGGTGCAGAAATCGCAGTTTCGGGCGATCGCTTGCCCAGCGGAGAATCAGCTATCGTGATATGTAATCACGTGGCCTGGACAGATTTTTACATGATCCAGAAGTTGGCAATAGAAGCGGAGATGCTCGGGAGATGCCGTTGGTTCGCAAAAATCCAACTTCGTGCAGTGCCCTTCCTGGGCTGGGGAATATGGGCTATTGGGATGCCTATGGTCTCCAGAAATTGGATGAAGGACCAGGGAGAGCTTAGCAGGGTCCTTGGCGGCATCATAGGCAGAAAGTGGCCAACATGGCTGATCAGTTTCAGCGAAGCGACCCGGTTCACAAAACAGAAATATCTTGAGTCCAAGGTTTGGTGCGAAGAGAACGACCGCCCTTTGCCTAAGCATCTTCTCTATCCCCGAACAAAGGGCTTCGTTACCACCGTACAGCACCTGAGACACGCACCCCATGTCAAGGCCGTTTATGATCTCACGATTGCCTATCAGCACGGCGACAAATTCCACAAAGCGCCGAACATATGGGAGACCTTGAGCCTCCCCAGAATCTCGGAGGGCGACGGATACAAGTTTGCAGTCCACGCGCGGCGGTTCCCGCTCGAGGAGCTACCCCATACGGACGAAGAGCTTGTTAAATGGATCGAGCAACGGTGGATCGAGAAGGGCGACTGGTTGGAACGGCAGCGAGTTGAGTGGTCCACTTGAAATATCGGCATATCATCTTTGGGGGAAACGTGCTGCCAAGAGGACTTCCCCGAGGATCGAGTGCAGCAAACTTAGCTCCGAAAGCTACCGCGAATCATCCGGCAGTTGAAGGCAGGCTTGCTAACCCCAAACGTATGTCTAGCCCAGCCAGGTCAATTGCATGACGCCGCAAAGCCTCCCGCTGCAAGCCGTTCTTTCCAGGACGTCATGCGCGGCGGTGTGGTGTAACTGCATGCAGTTTCCGCAGCAGACAGCCAGAAACCGTAGGCAACGGCTAAAGAGGCGCATCCAATGGCTTCGTCTCCCGCATACAGTTGTTATTGGTTGATCCGATAGAGCCCGGAATGTAGGGGGAATATGGTCTGAACATCAAACGATAGCCCACGATTGCTGGAGGAAACATCGTTCGACACCCGCATGGTGCATTTTCCATCATCATATAGTATCGCCCTTCTTCATGACCTGTACTATACCTTATCCCATCGCCTAGCAATAGGTTGTGCCATAACGGCTCATCCGGTCTCTTCGCATCTAGTACATACGTATATTAATAACAGGATTGTTTCGAAACACTTGGGGTGGATGGTCAGTACTATATCGTACCGTCAGACCGGCTGCACAGCCGGCTGACAACGGGTTGCGTGTGTGGTTGGGTTTGTTTATCGGTCGATTTGTCCATGCAAGGCCTCGGGATGCGAGAGGCAATTTTCGGAGTCGAGATTGGCTGGCGGTGGCCAGGATATGGCAGCAAATACATCATGTGCAGCCATCACTAATGCAAGGCGAGATTCCAGCTGTGTGTGTATTGACAAAGTTCACCTGGGTCGCTCCTCATCTGACCGAACCCACAGGTGTTTGTGGGATGGTAGTAGCATCTAGTTGGTGGGCATAGAGACCGGAGTCGTTGCGCGGCAACTCCCCGGCTGCCCGATACTTGTGGTATGCGACCAAGAAGCCGTTTCTTGCTCGTGCAGGGGGTTCCGAAGGTTACCATGATCTGTTGCTTACCGTACTATATATCAAGCTCGCTGGGCCAGGACTGTACTAGGTCGTGCATGACTCTGGAGGAGAGGAGGGTGGTAATGGCAATGAAGGTATGGCATGGGCCAGCGGAGCTTCATTTCTATGGAGTCAAGCAGTTTACCATCATCGTCAGATAGACCCCAGCTGCATACGTACCGACGAGGAGGCTTTTCATGATGATTGGTGTTCACTTTCCGGCTTGCTACCTGTGGGACCATCCTGAAGAAGCAGATCAATCTCCATGGTGAGGGTCGATCTGAAAATAGGTTCTGCATCTGACGAAAGCCATTTGCAAATCAACCCAGGCCCGAAAGAGCACTGGCTAACCTAGTGGGGATGGTCAACGGGGAGGCTGGCAGGCTGGCGCAACGGCTCGAAGCCGTCTTGTTCAACGAGCGAGTGCGGCTGTAGTAGCTCAATGTGATATCGTTGACTTGGTACATTTGTAGGTATGTACATGTATAGGCAGTAGAGAGGTAACCCTCAATTCCCATGATGGTATTCTTAGCCGATGAGATGACAATGGATAAGATGAAACCAGATCAGCAGTTCAGCGCAATTTAAGTCCTACGTCGCCTGGGACACCGAATTAAGAAAGAACGCTCTTTTTTTGAGATCTTCTTTCAGCCGATTTTTCTATCACGCTACCGTGCTTGGTCGGAGAGCCCAATCGCGACTTGAGGATATGCTTTGCTAGACGAGGCGAATTATTCACAACAGCAGATTGGCATGGGAACACTCATAAATCCAAAGGGCATCCTTGTAAAGCAGCTGCAGCGTCGGCAATTCCATCAGCAACGAAAGTCAGCAGCCGGGTCACACCTTGGAAAGCTTGGAAAGTTGGAGATCTGACCCACGCTGGACTGCCACGTAGGAAACCCTCCTGTGCTTCTCGGCTCCCCTGAAGGCCTGAAGGGGGCACTTGGGGGGCACCTTCTTATACTTAGCCTAGACGATCTTGGCTGTGAGGTGAGGTAAGGAGAAACAACAGTGGGGGAGTGCGACATGTCACTGGTCCAATCCTGCCGTTGCCCACTTCACCGGCTCCTCCGACCCTACTTAGCCAGCCATTCTCCTCATCCATCAGCTGGCCCCCATACGCTTTCTCAGACAAGGTGATGGAGAGGGATGGATAGACGGATAGGCGGAGGATGGATGGGGGTGGGCGATTGCAGGCGAGCCGGCTGCTGATGAAGCAGAAGCAGATGGGTTATATCGTATGCATCGTACTTGTAGCAAGAATAGACGAGCCCGATCAATTTCTCATTAATGTGGCCGCCCATGTAGGTACATGCATCTTACTTACTCAGATTCCAGGTTCTCTGTTCACTGTAACCTCATCCATCACATCAAGTCACATATTGCTAGGCTTATGTACCTACATACATACTTTTAAACATTTCCTCACAACCAAGCAGCAACCAACTACGACCAACTTACTATGCGCCAAACAAACAACACAATAGCTCCACCACTGTCTCCAAGTGGGTTGGGGAATCTCGACGGAGTTCCCATTGGGCCTATCCACCCCCCCTCCCCTCACGCGTTCAGCAGCTTCCTTTGCACGATCTTTGACACGATCACGTGGAAAGACTGCATACCTTAACCTATGTACGCGACTAGCGGCCGCCTTTTAACGTTAACGGACGTATTCGTCAAACCCCATCAACAATCCATTTCGATTCCTGGTTGCGCATAAAGACTACTACGTAGTACGTAGTACGTAGCTAGACTAGACTGACTGCTCCAATCCTACTTAATCAAGTCTGTAGGTGTGTATAGTATGTAGCCCATGCCAGCAGGAACTATGCAGGCCAATAGCAAGTATGGTACGCGCATTTATCATCCTGTAGGCGACAGACAAAGAGGGCGTAGATGCGAAGCAAAGGCATCCAGCATATATCGAAGTCGAAGCTCACTGGGAGCATCGACAAGGGATGTGTAGAGACTAAAGAATGCAGTGGTAGATACAATGCTGACAGGTATCCGGAATACTTGCTGCATCGTAGAGTTTTAAAGGTTCGAGACACAGAAACACGAGGAGCTCGACAGCGCTACCCCAGAGATGAAGAAGAACGAAACTTTCGCATTCCTTTTCCTTCGCTGGGGCCAATCAGGGGTGTTATCGGGAAAGACGGAATCAAGGCTCGTTACTCCTGGCAATGGGATGCCATATATTTCCATTGAGTCACGCATCCCTCCATCAACAACTATATCAGAAGAAGCTCAAGCATATCATGAGCCATGGAACGATGACCTGTGCGCTCGCTACTTTCCTGACTACCCGGCGCGAAGCCCACTTTGGGTTGCCATCAATCAATACCATCTAAACAATTCACATCTAAGGAGTTTACAGTACAGCAGCCCCCGCCTACTATTTTTACTGTACTGTATGCAAGCCATGGCTCAATCCATCTGTAAGCATATACATGTACCTACATCCTTAGGCCTACTACTACACAGGCTGGCTGGCACTGGACAGTAGGTAGAGATGAGAAGCCGCCAGAGGGTGGGGACTAATCGCTGTTTGCATCACACATGCTCATTTGTGGAGTGGTCCTCTTTTTTAGTACGAATACGTAAGGTTAACAAGGCAAAGAGGTAGAGAGGTAGCTGTTCACGTTTCTTAACGGGCTGCACACTCCAACTGCTCACCACATGATTTCAGGTCTCAGTGGTCTTGATGCACGTCGGCAGCCATTGAGATTGTGTCTCATAGCGGAAGTGGGTTAGATGCATGGGAAACATTCATGGCCACCGTGGGGAGAACTACATCTTCGATGTAAGCTTACATCTACACTTGATGAGGTAGGCAATGAGATATAGCACTGGGGAGAATTGTCGATTTGTAACCAGCAAGAGGTAGTAGGTTGGCTAGTGCTAACAGCCAAAAGTTGTGTGTGTGTGTGTGGTTGGTGTGTGTGCGTGTGTATGTTCGTGTGTTGTATTGAGCGTGAAGAGATGCGCCAGAAAGCCGATCACTAATAGCCCAATCACCAGGTGCTACTGATTAGACTGGGACTGAGACTAGGACCAGGGATTCTTTTGGTGGGGACCATAGCAGCAGTGCAGCTCAGCAGCGTAGCAGCAGCCCAGTAGCCCAGCAGCCCAGGCCTAGCAAGGTATGTAGTTGGGAGGGAGGAGGGGGCCTTCAGAGCAGCGCCAGGCATGGATGGCAAGGACAGGCCTAAAGAGCAAAGCAGCAAGGGAAGGATGGGAGACTGGAAAACACCAAACAGACACCAAAAGCACCACCAGACACGCGGGATGCATAGCAAAGTTTCTACATTTTCTTTTTAACCTTTGGCCATCTGCGATCAGACTGCTTTCAACTCCTTTTCACCCATATGCTCGTTCCAAGACGAGGCATTGAACACCAATCTACCTATCTACCTTACTTACGAGCCCGCTGTAACTGTGCATTACCTGTCCATCTTTGCCTACTGCTAGTTCTCTCGCATCCTTGCACTTCGCATGCCCGAGAGAGGGAGACTTGACTCCCTTGACGTCCTATCGTTCAATTCCTCCTACTGCTGTCAACCACCGGGTTTCTAATTAGCACCACCACCACCTCCGGCCTGCTTCAACCACGACAAACACCAAGCTCATACAATCCTCAGTGGTGGCACCGCACCCCGAATACTACGACCGGCAGTACTTTCTTGGAGCTTGGCCCTTTCGTTTGCCTCCTTACCCTCCCTTGCCCATTGACCTGCTAAGGAGCACACCTACAAGTTCCCAAGGAAGAAAGGAAGACCCTTGACCATCGAACCACGTACGCCGTTGTTCGATCGGGTGGCCTGATCTGAGCCTCTTCCTCGCCATTGCCGCTGCATTACCGACATGCCTTGGGTTTCTGCAAGTTTGTAGCTCTGGCTTTAAGCCAGGACGACGTCTCTGGCCTATCACGTACTTGCAACGCCCGGCTGATCGATCCGCCGAATACAATAACCCTTCCGTTACGGAATCCGACCTGCAGCCCTCGAGGTACCTAGCAGTCCAGATCATACCAGTACCCGCCCTCCGATGCTACCGACATTTTCGGGGCCGTGACCATGGATCGAACCCAAGACCCTGAAAGGCTGGCCCCGCCAGCAGTGAGTTCGCTGCGGCGGGCAGAAGCTGTTGGCAGTTCTATGGAGAGGACGTTAAGCGAGGATATACGAGAAGAACGGGAAGAGCTTCGAGAAGCGGCAGAACAGACTCTCAACGTTATAGTAGACCTTAACCTCGACGGCACTATACGTTGGGTCAGCCCTTCGTGGGTTGATGTTATAGGCACTCAAACAGACACGCTCGGAAGCAAACCTATCGCCGACCTAATTATCGGCGATGATAAGGGTGTCTTTGCCGACGCTATCGACTATATGAAGCAAGACGACTCGCGGAGCCATTTTATACGCTTCACTGTCTACTTAGGGCCCTTGTCTAAGCTGATTGCTGTCAATGAGCTTGGGGAACCGGAGAACAGTCAAAATGAACCGGCGACGGTCGAGCTGGAAGCCCAAGGTATCATGGTCTATGACCGTGCTACCGGCGGAGAGAGTCATGTAAGCCAGGGGGTATGACCATGCTTTGCTACGATATGACGACTAACCTATTCATAGACCATGTGGATGATACGGCCGTGGATTGCACCCCGAGAAGTCAAGATTGACCTCCCGCCGCTGATAGTAGACTCGCTGGGTTCCGGCGCCGAAGTCCTGGCAAGCTATTTGACCAGGTTGGCGGAGTCGGGAGATGACGATCCTGCAAACCACCCACCACCGCTGCCTGTTCTCTGTCGTATTTGCGAGCGCCAAATTCCGCCATGGTGGTTCGAAAAACACACCGATCTTTGCCTTCAAGAACATCGCGCTGAGATGGATGTTCAGATGGCCCAGGAAAACCTGGTGGAGCACCGCCACTCCATTGTCAAAGTACTTGACGCTCTTGAAGCCCGCAAAGCGCGGCCAATATCAGGCGACCAACAGGTTGCTTTACCCACAGCCGAATATAAGGGCCTATCCATTGGCCCAACCTCAACCACCTCATCGCCGGGCACAGCATCGCCTGTGGCTTCATCCCGGGATCGGTCGACTTCGACTGCAGTTGGCCACCACCGCTCTCGTTCATTTGCCGTCCGCCGCCCACAGGCACGAATTGTTGAGCTTTTACTCGATCTCTGCGATACTTCGATCGAGGTCAGCACACCAGCGATCAAGGAATCGGGATCACAAGGTTCGGGCGAGTTCCGGACGCAGTCGCCTCAGTCGGAATCTCGTATATCTCAAGTACTTCAGTGGCAATCTCCTGGGTCAAATACGCTAGAACAAGAACAGGGGTTGGCGCTTCTCTGTGCAGATACCGAAAGAGTCGCCAAGGAAAAAGTCGAAGCCGTATTCCGATACCGCAGAATCCTCGAGTACACGGAACGGATTCGAGTCGAATTTGCTGTAATCGTACAAGACTGCATTGACGAAGCTATGCGCAAAGCTGCTCGGATCGCTGCCGGACGACTCAGTGATTCGACAGAGGGTGAAGATGCATCAGAAGAATCCGAAGTCACACCAGCCGCAACAGAGGAAGCCATCTTCCCAGGGTCCTTCGATGCGCCTTCTACGCTAACTCTGGCACTGAAAAATGTTGACCTAGGAGAACATGGCGACAACCGGCGACCATCATCCATTATTGGGTCCACTCGGTCAAGTAGTCCGAGGGAATGTTCGACGCCGAGATCACTGCGCGGCGGGTTGAGTGTCGCTGGCCAGACCCGAGAATCTCGCCGCGAATCCATCATGTTCGAGAGCGATGCAGCTGAAAGTGAGGGAAGTGTCAGATCCTCTTCGGTAATGTCGCGCCAACCCCGGACCGATTCTCCCATCTCTGAATTTGGTGGGCTGCGACGTGCTACCAGCTCTCGGCAGCAGCAAAGGCGAAGCCTCATAATACCGGGTGCATCATCGCCGCATCGCCAAGAGTCACCGAGCCGGAACGCTCCGCCGTCATCTCCTCTCCGCATTCTGAAGCCCAGAAGTTTCCAGCACTCCCAAGACAGCATTGTTTCTCCCGAGGCCTCTCCCATGCTGCCCCATAGTGAATTCGGCTCTCCAGCATCAGTGCCCCATCACCATCATCGCAGGCAGTCATCAGCAGCTTTTCCCGAATTTATTAACCGACACCCCCCTTCGCCACGATTGAACCCAGCCGCCAACGCTGCCCCCCAGGCTCGTGCGGTACCCCCTTCTATCAAGGATTTCGAAATTATCAAGCCAATTAGTAAGGGCGCTTTTGGCAGCGTCTACTTATCCAAGAAGAAGTCGACCGGCGAGTATTTCGCGATCAAAGTCCTCAAGAAGGCTGATATGGTAGCCAAAAATCAGGTAACCAATGTCAAAGCCGAACGTGCTATTATGATGTGGCAAGGAGAGAGCGAGTTTGTCGCAAAGCTTTATTGGACGTTCTCGAGCAAGGATTATCTTTACCTGGTTATGGAGTATCTTAACGGCGGTGATTGTGCCTCGCTCATCAAAGTGCTTGGTGGACTTCCCGAGGATTGGGTAAAAAAGTACCTTGGGGAAGTGATACTCGGCGTCGAACATCTTCATGACCGTGGCATCATTCATCGTGACTTGAAACCAGACAATCTGCTTATCGACCAGAAGGGGCACTTGAAGCTGACTGATTTTGGTCTGTCACGGATGGGTCTCATTGGACGCCAAAAGCGAGCATTAAATTGCAGCAATCCAGAGCAAACTCCCGATCTTCTTAAGTCTGGACCCTTCGCTCGCTCAACCTCGATAGCATCATCAAGATCTGCGTCTATGGATCTACACGCCCCCCATCACTCACCTGGCACCACGCCCCAAATGACCCCTTCGGACATGGGGGCCAACCTTGGGCAGCCATCTTATTTTAGCCTGGGTCCTTTCCAGCAGGAGCCTCGTCGCATCTCCGGACAACGTAGTGACAGTGGGGGCAGCGAAACATTGACTCATATGATGAACAACTTTTCGCTGAATGACAACCACAACCAGCCGGTGCATTCGAGACTGTCACAATCAAGCGTCAGATCTCCGCATGACGAAATGAGTGATTGTGGAAGTGTTGCATCTCCAGATCTCCCAAGCTTGCAACCAGTGACTTCTCACAGCAGCGATCACCACCGGAATACGCCTCCGCAATCGAGTATGATGCCCCCGCCTATGGCCTTGTTCGACCCTGAGGACACAAACAGGCGATTCGTCGGCACTCCTGACTACCTCGCCCCAGAGACCATCAACGGCGAAAGACAAGATGAAACCAGTGATTGGTGGTCCGTTGGCTGTATCCTGTTTGAGTTCCTCTACGGCATTCCCCCCTTCCATGCTACCGAGGCCGAGCATGTATTTGAAAACATCCTTGCCCGTAAGATAATGTGGCCGGATGAGGCCGATTTCGACGTCTCCCCTGAGGCGAAAGATTTGATCAACAAGCTGCTTTGTATGGACCCTCGACAACGCCTTGGCTCCAATCGAGATGAAAAGTTCGCCTCTGGTGGAGAGGAGATCAGGAGCCATCCTTGGTTTGAAGGCGTCGGCTGGGATACACTGCTGCAGGATGAAGCTCAATTTGTGCCCCAACCCGAAAACCCCGAGGATACGGAATACTTTGACTCCCGTGGTGCTACATTGCAAGCCTTCACGGAAGAGATTGAAGACCAGGCCACACCACCCTCCGCGCCCACGCCCGACTACCCGGATCGTCCACACGATGCACTGTCTCGTGTGCGTTCTCAGGTTCATGTGAACTCGATCAAACGCGGTCTGATGCCGTTACACATTCCTCCGCATATCCGTGACTTGAAAAGCCGGAGGCTCAGTGAGCCGCTCGGATCGGATGACTTTGGCACATTCGCTTTCAAGAATCTGACAGTATTGGAGAAAGCTAACAAGGACGTGATTCAACAATTAAAGGCCCAAGCTATGGCAGCTCAGCACCGATCTAGCGGGAGCCCTGGCGGATCGAATAACCCAACTTCCCCAGCTCCCACTCTTGACGGTAGCCCTGTCCATGGGATGCCTGTCCAGAGAAGTCTGTCCAACGCCAAGGCCACCCACCGACCTGCGTCACCTTCGAGTGTAGGCCAGGCGGGCTCATCTCCAAGTCGTGCCTCCCAGCCGTCGTCGCCATTGCTTGTCTCCTTTGTTGCAGGTCAAAGTCCTGACAGCCGCCGAAAGCCTTCTAGCAATGGATCTAGTCTTTCACAACAGTCTACCAATTCACTGCAACCTGGCAGCTTTCTCGACTCCCCACGAGCAGCTGCCGCTGTGCAAAAAACGACATCTGTTGCGCCATCTCCCATCAAGGGTCGCGGCGCTCCACCGCCGCTGGCTTTATCCTCCCCGCAGAAGCCTCTCAATACACCACGGAAGACGAGCAACTCTTCAACCCGCTCGAGGTCGCTAACTGTTGGCTCTCAAGAGGGTAGTCCAGTAGCGTCCGATTTGCTTGCCCATCATCGGAACCGACGAAGCCAGGTTTTCGACATGTCACCATCTTCATCCGATAACGAGGGCGAAAAGGCGAATGCGCTCCTTCGTGTCCAGAGACGCCGACAGAGCTCAAGGCGGATGTCTGCTATCAATCTCGATAGCCCGACTTTCCGATCTCTAGATGTCCTGATTTGTGAAGACCACCCGGTGTCGCGAATGGTTATGGAGAAACTCCTTGAAAAACTACGCTGTAGGACCATCTCAGCATCCACTGGCTCGGAAGCCGTTCGATATGCCATGAGCGAAATCAAGTTTGATATCATCTTCACCGAGTTCAAACTCCCCGAGGTCAGCGGTGCGGACCTTGCCCGAATGGTCCGCGAACTCAAGAACGTCAATTCGCATACCCCTATTGTAGCTATTACGGCTTACTTGAAAGAGCTACAGGCACCTCACTATTTTGATTCACTTGTCGAGAAGCCGATCAGCTCTTCCAAGCTGATCGAAGTTCTCTCCAACCTTTGTCAATGGAAGCCGCCTTCTCCTGGGCAGGTGACGGCCGGCGTTTCAATCAGCCATCAAGCATCAATGCCCTCGGTGCTCAAGCTTGAGAGCTTGCGCTCTGAAGATAGTCCAACCTCAGGCTCCTCCGGCTACGCCCAGCATCCTAGCAGCAGCTTTAGGGGTTCAAGCAGGGAGGATTCGATCAGCTCGAGTTTGTTTGGGGATTCAGAATCTGCAACAACCGATGACATTCCTGTTGTATTGAGCCGCAAAGCCACTGGTGACTGGGATGAACTGGGAATCGCTCATGACGAAGTAGTGCCTGACTCTAATGCTTCTCCTAATATGCCTGCCCCTTTGTTGTCACAACAATCGGCACCGGCTCAAATGGAGAAGTCTAGTGCGCCAGTGGCACGACGTTCACTAGAAAAGCTAAGATCCAAGCGAGAAAATTTGGAGAAACGGCGGGGAGAAAGTAGCGAGTCTGCTGATGATGAGGACGAAGAGCTGGGGGCAAGTCGGGATCGGGAACGCAATAGTCACCGTGGGAAGCCCAACTTGCCCAGCTCCAAACTTGGTATCGAGATGATGAGAGCAAACAGCCACGACAGCGTTGCCGTTATGTCAGACAATACCATTACACCGGAAACCACCACCCAGGTGGCAACACCTTCAAGGGAAGGAAACGAATCTCCTATCCGGGAAGCCATGTCACCTGACAAATCGCTGCTCCGTACACCACCCGAGTCATTACCACCCGGTAACATGGACGGTGACGGCGACCCTGATGAAACACCACGTCCCAGCGAACCAACCAAGTCTAGTGCGTGTGACGAAGGAGATTCAGCCCCACGACCGACAATCAAATCATCTGACACGGTCATGCGGGTGGTCCAAAGTTGAGGAGGTTGTGAAACAAAGCACAATTGCTAGCTTACGATTTTCCTTTATATTTTCAGCGAGGCGTTGAACAGCATGGTTCTGCTGAGATTGCATCTGTTCCTCATGTACTTGATGAAAAACAAGATCTTGGGAGTTCAGGATTTTTGCCATGAAGTACGGAAAGACGCCCGGTTAGCAGATACGATAGGTGGACTGGGTATGCCAAACTGGGGAGGGAGGGAACTCGTGCTATACCCCTTCGGTTTAGGGAGCATCTGCCTCTGCCAAAGGCTTTATTGTCTTCTCTTGATGGCATGCGCCGTCGGGGTACGGCCTTCCCTCTCTGCTTGCTCACGGAGAGAAAGAAGGTGTCTACAAGCAGACGCATATCGGAAAGGGGGTATGGTTTTAGGGGGCCAGAGGGGTCTGAGTGGCTTAAAAGCAGCACTCGTTTCCAATTGAAAGATAGTCATAGCGATAGCCATTATGCAAGTTCCGAGACATGATTTATGAATATAAGAAATTTATCGGGTGGCAGCATTACAAGTCTCTTAACTCAACTCTTGACAACGCATGCGTACGAGCACTTCGGTCTACACCTGAAGCCATGTGGTCGACCGGTCTCGTTCGTTGTACCTCTATGAGGCTGTGTGCTACCACTTTTGCGGTCTCTCCCCCATTTCTTGGCACATTTACCCTGATGTCGTGGTGGACATAACAAAGTTGCCTTGGAGCCGAACCTAGACTCAGAGCCCCTGGGCCGAAGGCTGATGTGTATGGCCCTTGCTGGGTATGTCATCGGAGCTGTCTCAACGGCCAGAGCAGGCATTGATACCAGCCTGTCTAATAATCAGTCTTTTTCCACGGCGCGAGGAGAAGCCTGGCACGGATTGCAACGTAGTATCCCACGAAGGATAGTCAATCGTTATGATAAAGCTGAAGTGGCAAGCTCAAATCTCGGTCCGATGCTAGATGTTTGTAGAGCAACCTAGATTACGTACAAACAGGCCAGGCTATGATACAGCGAGCCAAACCGGTGGGCGCAAGTATCCCCGTCGGCCAACGTCATGCGTAGCAGTGTAGCAGCCATTCATTAGAATGATGTTGGTTATTTTCTTTTTTTTTGTCCTTCGGTCCGTCTTCAAGATGGATGGATCTGTTCGCCTCTTGCCTGCCTGCCCGCCTGCCCGCCGTCCAGCCAATCCTCTTGGGTCCCCTAGAAATGGACACGCTACTGCAATGAGAGCCCATACTGTACATACGCGAAGGTAATAAATACTGACCTTGGTCCGTCCGGCGGATGGATGGGCTGGACCCATGATCTGGGCTGGCTGTGCTGGGCGGGCTGCTGGAAGAAGAGGGCCTGGCTTCGCCCAACTTCCTACCCCGGGCAATGTCTCCGATGCCCATGCTCCGCCCCAGAAAAGCTGGGGGTTCTATGTAGACAGTGTGTGTGTGTGGATGTGGGATGGATCAGTCGGACCGGTGGGGAACCGGGGTGGGCTACACAGGCACAGAGAGAGAGAGAGAGTCTAGACAAGACAAGACAAGACAAGAAAAGCAAAGCCGGATGGTCACCGTGACACAGAAGAGAAACCCTTGATGCTGGATGTCCTTGGGATTAAAGATGAGAAGAAGAATGACAAGCTGGTTTTACTGGCTACTTGGACGTTTCACGGCATGTCGGTTTGCGTCTCTAACGGCTTTCGAGAAGGAGAAGGGCAAAAAGAAGAAGAAAAAAGAAAAGGAATAAAGAAGACGCCTTGGCTGTTCGCAGCATCAATGCCATCATCTCTTCGCAACTCTCCATCTCTCATCTATGCAACATTCCTGTTTCGTCATGTGAAAATGTCTCAAAAGAAAGGGGACAGAAGGGACAGAACCCGCCAGTCTGGTCCGCTGTCTCGTGTCATCCCTGCCCTCGCTTCTTCTATCGTTTGGGACTTGATGATTCTGTGCCTCGATCGTACAGCTGCTGCAAGCGATGAACACTTAGGCGACCAATTCCTTTTGTTGGGGGTGCCCCTGGTGCTGCTGCTGAGAATGGTAGCTGCAGACGTCCGGGCTCGGGCTCTGGGATGAATTGGGAAGGTGAGAAGACGGTTACGACACGATCATGGAGTCACCCATAATTAACAATCGCTGACATACATGTAGGTCCTAGCAGGCTCAGGTCAGCTTGTATAGCATTGACGGTATGTACGTACAAGTAAGTACTACTAGCCTGTGGCAACAGGCTATTTCGGGGATTCTGTATTTGCTTTTTCTGGCGCTGAGTGCAATTTGTTCTGAGTGGTGTTCTTCCGTTTTCCTGGTCGTTATATAGATAGATCTCGCCAGAAAATCGTCCTAGCATACCCGCCTGCCCGTCTTGCATGGAGACGGAGTGTTGTAGTTGTAGTGCTAGATGCTAGGTGCTAGGTGCTAGGTGCTAGGTGCTAGTATTGGATTGGGTCCGGTATATGGCCCCTTCTGTAGGAACATGCATCACCTATCTGCCAATGAAACGAGCCGGCTAAATGGATGTCGAGGTTACATGCCGACTGCTGTCAAGTTTGCAGAGACCGCCCCGCCATCGTCTGAAGTTGAGGTTGAAGCGATGTTCCCAATGTCGCCGTAGACGGAACATGGCCGGAAGGGCTCGCACTTATGCGACTGCGTACGCGAATGGAATGGAGAATGGAGGAGACGCATCGCCGGCTCCGCGAAGGGCTGCCAATGCCAATAATCAATGATCACCGAAGGCGTGCACAGCACAGCAGCCAATCCCAGTCGGTCAATCGCGCACTGTCTGCCCAAAAGGTCTGTCGACTGCAGCGAACATCCTGCCGGGACGGGGAGACAAGGAGGAAACATGTCAGTAGATCACTCAATGGTTCAATGATCGATCCCTCCCCCCCAAAACCAAATGATCGGCGGTGTCATCTACATGGACAAAATCATATCATAACCTTGGTGAGATGGGCAGATGGTCAACGTCGGCACCTGGCAGTCTAGGGCACTATGGAATCAGAATAGACCGGACATCTAGCCTGCCGTGTGTTTGGTAGGATCGAATCTGCATTTTGCGTTTTCCACTTGTTCCATGTTATAGACTGAGACATGGGTTGACCCGTGCAAGCAAGTAAGTACAGCTGTAGAATCGTACCCTAAGGCTGAAGGAGGGTTGCATTCTTGTTATGCCTTTTAAGTTGATGGAGAGAGAGGGATGGAGACCAAGAGTCTCCATCGCCGACTGTGTCTGATTGGGCTACCTAACTGCATCCTGCGACGTGATTGCTACCAACCCTCGCGAGTCGGTTTCTTTTGCTGGTACAGTATCTCCAGGTTTCACATCGCCAGCACCGCATGAACGAGCCAGACTATTTCGCTCTCCATCGCCAACTCTGTCCCTGCCTCTGTCCCTGTCCGTCGCTCTACTCCCTGCCTGGAGCCCAGACAACTTGTGACGGCAAAGGGGCCGGGAAGTTACGCTGAGCCTGCCCTGGTCCGAGAAACCAAGTGCTCCGTAGTGGGCACGAAGTGAGCACGAAGAGAGCAGGAAAGAAGGAATCCCGCCGACGGGGTGGCGTTCAGGTTTACACTCATGCACGGCTGATGTTTGAGCTATACGGCATCGTCCAATTGGGCCTGGTAATATGGGCGTATTCGTTTTGACAGCTAGACCGGCAAAGCTACGGCTGGCAAAGCTAAGACCATACCAATGACCATAATAATAATGATAATGCGCCGGGGGTGATCTACAATGAATCCGACGATGTCTAAAATAGTAGAAGACTCTATAGTTTGGGACCAGCTGAAACACGGGGTCGGCCTAGTCTAGCGGCACTTTTTTCTCCTGCTAGTCTGGGCGTGTGTGCCTGAACCTGACAGCCTGACAGCCTGACAGCCTCACAGTCTGACAGTCTGACAGTCTGAGGCGTGGAGGACGGACGGACGGACGGATAGCGACATCAGTCATCACAATCACCAGCCATGGTCTGTATTTCTGGAATGTTTCGAAACCACTAGCGATAGACGATGCATGCAAGCCCTGGCAGGCCCTGGCAGGCCCTGGCAAACCCGGGAACCCCTTTGGACGAAACACCATTGTTTTCGACGAACCAAAGATTCCAAGGTTGTGGGAGAGAAGCCATGTGCCGGAAAATGCTCTACCCTTTTTGGTTCCCTTCTTTTTTTTCCCTTCTCTTTTTGGCTCCTTTCGGTGCTGGGTCCTCTTGCATTGTACCTGCATGCCGCCGGTCAAACTGTAAAGGTCGCTAGCACCGTAGTTCAGGTCAGAGTACGTCAGTACGTACTTACTTCAGCAGAACAAAACAAAGCAGAGCGACCTCTAATTAATCATATAGGTTAATATTGATCAAATAAGCGCGATAGTCTGCGATGTCCCGTGGGAACCATTGATGTTAATGGATGGATTGGAGATATGCTGGACACTACCCTCTGCTTGCAAACTCCGATTCGGACGAGTAGCAAGTTGTCCGGAGCAACAAGTTTCGTCATTGCACGCAGGTGCGCATGGTTCGTAGCAGTCGCTACGTACATATGGTGGTAGTAGCAACTAGGCCATGTATAATAGCAACTATAGTAGCACTGCTACTACCTACTACATACAGCTTGACGGTGCTATGTACTGAGCCGGTGAAGGTGGTGCACAGATACGGTTTGCAGATCTGCTTTTTTAGTAGAGGGGGTGACAGATCTTTTCCCAAGTCCGACTGGAAATGTGACGTTCCCGGCGGGCCGAATACCACACCACGGTGGTATCATGACAAGTGACTCGGCAGGGGTTGAAACTGCCAGCCTGACTAGACTGCGCTGCGACTACGAGCTTCCTTGGACTGCTTGGCCCCTCGTACCGAGGGGGTACCGGAGTCAGAAGGGGAAGGGTATGCTATCTTGCATCTGGCAACAAGTAGTAGCATGTAAAATTAAAACCCTTGCGCTTGGTTCTAGTGTTCTAGTGTTCTGCATATACCTATCTCCATGTGGTTGGTGGATGCCAGTCACGATCGCGGTCGCGCGAGCGTAAAACTGCCGGGTCATGTCTCGGCAGACACGCTGCGGACGGACGACGCCGTTTGCCATGGCCGGGAACGGAAACGGAAACAAACAGGCAGACAGACAGACAAGCACGAACAGGCAAGGCACCTGCAAGGTCCCTTGCGTAGGTCTGCCATGCAACCTACCCGGCCCCCCTCTCTTTCTTTCTCGGTTCCCTAAACCTCCGAATAGCATAGAAGAAGGCTTGTTGTTCAGAATTGTATCTTGTCTTGCGAGCTAAGGAAGGCTATTACATTACAGTAGTTGTCATCATATCATCTACAGCACGCGGGCGTTCTTTGGTCCCGCAGGATTCAACGGTTTCGTCAAGGGGCACAGGGTTCACCCTTTCTTTTTCATTATTTCTTTTTTCCCCCCTTAGTCCCGCGAGTTTGGTCCCTGTTTCCTTGTTCCCCTTACTTTCTTTTGTTTTGGCGTCAGTGGTAGCGCAAAGGAAGAGCGTGACAGATTGATGGTTTTCCTGTTGCCAGTCCGTCGCGTCGGACGACGTGATCTGATATTGTCCGTTTAGTGCGCTATCTAGGCAAATCATAACATAGTGCCCTTCGGTACCAATGCACACAGCGCGACGGCTTCTCTTAGTGACATAGCCACGAAATTTGGCTCATTTCCAACACCCTAATCGATGCATGTATGTAAATATGTAAGTGAATGCGCAGGCACAGGCACAGATGCAAAAACGGAAGGCGCCCCGACCAATCCTTCCGGGCACCAAGACGCCAAAATCTGACAAAGATACAACTCTGACATCAAACAACCATCTTTGACGTATAATTGCCCGCATATTCGCTTACCTATTATATAAGTAGCTGCACTCATCCATACCTACTTACGGAGTAGGTTAGGTAGTAGCGTGTTCGGTAGAATCGAGCCGCGCATCGGCCCAAGAGTTTTGCTTCCTCCATTTGGTGGGTAGGTTTCCGGGCCCCTGCTCAATCACAGGCCGCACAGTATTCGACACGGTCTCGATACTGCTATTGCTGTACATCCCGGTATAGTAGATGGACTACCTGCCGTGCTGTATTGTCATTGGATGCAGGGCACGAAGGCAGTACGCAAGGGACAGAAGTCAAGGACAGGGAGGACAGGGAGGAGAAGCATGCCGTTTGGATAATAACAAGGATGCTGGCGAAAGATTCTATGGGACCTCCCCTGCCCCTGGACGCTGAAGGTTCCGCACTTACTACTTATACTATACGCAGAGTACCTACGTATGTACCGCACTCATTGCATGCAGGCCAGGCGCGCGGGGAGGAAGGCCACACATTTATCGTAATCTTGTACAATAGGTTAAGTTATTGGTTGATTGCAGAAACCTCATCTTGTTGGGCTTCTGTGCCGCAATCCAGGGGAATCACTCGTTACGAGCTCAAGCGGCCCAGAGCCGCCGAGCCGAGGGAAAGACTAACAAGCACCGAGTCATCTCTTTCATTCACCGTTGGGTGGAAGCCTCCAGAGGTCCAAAGGTCCAAAGGTCCAAAGGTCCAAAGGTCCAGAGATGTGCTCGCTGACTGGCTGGGATGTGTGATCTGTCGATCTGTTCGTCATCTAAGACTTGCAGCGCTCCCCTTGGGGAAGGCTGGGATCTGGACCAATCAAGCACATGCATGTCGATGCCGAATCCTGAGAGGGCAGAGTTTGCATCTTACATATCATCATCACCCATCACTCTGTAAGCTTGAGAGAGGACTGGGCTCGATTGAGTGGCGGGATTGGATGGCCGGCAGGCCAGGCCGGGGGAGAGCTTTTTATTTACTCTGTATCCGACTTTGTTGTCCCATTTTCTCATTGGATCAAATAAGACTGGCAGTAGAAGCCCCCTCTACCCTCGCTGGCCTCGTGTGTAATTGCGTGTCCACTCAGAATGGTCGACGACATGATTTCGTTGGAAGCAAAGATGCCAAATGCGAGGCCAGTGCGTGGTAATGGTGTCATGTTCAACGTTTTCCATGCCTTCCAGGAGCATGAAATCCCCCTTCGCAGGCTTTACTGGCCGACTGGGTCCCAGGCCCCTGGGACCGACTGGGACCGACTGGGACCGACTGGGACCAACAGGGCTGAGACATTACAACGGAACAACCCATCATTCTATCCATCCATCCCATGCCGTCAATTAAATTATCACCTACTACTATACAGAGTACTCTGTACATACAGACTGTCTGTAGGCTTTCCGTCGTCACCAAGGTCCAAGGCTGGCTTCGCTTTTTGCTTTTGTAAAGGGCAGGCAACATGTTGCCGGTTCCCCAGCCAATTACGACCATGGAACATGCCGCCGCCAGTGTAGAATGGCGGCTTGCCCGAGTCGAGTCTTCTACACCCCTCGGCTCTTCCCGTGCTCACTGTTACATAACCCAGTATGTCAGCAATCGGATGGGTTTGGAGGCCTGGAGGCCTGCACGTATGCCACTCACGAGTCACCACTCACTCCTGGAACATTTCCACAAGATACGAAAGCCGCGTCTGTCGTGCCACACTCCAGAACATTCAGAACCGACAGCCGTATGTGCCCGTGTTTCTGCCCGTGTGCTTTTGGCTCCTTGGGCCCTGCCGTATTGACGTTGCACCGCCGTAACTGTAGCTACTACTCATAGTACCATACCTATGCACTGGCTGACTGACCGGCAGACTGGCACGATCCCACCTGTCAGTGGTCACTGCTAGGTTAGACTAGTCTTAAGTCCATGTTGCATGTCTTACCACACCAATATCTTCAGCCATTATTATAATTATTATTATTATTGTACTGTCGCTACTCTGTACTTCTTGTTGTATCCGTCACCTCGAGCGCGCGGAGAGGAACGAAGAAAAAAAAAAGCCACTTTGCGTTCCACGTGTAGCTGTAGTCTAGTGTAGTCGTACTACTACTACTTAGAAGTAACCTAAGGTAGTCGTAGTCTGCATCTGCTAACATAAGTAGGTTACATAAAATAACCTAGCACCTAAGCGACGGGATCCGACCGCATCTTGGGCCATCTGCCGAGACTGCAATGATTGTCAACTATTGCCAGTATACCTATCCCCATTGCCCACAAATATTACGAGAAAAGACGCCTTGTATGTCAAAGCCCAACACCAGTCATCGTTAGCCTTTGCGACCTCAGCAGACCAGAGACTGCGTCATTCCCCCCCATCTCTCTCGGCCCAATCTGCATTTGCGGAGTGCATGATTTTCACTGTGTTCAGTCTGTTTACTCGGCGAGGCCAAGTTGTGCTCGCAAAGGGCACACAATACATGCCTCGGCAGCTGTTGTTCCTCGGGGTTCCCCAAGGCGGCCAGAGATCTGCAGAAGTTGTGCCAAATCGCAGTTGAGGGTTGCAGCCATCAGCGTCTCTGAAGGAGAGGGGTAGTAACCAAAAGTGAAAGTCAGGAAGCAGGTGGTGACAGGGTGGTGTGTGGGTGTGTGTTCCCCAAGTACCTACTTAGGAAAGATAAGATGGGCTGCCTTTGTTTTCTCGGGCGAGAAAACCCACCTGCCACCCGAGGCTATTTCCCTCCCGTACTGTACTGTCAGGTAAAGCATAGAGCAATGCTGGCTGGCGGTCGGGACAGGAAGGACTGAAGAGTGATGAGATGACCCAACGAGAGGATGATACTGGTTCCTCTTTCTGCACCCAAGTGGCGGCAGCATCTCAGCACCTCAGCCAACGAGGTGCCGGGTCGAGCATTTGGCCCAGCCAGCACCGCGCTCGCTAATACTTACAAGGTGTGCATTGTTTTCGTCTCGACTCTCAGCTCTCCAGTGGTGTATCCACCCTGTCACCCTCCAAGCCGTACTGTGTCCATCCATCCACCTGGTCGGCATGCTCGAGCATTGCATGGGGCTCGGAATTGGCCAATAGGCCTGCCTTCCAGGATACCCAGGCCTGGGTCCTGAGTTCTGGGAGGAGGGAGAAAGAAAAAGTATAAAAACAAAATAAAAAAGCAGGGCCTGCTTCTACTACGAGCAGTCTAGACTGGGTCTGCAGGGCCCGGGCCTGCGAGCATTGATGGGTGATGGGTCGATTAATCGACGAGCTTCCCTCCCCCCCGGCCACTCCACCTTGTGTCCCCGTAGCGGCTTGGCCCTTTTCGCTCCTCCACCACACTCGCTCCAAGACTCTCTCTCCTGCCCACCTCTCACACGCGAAAAGAGACTGACAAAGCCGGGCAAGACAAGCAAGACGGTCTGACTGGCTGCGCTGCCTTGGACGCTTTGGTGTGTGTACCTACCCCACCCCTCCAAGTCTGCCTGCGATATGCCCGATGCCACTTATTCATCACAGCACCTCGCTGCCACTTCAAGGAACGCGTCAAGGGTCCCATTCGCTATGGGGCCACTGGACGATTTGGGATGTACCTACAATACAAAGCCAGATGGCCTGCATCCCTACTTGTAGGTAGCTAAGGTACCTGTAATCTGCATCTGGGCTAGGCTACTATCTCCCCCCGACCCCTGTTGTTTTATCGTCAGGGATGAGAGACGCTGGTCGCCCATCTTCACCAAGTCAGTAAAGCGAGCCTTCACTCGCTCTTGGCCTTAGAACGAGCTGTACTCCTGGCGCCGCTAGCAGGCTAGGCAGGTACCACAGCCCAAGGCAAAGGCCAAGGCGAGAACGAGAACCCGCCTTGCTCTTGGACGGACTCCACCGGCTTCGAGAGCCTTCCTGTCCTCAGTCCTATCCCCAGATATTAACAGCTTATATGGGCGTCTGCCCTCCCTCCCCCCCGTCACGCCGATGCCTGGGACCTTTGAACGTCTGGATCTCCCATGTCTTGAATCTCTATGCCGCATCTTGGTCTTGTGTGAGCAGTGCCTCATCACCAGCAGGCCCCGGAGCCCTGAATGATACCGACTGACCATCACTCCTTGTTTCTCATCTGCTACCGTTCCCACCAACCTCGAATTTACCGGTTTTAATTCGCCGCCTGCCACGCCTGCCGCTTCTTCCTTCATGCCGCTGTCTTATACTTGACCCATTGCATACCTCGTTCTATCGCCCTGTAGGAGTATATGTCTGGACCGAGGCCCTTCGGCGCAAGTTTACTGCCTAGTTCAACTTCGACACTAATTCAACCGCCACCGAGATCTGCTTACTACACCCCACCGCACCCGACACTGCAGCGGTGACGAGACTGCAAGAAGCTCTCTACGCCGTGCATATATATATATATATATATACACACACATTCGACAGAGTTAGCACAGAGGACAACTTGGTTGGGAATAAAACGAAAGGGCGCAGACCCTGAGGTCGATCGTCGAAATGGCGTTAAACATATCGCAGTTTCCCTGCCCGGCACCTTTCTTGAACGAACTGAAGTTTTCGTCAACTGGTGGCTGTAAGTAAAGACATCAAGACCTGATCATGTGCGCAATGCTGAAGATTTGTAGTTGTCGACGGACGGCTATGTCAAACTTTCTCTGGTTTGACATGCTGTTTGCCCTGCCCCATGACGGACTGGGCATATCCTGACAGTTTCGAGTCGTCCAGCCAGGTTGCTAACTGGATCAACGTCGTGGGCGTCGTGTGCTGCGTCTTTCTGCTGGCATCATGGGCCTTTCTCCCAGTTGAGAAGACCCATCGCCATTACCTAAGTATCAGTCTCGTCTGCGCCGTCATGTTTATGAACGTGAGTTGTTTCCGCCCCCCGCACCCCCCCCTTCCCCGCTGCGTAGATGCGTAGAACAAGCCCATCTAATGTCATATAGCTCGGATTTATCATCCCCCTCGCAGGCAAGCCCGAGCAGTGTTTCAATGAAATAACGCCGCATGGCATGGATTCGAGCAGCATGTGCGCAGCTTCCGGTGCTTTTTTGATTGGAGGTGGCTGGGCTGGAGTCATGTGGGTTTTCTTGCGGTCTCTGTCACTGCACCTGCAGATCTGCTGGCAGACGGTGGTCGGACGGAGCTTCATGTGGATGGCCCAGGTGCTAGGCTGGGGCATCCCCATCGTCGGTCTGGTCATCGCCTTGATGGTGAGCGGTGTCTCGTTCCGATTCGGACAAACGTGCCACATCAACCACCACAACAGCCTGGCTGATTTCTGGATCCCCCTGTTGGTCTTTGCCGGTCTCACCGTCATTATCCAGTTCGCGACCTTTGGATACTGCATCAAGGTGTACCTGGCATCCCTGGCAGACAGCAGCGCCTCCACCGAAAACTCCGGGATGCCGTCCTACACGGCCAGTATCCGTACCATGACCCCGAGGCAGGCATACCGCCGAGTCAGGCGCGTCATTCAACTACAATGGCGCGGTATTGTTATCGTTCTGATCATCATCTGCGATGTTATCTTCTTCGCCGTCATCTTCGTTTTCCAGGACAATGTGGTTCAGGCAGCCAAAACAGGCACCAGGGCCACCGCTTGGGTTGAATGCCTCATGAAGGCGCAGGGAGACAAGAAGAGTGCATGCTTACCATATGCCAAGAACCTCGTCGTCCCCCTTCCGACGGTGGTTGCAGTTCTCATTCTCCTCGCTGTAAGTTGCGCCCCAACCCGCCCGCTACGGTTTCCAACTGGTCCGCAACAGCAACTGACACGATAGCAGATGAACGGCATTTGGCTTCTGTTCCTCCTCGGACGCTGGTCTATGGTTACCGGCTGGCTGGAAATGTTTGGCATGACAGGCGGAAGCCGCGCGAAGAAGGAGTTTGTCTCCATGGATGCGCGTACCGATCTGAAGAGCGATCCTCGTAGTTATGAAATGTTGTCACATGACTCCGGAAAAGAAGCGGAATCTGGACTAACGCCGATTAGCCCTGCCATGTCGCCCATGAGCCCGCAGAATGGACGCCATACACCCGACTATTTCGGGCCCGGCGCCACGGCCGCCGCCCGATACCAACCACACTCGCGATCATTCTCCTCTCCGAGGCCACCACAACAAGCGGCCCAGGGTTGGGAGGGAGGATCGCCATACCAACAACAACACAATCTCCCTCCGAGATCGCCCCCGCCAAGGTCGCTCCCACCAAGGTCGCCCCCGCCAAGGTCGCCTCCACCGGCAGCGCAGCGCGGTTGGGAAGGAGAATCACCATACCAACAACAACCGCAGCAACAACAACATAATTTCCCGCCCCGTTCGCCGTCACGGCAGAATCCGGACGGCTATGTTGATCCCCTCGGACTTAACAGGATATGATACCTGGAGCGAGGGCAGTTCATGATACCAATATAATATACCAATATGTCAAAACACAGCAGAATGTGCACCCACGTGCCAAAGCAACTCATGTTTCTATATCGGTTTTTCTTATGTGGCCAGGCACTCGGACGATGCTGGCCAATTGTGTATACTGTGGCCAAGGCCAGGTAAAATGTTTTTTTTTCTTTTGTGTGCAAGATAAGCATGGCGTATAGGGAGGAGCAGATGATATCCAGGGGGGCAGTAGCCATGTCCATGTACATACGAGACCCAACCTCAGTTGGGGGGGGGAGGGGGGGTGGGTTACTGAAAATGACGTCGAATGAAGAGAGATGAAGCCTTGGCGAGGTCCTGTAGGAAAGGGAAAAAGGACAAGGATGTGGTTATGGAACATTGGTCATTCACTAGTCGCGAAAGAAGGAAAGCAAAAAGAAGAACATCATGTCGGTTTTCTCGTTTGGACTGGTAAGAAAAAGGGAGAGAGTATCGGCACAACGTGAGTTGGATGGTAAATATCTTCATGGTACGGGCAGTAGATGAGTACAATACCACGCATAATTACAGTACATATCCGTAGTATTATAGTATGTACCTAACATATGTGCGTCCTTGGACTCGCCACGAGACTCAGCGATGATTTAAACTCGATGATATTAGGAACTATTCTACCTTACAGTAGATATAGTTGAGTAGGACGTACTCTGTATAGCCAAGTGGTATCGATACGCCGTGGGGACCCTGGACCCTTGGTTTTCCTATACCTAGGTAGCATTGAAGGATGTACTTACACGTAGGCAAAGCCTTAGCCTTACAGTAGTCTTAGCACTTAGCCCCGCGCCCTCTCCCCACCAAGCAGCCAAGCCTCCAGACGCCCATAGCTTCTTCCCTTTGGAACCACTCGTGGCAGACAGGACAGAGAAAGAGAGAGAGAGAGAGTCAGTCCCTCGTGTCAGCAGCAGCAGCAGCAGCAGCAGCATCATCATCATCGTCCGGAACTCTCTCTTATCCTCATTTGATAGAACAAACTCTCGTGCTTGCTTATTCAATCCCCCTCCCCCACCCCATCCCCCATATTTTTTTCCAAGGTAGCAGCACACTTACTCAGGCCGATTCGTGTAACCTGCCAACCTGCCAACCTGCCAACCTACGAATACTTGCTCCGTAGCGCGCAACTCTCTTCCCTTCTAGCTTCGCATCGCTGTTGTAGTCTCTCTCTGTGTGTGTGTGTGTGTCGCTGGTCAGGGCGGCCTGCTCATTCTCCATCGACGCTCATTCTTTTTCTCATCTTCCTATACTTTTCTTCTACTTCTTTTATCTATTCGGTAGATTCCGCCAATGATGCCACCTGCGTAGAAACGGCGCACCGTCATGATGCTGATTCTTGTTAGCTTGTTGGTCCTGGGAGGATACTTCCATTACTGGTTCAGGGCCGATGCCGCTCTAGGCCAGCCATGGACACCAGATGTCGACGCCAGACTGTTCACTCAACGACCGCTCCCGCCTCCCATTCCCGAAACTAGCATCACCACCTATTCTCTGCCCCTCTCCACCAAGGGCCGCGACATTGTCGACACCCACGGCCGCCGCTTCAAGCTCTCCTCGGTCAATTGGTATGGCGCCAGCGACGAGCTCTACATCCCGGGCGGCCTCGACGTCCAGCACCGCTCCGTCATCGCCCACACCATCCGCAAGCTCGGCTTCAACAGCGTCCGCATGCCCTACTCGGACGAGATGGTCATGCTCAACCCCCACATCCTCCCCCACCTCCTGACCGCAAACCCCGACCTCGTTGGCTTGCGCGCCCTACAGATCTTCGAGGCCTGCGTCAAGGCCTTGACCGACGAGGGCATCGCCGTCATCATCAACAACCACATCACCTCGGCCACATGGTGCTGCGGCGCCGACCCCTGCGACGCCGGCTGGGCGAACGACCACCTCGGCCCGCTCTGCCGAGTCTCCCAGTCCGAGGAGGACTGGATCCAACACTGGGAGACGGTCATGAAATTGTTCTTGGACAACCCCCGCGTCATCGGCGCCGACTTGCGAAACGAGGTGCGCGGCGTCTGGGGCACCATGACGTGGGATCGCTGGGCGACGGCCGCCGAGAAGTGCGGCAACCGACTTCTGAAGATGAATGATAACTGGCTCATCGTGGTGGGAGGCACCGAGTCTAACAACGACATACACGGCGCGGCGACTAGGCCAGTGAAGCTGGATGTGGAGAACAGACTTGTTTACACAGCCCATGTGTACGCCTGGTCCGGATGGGGCAGCTCCGAGGGACGGTACGCCAAACGAAGCTACGAGTCGTTCATCCAGGCGATGCGACGCAATTGGGCGTACCTGGTCGAAGACAACACGGCGCCGGTGTGGATAGGGGAGTTCGGCGCACCGCATCACCCTGGCCTCGGTGATGCGAACTATTGGAATAACCTGCTGCGTTTTCTCAAGGTACTCGATGCCGACTTCGCGTACTGGGCCATCAACCCGCGCAAGCCTCACGATAACGCAAAAGAGAGCTACTCGCTGGTAGAGGATGACTGGGTTACGCCGGTCTTGGATTACAGAATGAGGGATATGACGGAGCTCATTGCCGGGGGCAAAAAGAAGGAGCTCGCGCCTGCTGAACTATAGGGTTTTCTGCCAGGTCGGCTATGCGCGGTATCGCAGTCTCACCCACACAGGGGGGGGTTTTTGGTTTTTTTTTGGTTTTTTTTTTTACTGTATTGTCCCCCTGCGGGTGTTCATCGCTGAGTTGCGTTGTACACGAACGGGTGGCATTGTATACCTACATGTTTGCATAGGGCTGTGGCATCCATTGGTTATGGCTGGCAAAACAAAGACTATAAGACTACGAGACCAAAAGAGAGATTTAGATTTTATCTATCTTGCAATGCTACTTACAATTGTTCTGCCTTTCCATCGTGGGAGCTCGAGATAGAGAGAGGATGAAACAAACATCCGTGACTTGTCTGGAGGCTGGAAGCCATGTCGATGTTGATGCCGCACGACTGCTGTCCATACATGTAGCAGTTGCTTTTCCCAGATGCAGACGGTCCCAATGCTTCTTCGTGTTAGCCATTGGATCATCCCGCAGGACGTTTGCTGTATATGTATTACCTCACTACGCGAAGTCGGGGGTTCATCAAGCCGATATTACTTTACTTTGGTGCATCTCACTCAATGAACCAATCATAATTTCAGTCTGTTCAAAATTAGAGCCAACGCCCGTATTCCGTATCCAGTTATGTCAAGCCGAGTGTTGGGGGTGCTTGCCTTATAACCACCCTGTGCAACAGTAGCAATGTGGTTTTCTCCGAGTATCATAGGAATCACCATGTCGACGTTTCTAGGCCTGCTAGGCCAACGCCTAGCCAGCTTCCCCCCCGCCCTCGCGGCAAACTGCACCTCCATTGCCCTGGGGTCACCATTTTCGTCGCAGGACCAGAAAGCGGCGGCAGCAACAGCAGACCTTCATCACCCCCATCACCCTCGTCACTGCGGTCGCCCGTCTTCCATCACGGGAGCCATGCTCTTCGCCGGCACCTTCGGCCTCGTGGCCATGTCCCTCTTCCAGCTGCTCTCCATGCGCGCCTTCCTGTCCCTGCTGTTCAGCGGGCCCGAACAGGCCAATGCGTATATAGACGAGTTCCTCCGTAGCTCCGGCGGGCGGGCGCACCTCGACACCACGCTGTCGGCGTCTGAGGCCGCGGCCCGCGCCTCCATGGCCCGCGACTGGCGCTACTGCAGCCTCTTCTGCCCGTTCTTCGGCATCGTTGCGGCTGGGTTGCCCGAGGAGGTGCTTAAGTACCTGCCCGCGGCCACAGTGCGGTGGTGGAGGGCTAGGAAGGCGGCGAAGACAGCTGCACTCAAGGAGAAGAAGGACGGCGAGAAAGAAGAAGGAACAGGAACAGGAACAGGAAAGACCGAGGTGGCGATGAGCCCCCTGGAGTTTGTGAATTACACGGTCGCCGCCGGCATCGGCTTCGCCATCTTCGAGAACCTCGGCGTCATTTACGGTAGTGTTGCCGGCGGCAGCTCTGTGGCCGAGCTGGTGTGGCTGTTGGCGGAGCGGACCTTTTCGGCCCTGCCGGGACACGTTCTGTGCGCGGCTCTCTCGGGCATCGCGGATTCGTCGATCCGGCGCCAGCGCCAAAGCCGCGGTGCAGCAGCCAGAGCCGAAAAGAACAGCGGAGTAGGTGGACTGATAGAAGGAGTGGCGAGCATGTGCAGGGCCATCCTGCCCTCAGTCCTGTACCACGGCGTCTTCGACTCGGCCCTGCTCGGCGTCAGCGCCCTTGACGGCCACCCGGGCTGGGTGCGACCGGCGAGCCTTGGGGTCCTGGTCGGCACCTACGGTTTGGTTGTTGCGATGCAAGGCGCGCTGTTCCTGAATGTCCGGGCGGCGTGGCGGGAGGAGGCGCGGGCACTCGGGGAGGAAGGGGTGGAGTAGGGAGGAGATCAGCAAAGGAGTTTTCGCAATGCTGGGCTGGTTGGCTGAATTCCATCATTCTACTTTACTACTTACTGCCTTTCTGGTTTTGGACTCGCGGTGCAAGCTCGACGGTATGCACAATTGTTTTACCTTGCTGGGACAACATCACTCTTATTCAATTCCGCTTTGCTTTACATTGCCACTCAAATGATGGAGAAAGCGTGTACCTGCTAGACTGATCTTTTATATTGCAACTCTCCGCGTGGTAGTATCGGCAGAGGCAGCGCAAGCTTTCAAATTAGAACGGCGGTTCTTTGCAGAACCACCAAAAAGGAGCGAGTGGCACTTTACGTGTGGACCACCTGGAACCTGAAGCCGCACCAAGTTACGTTGCCCCTGTCTTGGCTTGCCTTGTTCAAATAGGGGTAGCTCGTAGATTTGAGGGGTGACACGACTTGGTGCGCCACACCTTACGTCTAAGCTGCGTCTACTTTTTCTCCATTAGGAATCAGGTCTGCGTCATCGTGTCAGTCACTGGCATATGATGAAAAAGAGGAAGGCCAGAGGGCGAAAATGTATGTAAATAAAATGGCACATGTGCCGGTATATAGAGAGAGGGGGAGAGAGACCATAGACGTGGTCACTGAAGCCTCAAAGGAGTTGTTAGCTTACCGCTTATGCTCTCTTACCCGATCCAAGTTAAAGGCGGCGCTGATGAGAGCCAGGTGGCTGAATGCCTGGGGCGTGTTGCCGAGCTGCTCGCCGCTGCGCGCGATCTCTTCGGAGAACATGGATAGATGGTTTGAGAAACTCAACATGTTCTCGAACAGGTTGACGGCACGCGTCAGATACTTGGGCTCGTAGACGCTCGCCCGCGTCATAGCCTCAACGAGCCAAAACGTGCACATCGAAAAGGCGCCTTCGCGACCGCCCACTCCTGTTTGTTCTCAACGATCCATCAGTAAACAGCGGTGCGAAGAGAGGGAGAAAAGAACAGAAGAGAAAGAGGGGAATACACTAACCGTCTTCGGATAGTTCCGTGTCGTAACGGTAGACGAGACCAGTACTCGTCAAACCCCCCTTCTCAGGCGGCAGGAGAATCCTGTCCAGCGTACTGACGAACCGGGGATCATTCGGGGCAATGAAGAAGACGAGTGGCGCGATGAGGATCGACGAGTCGATATGTGTCCGGTTCTCGTAGCTCTGGACAAAACACCCCATCTCTTTGTTGTAGCCTGAGTGTGAGTAGGATAGTCAGTTTCGGTCCTTTGCCGGCAGCTACAGCGCAGTCGATGGGGTATAAACAGGTGAGGGAAAACACCCGCCTTTCTCCATGATCTCTTCACATAGTGAGTCTCGGGCTTCTAGCCACCTCTGTCGGTTGGGACAGGGAAGACAACGCTTTTCGGCGAGGCGGAGTCCACGGTCAAACGCTACCCACATCATGACCTTGGAGTAGACAAAATTCTGCTTATGGTTTCTGACTTCCCAGATAGACATATCGGGCTCTGGATCGTGTTAGCCCCTACATGGCAAGGTGTTTCGGTATCGACACTTACGATCTGTGATAGTTAATACGTGATCTGACAAAGAGCGAATTAGCATAGTCTTTCTCGGGCACAATTGTCCATATTTGCAGATTCTCTCACCGAGCATCTTTCTGACGGAAACCCAGGTGTCCCAAGTGATGGGCTTCCCATACTTATTGTACAGATAGATGCCGTCCATCAACTCCCCGTATATATCATGCTGGTGGTGGAAAGCGGCACCGTTGCCTATGCGGACGGGTCGGCTCCCCTTGTAGCCGTCAAGGTGATCGAGTACGACCTCGGGGATGTCGGTCTCGCCGCGGATGGTGAACATGATCGGGAGGCCGCCGTCCGGTTTAAGCGAGTGCACGAATCTCTGGTTCATGAACTCCATGTATGCGTCGGCCTCCTCGGTAAAACCTAGGCGCAAGAGGATGTAGATCGTAAAGCTGCTGTCGCGAACCCAGGAAAAGCGGTAGTCCCAGTTCCTAGAGCGGGCAGGACACCAATTAATAACTGCATTGCCCCATTCAAGCTTTTGTCACCGCCCACTTACCTGCCACCGCCGATGTCTTCTGGAATGGAGAAGGTAGGTGCTGCGACAATGGCGCCCGTCGGTTCATACGTCAGCATCTTCAGTATCATCAGCGATCGCGAAATCACCTCACGCCAACCGCCCTTGTAGGTGCTCTTAGATAGCCAGTTGAACCAGAAGGACTGCGTGTCGTTCTGCTGACGATCGACAATAGCGGTAGTAATGTTCTCGGTGACATGCTGGGTAATGTCCTCACGCAAGATGAAGCTGACGGCTTGCCCTTCGGTGAGCAGGATCTTGGCCACGACACCCTCGCCCGTCATGCCCGGCCGGGACTCCTTCTTGAAGATGACAGAGGGGCAGACATCGGACTCGTTCTCACCCCGGTCTATGGTGACGTCGAGCTGGAGCTTCAGGCCCCGGCCGGAAAAGGTCACGGTCTTACTCCGGTGGTCTTCCGACTTGACTATGGGCCGTAGTATGCGCGTCTCATGCGGTTCCTTGGCGTATCCAAAGGCAGGAAAGATATCAACGTCTGACAGTATGTATTCTGCTGTGAGCCATATGTTTCTCTCCTTATATCTCCCCGAAAAGCAACGACATACCAAGAGCGAGTCTTCCCCGGATACATTCTACCCTCCGGACGAGCCATCTTTTGAGTTCCTCTTGTACGCTCTGCGTCTCGCGGTAGGCATTCTGTTTGTACCCCTTGAACGACAGGATGGTGGTGGTCCTTGGCCGGGGGAAGAAATCGACCAGGTCCACGACGCCGTCTTCGTGGATGTAGCGGGTTTGCAGTATGCCCGAAGAAGGGAGGTACTGCTGCTTCGTGGTACACGACGGGGCGTCGCGAGGAGCGATGCTAAAGTAGCCGCCTTTGTCTTTGTCCAGAAGCCGGCAGAATAGGGATGGCGAGTCGAAATCTGGCCTGGCCCAGGAGAGGAGGACATGCGTCAACTAAGCATACGAAGTGGGAAACTGTGCAATTCTTTTTTCTTTTCCTTGGAAACAAACAACGTGCCAGAGTCATCTCGTGGTTCTCGGACTTACCAGCACATGAAATCTGGACGGAGCGCACGAGAGAGATTAGCGATGGCCTGCCTACCATGTCAAGATATTCGTGGCCTAGCCAAAGCCAACATATACATACCTATGCTGCCATCCATGGCCACCAAGGCACAGGTCCGCATGTTGCCGATCATGCCATAGTTTTCAATGGGTAGGTAATCGGTGGTTCTCCGATCCGCAGGACCCATGACATTACATGGGGAATTAGACATGTTGGGCTCACTGGCGGAGATGCCGCTTGGTTTCAGGATGGGTAAAAGTGCTATGTGTGATTAACGGTGTCTACATGTATATCTAGGAAGCCATCGGAAATGGCAAGGAGCCTGTCTGCCGGAAGGGACGGGATATGAGCAGCAACGATGCTGTTGACTGTGCCATGACGATTGGTCTACGATGTGTCTGCCAGGCGGGTTGTTATAATCGACGGGCCGGCCTGATTTATTCATCCCACTAAGTACAAGTGCGACGTATGTAGTCGTAAGGTTACTACGTCGTACTGCGTACCAATAGTATGTAGATAGTGCCACCTGAGATGCAAGTAAGGTTTCAAGCCATCGGACTTAGGCTTCAGTTTCTGCATTCTGCATGCCATCTGAATGACTGCGAAAACGCAGACAGCAGGATGCACCTCGTGAACCCCCTACGTTACTAACTACTAGGTAGACGTGACATCACGACCCGCCCTTGTAACCTAGTGGAATCGAATCCAAACAAGTGCTGGAAAAGAAAGGAGTATATCTCCAAATCTGGGGAGGGACGCCCGCACCCATCTCACGGTAGGCAGTACGTGCCGGGGTTTATGCTAGAAAGGATGCGTAGCCGTATTATATACCTGGAGGAGGTCATCACCTTCCTGCGGATCCGTACTAGGTCTTACATACATATACTTGATAGCACACCACCACTACTACATATACAGGCCTCGACTCGCGTATTGGCTTGTTGTGTACGGAGGAGTATCGCCACCACTTCTAGACCCTTGCGCTTGCACCTGCACCTGCACTTGCGGAAGACGATGAGGAGAGCAATGCTCTCTTTCGCATTAGACGCTGTGACGATGTACTCTGTAGTATTATGTCCAAGTCAATACGAAAGCGACACGCTGGTGGAGTGTCTGAAGAGATTGGTTTTGCTCGAACATTTCCTCATCTGGACATGCTGCCCGCACTCAGGCATCCAAAACCCATCCCTCAATCCCGGGCTGGACGGGGATGGGAGATGGTTGGTTCCACCGACATCTAGGGCCCATAACATTAGGCGGTCGAGCCCAGCTAAAAATAGAACCGAAACCCCCCCCCCCGGGGAGCTGAGGTTTGGGACGCTACTTGGCTACTTATTAAGGAGCCAATCCCCAATCCCCAATCCCCAATCCGAATGATATGACAGACACAGCGCCTAGGTTAGGCTTTCTTCCTTTTTTTTTTTCCCTTTCTTCTCTTTGCGAGATGTGATTCAAACAGACAAAATATGACCACTGCATTGCTGCATGGCTGCTTTGCTGCTTTGCTAGCGCCGGTCCAGGTTTCTAGGCTGCTGTGTGAAGGCTTCTGTACGGGCTCAGCTCCGTGGTGAATGGATCTATCGTATTGATACACAGTAGGCCCTGTCTGTGCATGTGGGCTGGGATTTCCGACAGGCATGTACGAACCTCAAGTGGGACTTATAGCGGCTATTGGACCGAGAGACAGACGGGCAGCCGAAGGGAATCCGCATGTGAGAAATGCAGATGTTGTCTTTGTCTGACATTGATGGGGGACATTTCTCTAGTAGTACTTGTAGTATCTCTGACTTACCAGCCTAATGTGCTACTTGTAATTAGTATGTAGGTTACATACATCTAGCACCATGTAGCTGTCTGAGCACTGAGCACTGAGCACTGAGCACAGGCAAGCGTGATTGATGGACCAACCCTTGCAACTACTGTAGATCGCGACTTGGCTCCCCGTTGCTTTCATCTTGACCCAAGTCCGAAGCTTCTCTGCCATCTGCTTCTCTCGAACGGCTGAATCGACCAGCATCATACAGACGAACGAGACCCCAGCCCAAGCCCAGTGCCCTAGGCCTTTCACCTAGGCCTTGGGCCCTTAGCACTCCTGCGTCGTAGTTCATGTAGGCGTACGCATAGGTTAGCAATTAGGTAGGTAGGTAGGTAGGCATCAGATAGGCTAGCACACGCCCATGTCCTGGACCAACTGCTCTTTGCTCCGCCTCAGTCGGGACGCACTTGTTGCCTCCTCCTCTGCCTCCTCCTCCTCCTCCTCCTCCTTCTTCTTCTTCTTCGTCGTCGTCGTCGTCTTGGTTCTTTTCATACGGGCGGCTTTTCTCCCATCCAATCTCATCTCTTGCTTCTCTTCTTTGTCGCCTCCTGAGCCCGGCTAAGAGAAAACGAAACAAAAAGGGCCCAACCGTCCATGGTCATTGGACAAGCCCAATTGGACTTACCCTGAACCAAAGGGGGGCCGAAAGGGGATCCCCCCTCTCCCCCCAGTCAAACGCCAACTCCGCTAAAACAGCAAGCTCGCACGTAATAACTGACCATCCCTCCTGCCTCCATCCTACTGGCGCCGCCTAGCCTAGGCTACTTCGGCAGGTATATTGTCTGTGTGTCGGGTGCGAGGTTACATTCTGGTTTCTGGTTTGGGGGACTTATTATTAGACCTGGACTGCCGCATTAGACACAACTATCCCGCTTACATGTCGAAATAATCCTCTTCTCATTCTACTGACGACATGGACGGCGCTTGCGATACCGTCGTCGCATCGCGGCCAAGTATGGAGAAGAGACCGCGGCCTTCCTCGTCCGCAGCCCATGATGATGCTCAGTCGGCTTTCAAGAGGTTACCCGACGAGATAATCGAGCAGTATGTCGCCGTGATCGTCCAATCTCGAGTGCCAGCATTCACTAACCATCTGCCTGCGCGACCAGAATACTGCGCCTGACAGACCCAGACTCTTTCGCATCCCTGATCCTTCTCAACTCGAATTGGAGGCGCGTTTCGCAACAAGCGCATCTCTATGCCTACCATTTGTCGCGATGCCCTTCGTACTCGGCCAGCCACAATACCATACCCTCCAGTCTGGACAAAAACGGCGACGATGCCTTGCCCAACCTACGCCGGCTCTTCGCGCGCGAGGTCAAGAGAAACCTATTCGAAGCTTACCTGCGACCGCGCACAACCACCATCAAACTCGTCTCCAACTCCATCAGCTCCTCGTCGGTGCCTGGCGGGGAGGGCATGCAGTTTAGTTCTTCGCCGCGGGGCTATCACATCCTCGCTTACAACTCGTCACGCATCTACGTCCTGGATATGAGAGGGCCGGATCTTGTTGTTGAGAGGGAATTGAAGATCATGCGCAGACCAGCGGCTGCTTGTACCTTGGACGATGCGAGCCTGCTTGCTGTGCTATCCAGCGATATGCAGGTAGACGTATATGACCTCTGTCAACACCCCCCGAAGCGAACACAGTCGCTCATTCTGGACAACCCGCCCCGCACGATAGCCTTGTCGCCGTGCGGCAGTGTTTTAGCAGCTGCCTACGAAGGCGGAATCGAGGTATCTTCGCTCCACACCGGGGCGCTGCCGACCGACAGGAGGGCAGTCAAGTGCGATGGTGTAGACTCACTGGCCTTCTCCTTTGACGGGACGCAATTGCTTGGAACAACTACGGTCGCACAACCTCCCAACACGGTCATTCTTACAGCGCCATACTATGATCCTGGGAGCCACATGGGGGAGAACAACATCAGCGCGTTATGGACCACTTCCATCCTCTTTCCTAATACGAGCCGCGACTGCAGTCATGCGGTGCTTCTCCAAGAGTCAAGCTCGGAAGAAGCTAGCTGGACCTTTACCTATGACAGTAGCTTCGAAACTTTCCGTGCTGTCCGTATCGACGATTTACGTAATGGGACGACTTACTTCACCGGCCCCATACCGAATACTTCTGCGCAATCGACCTTGGTACCGTGCACATTACCCGCAGCGTCATATTGCGGAGATTTGGTCTCTGCCGGGTTCGAGAACAAGGACGTGTGGATTTATGGAATACCCGAGGACCTTGAGGCTGTGCCTGAGACAGCTTCCAACTCATCCTCGGAGTCGGGTTTGCCAGGTCTGAACCGCCGGAACAGCTCACTCTCGGTCCGCACTCCTTCGTCGCGCTTACAAGAGACAAACGGGGGCAGAGTCCCTCAGTGGCAGATCTTGTGTGACAAGTATCGTAATAGCTTTGTGAGTGGTCGCAAGGTGACGGCATTGGAGGGTGTCAGCACTGTCAAGTGGGTTGCGGGTTTTGGCACGAGCTCAATGCAGGAGCGTCTTGTTGTTGCAGCTCGTGGGGTGCAGCCAGCCAAACCTATAACCGAGGAAGACGGAATTGATTTCGTTGACGGAGGTCGAATCACCATCCTTGACTACGATTATGGCACCAACAACGGAGAGACGGTGGATATCACCATCGAGGTTGGCACTCAAGAGCCCGAGGCATTGGAAGAAGAGCACCGTGATATGGACACCGAAGTAGCTATTGTTCGAAGGAGGACCGTAGCTCAAAGACGTGGTGGTGGTCGCTCTGGTGTGATGCGATCCACACCATTAGCTATGTCGCAGTCCGAATCACTTCTGAGACCCCCGGTCGACCGGGACGGTGACGACGATGATCCACTGGTACCGCGGCGGATAGGGGTATCCAGCAGCCAGGCCAACACGAGCACAGCTTCCCGCGGTGAGCCAGAGGAGGCGACACTGGAAGAAGCCCAGGAGGCTCTTGACGCGCCTTATGCCCACGCAAGCCCACGGTCCGGACCGACGTTACGACGCGCTGCCACAGCGGCTGCAGCCAATCGCCGTCTTCATCCATCTGCTGCCAGAAATGGGCATATACAGTACCGTAGAGCTGACGGGCGAGCTGAGCATCCCCACGAAAGTGATGCAGACAACTGGGTGCCCCCACCGCCGCCATATTCAAAGGAAGACCCCGGAGACACTCCAGCGTTTCTTCGAGCGCCCGCCATACCTGGCGTTGGGCTCAACTCGAATGCTCAAAATTCAACGCACCCTCCGGCACTTCCATCGACGGCCACGATTTCTCCGACACGAGTCCCTCCGGCACCTCCATCAGCACCACCGCCACAGCTGACTCCAGTACCATCACATACTTCGGCTAACTCGTCAGCGCGAATGGACCTTCCTAGACTCCAAACATCTCCAGCCCGTGACCGGCGGTCTCGTTTGTCTTGGCAGTCGGGACAGTCTCAGCCTCAAGCGGTGAGCGAATCGGTGACGCGGAGTGAACAACAGCCTACCGGAAGCTCTCATCATCGTCAACCAAGCTCGAGTTCCGTTCGACCTCCGACCAGAGGCTCTCAATTTACCAACTTTGACCAAGAAGATATCTACGATGTTTCGCCCATCGACTCGGCCCCACCACCAGCACTTGGGAAAACAACCCAACAAAGACGTCCGTCAGAATCTGCCGCATCCGCTGCGTCAGCCACAGACCATACACCGGCTTCATCGAACCCCTACTCTGCGGGCGCAGCATCGTGTCAAGGCTCTGCCACATTCAACCAGTCCACTTCGGAAAGACGACCTTCGACTTCTCTATCACAAATGTCACAAATCCAAAGCCAAAGCCAAAGTAGCCGAGCCGACCAAGACCCCATATTGGGGCGGCTTGCAAATGCAAGTACCTGGCCAAAGGCGCAGCCTGAATCTAGCCACTCATCTACGGCGGCTGTATCGGGTTACCCTCGTTCAGCACCAGTAGTAAACATCTCAAACAGGGAGATGCTGGCGGCTGCTTTACCCCCTTTGCCCAGTCCGAACCAGCTGTCAGCGTTGCATAACCGTCAGAATCCGCCTGCACCGCGACCTGTTTCGGGTTCCTTTCAAATCCCCAGAGTACCCATTGGCCGCAGTTCGCAGGACCGCCCCCCTTCGTCGAGCCGGTTCAGCCTTCAAGCCAGCTTTTCCTCCGCACCCGCCCCTGAGCTCCCGTTGATCATCAGTACGCCGACAGGTGTTACCGGTGCTTTTGACACCCCAAGCCAAGCAGGGACTCAAGGGACGCCTGCGGAGCCGGTGCTCCACGCTCCTGTGCCGCGGCACCCACGACCTATACTAGGCGTCGATGGTCCGAACCGTCCTGTCGCCGAGCGTCTCGAGGGCGTCTACAGCACCACTGGTGCCGCTACTACTGGCCAACAAGGCCCAAACGGGCAGCCACTCGTGGTGCCACCCCCACCATCCTCGTCCCAACTGACCAGCTCGTCCTTGCGCCATCATACGAGCCTGAGCCGGCGGCCCAGTCGCGCCAGGCGGAGCGCTGCCAAGAACGTGCAGGACGCCAAGACCCGTGGTTGGGCCGGTCGGCGCAGGCGGAAGAATGCCGACAAGGAGCCCGATGGTGCTAGTAGCGCCGCCTGGACAGATGTGACCTGGGCTTCCAACGCGCCGCGGGACGGAAAGGCGACTAAAGCAAGCAGATGCATGGTCATGTGATGCCCATTTCTGCGAGCCCCTTTGCTATCTCTTTTTCAGTATACTCGGGTTTGACTTATATTTGTCGAAAAGCGGAGTATGTTCTTTAATTAGCGGTCATGCTTTTCGTTCTAGGCGACTGGCTCTATCTGTTTGTTTCTCTTCTCTTCTTTTTCTTGATCTTTTTGTCGCTTTTCTCTCTCTTTGGCCTGCCGGACTTCCCCTAGCTACTTCTTCATGTAGTCGATCTAGGGCGAAGAATGGAGGAGGATACCCGGGATGAACAACCTACATATTTTCTTAATTTAGATTTTGAGCGCAAGCTCGGTTTGCTGGAGGTCATAACATAGTGAGTGGCTGTAATAGCAGCAGCAGCAGTGTCGGCGCTTACACGTGCCAGGAAGGGGAGAGAAGCAAATGATGCGTATGCCATGAGCAAAAGAGTACGGGACATGGGAGGCTCCGAAGGTTCCCTTTGCATATCCAAATACACTCGCTACGATGGGTAGCTACTTGTGTAGCCTTATGATGATCGCATACAACTGGAGGGCTGACCTCAACCACACGATTCTCTTCTTTCCCGTGAAGCAGTCTGTATCTGATTGCATTTTTATTTTTTATGTTGACAGTACTCTATGCAAGGAGCTCACGGCGTCAAATGTACGTGAATGGGCCCAGCATAGAGAAAAAAGGGGGGGTATCGTGCTCGAGCCTGAAAACCGGTTCCTGACCTGACATCGAAGGCAAAGTTGGGGTCTTGTTGCCTCCGTTCGGCACGTAGTTTGTTTGTTTCCTTGCCACCAAATATCCTACAATGCACATGTGTTGCCCCAAGCAGGCACCCGTTCTATCCAGGTCTCGTCATTCTGGAGTTTGCGTCCTCCTGTTCTATATATATATATATTTCAACTTGTTGGCTGCGAGGTTGCTGTCACATACGCAACTGTCTTTGATTTTTCCCATACGCCTGTTTCTGACTCTAAAATGACCACCAACGCCATGCCGAAATTCACGTTCACCGCCCATGCCGAAAGGCGTAACCTAGGCGCCAACTCCGAACTCTTGCAGTGAGCGCTAGATCTCCATCTCCATCATCTCGACGTCGTCGTCAGCAAGCGAGCTGAGTCCAGAACTGGGAGGCCGGGAGTCAGGAGTAGGCTCACGCGGCCGTCGCGCGGCCTCGCGCATCATCTGCTCCCAGTCCTTGACGCTGGATACAGGGCCGCCCTCGACCTGGATATCACCATGGTCATTCCCCTTGCCCAAGACGGTGCTGGTGTACTTAGATTCTTGGTCGTTCTTGTTGTGCTTCTTCTTGAGAGCTACCGAGGCGAGCAATGTTAGCAACAGGCAAGTGGCAAATCGTTCTCTGTTCTGCAGAGGAAGCACAGGCGGTGGGTAGCAAGGACTCACCAGCAAGGTAGTTGTTGGCGGGCTCTTCTGTCGCATCCGCATCCTCAAGGCCAGTAGGTTCTGAAATGGCCTGGGCCACCCTCCGAATCTTGGCGTTCTTGGGGCCCTCGGCCCAGCTTATGAAATCCTCGACGCCTTTCATGTCCTCCTCGCCGGCCCAGACCTGCGACGTGTGCAGGCGCGTGGGGGTAAAGACGCCACACTGCTCCATGGCCATCCTCACGTCGGATATGGACGGCTGCAGCGTGGCCTCGCTGCTGGTCTCCATGAAGCGGGCGGTTCGGTCGGCCAGCTCAGTCAAGTGACGGCCTGCCAGCTCTGTGACATTGTCGATGACGGCGGGGCTGCAGGCATAATAGCCTTGCGCACGTAGGATCTGGAGAATGGCTGGCCGCAAAAGAGCGTGGAAGTACTGGGTCGAGGGGACGCCGCGGGGCGCTTCGTTGGTTGCCATTGCGCTGGCAGGATCTATTGCATGGGCGGGTGGTTGTGCAAAGAAGGTGGGACGGCGTGGGAGGCCGAATTCGTAAGCAGACCTGTCTTTGGCGGTGTGAAGCGAATCAAAGTAGCCCAAGTGCGGCCGCCGTGGCCAGTGGATGTTGTCGTTAACAGAAGACTGTTACGGCAAAAACGTAATGTTTCTTCAGCTTCCAAGAACCTGTTGGAAATGTGCAGGACATGGATTTGTATGGATCGAGTTGCGAGACGCCTTCGTTTGGCAGTTATTTCTACTATGTTCGAGGCGGGTGCGGCTGCTTCTGCTTGAGTTGTGTTCGATGGGGCGCGCCTTCCAGGGCTCTGAGATCGTCCACTGTCTCTTTTCGATGCGATGTGGGACATCCAAAGGCTCTACGGCAGCATCGTCAAGGGAGATACGCGCGCCGCTCACAAACGGAGGTGGCACGAACGATGTGCGATAGGGAATAGATAAAATGAGTGCCTCTCTCTCAAAAGAGCAAGAATGCGGGTTCGGTAAAAGGGGCCAACAGGATTCCTTCAAGGTCGTCGTGAGCGGGCGTGGGCGTGGGCGTGGGCGTGGGCGCGAACATTGGCTTGGAAGCCCGTAGAGTGAGGAAGGAAGCTCCTGAGGCTAGAAAGTGGAAAGTTGGGTTGAGTTCGGACATTGTAGAGGCTAAGCTCCGGCTGCGATAAAAAAGAGAGTGCACATTTACTGTCCTTTACGGACCACTAGGTTAACCTAGGTACTTCCCTTGACTTCTTCCCAGGTAGCTTCAGTGGAGAGAGAGCTCTCAGCTTGATTGTGAGAAAAATGATAATTGACAATTGCAGTCAGTAACAACCACATAGGACAGTACCAACGGAGCTCTTTTTTCCCCAACTCTTGTCAATAGCACTTGAGTCGATGACTCGTGCTATATCACAAGGGCAGAGTATCGACCATCTTGAAAGCCCCAAGATTGAAGAAATCCAGCATCTAGCATCCAGCATCCAATATCCAACCCATTAAACCCTGCAAGGACTGGCGGGGGGGGGGGGGGGGGGCGGGGGGGGGGGGGGGGGGGGGGGGGGGGGGGGGGGGGGGGGGGGCGGGGGGGGGGGGGNCCCCACCACCAACCCCCACCCCCACCCCCCCCCCCCCCCCGGCGGCCCCCCCCCCCCCCCCCACGTTGCACTAGCCGACCGAATCCTTGTCAAGTCAGGACGCAAGACGCAAGACGCAAGACGCGACTGGCCGCTGACCTAACTCCGTCTATCAACCGACTTCTGATTATCTAGGGCGCTTCGACTTTGCGACGCAGCATCTCCAACTTGCGACGACACAGTTTGGACCTCTACTTCGCTACTTAACAACCCTCGATCCATCGGTGACACTTTCGCTGTGCTTGCGCCCTTCCCACCAATTCATTACCGTTCACCTATTCGCCTATTCACCCATCCATCATGGGCGACGACAATGGAGCAAAAAAGCCAACCCTGAAATTAAATACCATGCCGCCGCCATCAACTACCGCCGTCAAAGCAGCCGCAACTCCCGTTCCCGAAAACCCACGCCCTATATTAAAGCTGAACACGGCTTCACGGCAGCCTTCCTTCAGTGGTGATACCCCGACACCTGGCGGCTCAGAGAAGAAAATCAAAATCAAAATACAGAGCACGCCCACCACTCCTGGAGTCACCGCCCCGGCCCTCCACAAAACGAAAGCTGGGAGGCAGCCCAAGCCTACCGCAAAGGTCATCGAGTCTAAGAAGCGTACTTACTCGAGCGACGAAGACCAACCTCTGGCCTCCAAGAAGATCAAGGTCAAGAAAACCGGCAGCGGCCCCACACCTCTCCTCAGTGCCACTACTCCCCTGGGTATCAAATGGCGTGCCAAGGGAGAGCCCGTCAAACACCGTCCAGGCGATGCCTACGACTCCGAGGCCGATGACAAGGAAGGCGATCCCGTCAGAGAGACTCTGATGATTCTACGTACCCTACCGGGTCCTTCGACAGAATACCTGCGGGAAGCTCTCGAAAAGGGCACTATTGGCCAACCCAAGGCCAATGGTGGCGCCGATGTCAGCATCCAGTTCATCGATGCAAAGGAGCGTCGGGCCATGGTCACGGTCGACGGTGAACACTACGCTGCCGTCCTGGTCGATCTTCCCACCATTACAGAAGCCATGAAATCGTGGGATCGAAAGGCGATGATGAAGAACTCCGACGTCACTCAGATGCTACTGTGCTTTGCCAAAGTGAAAAACGAGATCGACGCCAAAACCATAGCTATGCCCCCCATGGCCCAGCGATCCGAACTCAGATGGCCACACGGTCTTACCCCTCCCATGCACGATGCCGTCAATCGCAGGTTCAGGAAGGTTATGACGGAGAAGCAGCTGGCAAGCGTCAGTCAGATGGTTAAGAAGCTCATGGCAGATGACGAGAAGGCTATTGAAACTTCGATTGAGTACATCCAGGACAATGAAGACGAAGATATGTCTGACTCGGGTGCCGACGCTGAAGGGGACGAGGACGAAGAGGACTACTTCGGACCACAGACCGGTGCTGAGGACGATGAAGTGGAGCCTGATATTGACGACGAAGACCTGGAGCGTGAATTCGAGCTCGCCGGTACGGAAATGGACATGGAGGCGGAAGCCGCCACTCCCGCTACACAGATGGAAGCCGCCACGCCAATGACCATGGGAGCGGCGACACCAGCCGCGCCCCTACAAGATCAAAGCGACAACGAGATGGAAGAGGATGAGGAAGAGATATCAGAGGAAGATGACGACGACGATGACGACGACGACGAAGTAGACGAAGAGGAACTGCAGAAGCGAGAAGCTCGGGAGGACCTGCACCAGCTCGAGAAACAGCTGGCTACGGCCGAGGCGCAATTCCAAGCTCAGCAGAATCCTATCTTGAAAAGACGCATCATGAACACCATCCAGAAAACCAAGGAAGAAATCGCCCTTAAGAAAGCAAAGCTCGGGGTTACAGACGACGACTGAGGTGGGTCGGTTGGTATTTGTTGCGGTTGAAACCCGGGCTGCGCGAAGCACATGGGTCGCTACTTTCTTTGTATTACGAAACCCGTCCAGGGTTGCGACGTCAAGTCGAAGTCGCGACGTTAATCAGTGCACATACCTGGAGCAGTATGCTGGCACCAACGGTGATTTTTGGAGGATACACAATGTTTATATAAATGATACCCGGGTTTGAACATAGACTAGACGTTAGTTCTATATCGGACGATGCGAAATTGATGTTAATGCCGATATCTCTCGAGCGACGTGTACCCGCAGTGCAATGCAAGGACCAAAAGTCGTGCTTGATGCATATCACCCCTTTCCTATTGTACAATGTCGATTCTTCTATACAGCCATGCCAGCGTCCTAGATGTATATAATGTACAGATCTCCATAGGATTCGCATGGCACAAGTGTTGCCCTTACACCGATCAATCCATTTACATGCTCTTGAGGTAGTTGCTCTCCTTGATCTTGGCCTTGCGCTCCTTGCGCATGGCCTTGCGGAGGTCCTCGCGGGCGGCTGCGGCGGCGACCGCCCCCTCGGCTGTGCCCTCTTCGTTGCCCGGCATGTTGATACTCTGCTGTTGCAACGGGATCTTGGGCGCCAGCGCCTCCAGGTTGCCCTCGGCCATTAGGCGGGCCTCGAGCGCGCGCTGGCGCTTGGCAGCGAGACGACGTTGTTTCTTGGATTTGGCTGTTGAAAGGGAGGGGTTGTTTAGCTTTTGTATGACTAAATAGTATCTCTAGAATAAAGACATATATATATTCAAGGATCGAGACGGGGGTCAAGACGGAGGGCGACATACAGAACTCATCAGCAGCGTCATCGGCTGTCGCATCGTCAGTCTTCTTCTGCACCTCCAGGCAACCCCACAGCCATTCGGGGTACTTTTCGTCGGCCATAGCCACGGGGTCTGTCTGGTTCTTGAAGTAGTTGAGGCCCGTCAGCACGGTGCCGGCGGGGCATGCGGAGAGGGCGGCGGCGGCGCCTTCTTCTCCTGCTGGGGCCGCGGAATCGGCGAGGGGCGTGCTGAAGCTCGGCGCCTCAGTCTGCTGGTCGGCCGGGACGGCAGCTGGTGATGGGGCGGCAGCAGAAGCGGCATTGGCTCGCGGCAGTGTCGTGGACAGGGCCCGCAGGCTGAGGAAGGGCGAGGTGGCCGGGCGGGTTGCAGCAGGGGAAGTGACGGCGGAGGCCACCACGCGGCGGGTTAGCCCCGTTGAGGCGCGCTGTAAGCAGCGCCGGCAGATCATCTTGAGACTGAGGTGGCGGATTGGCTCGCCAGACTGTTAGTTCTGGTGGGTTTGTCGTCGGGCGCAAGGCATATGGACCAAGTGAGGGTCGTTTTGCGTTGGAGGACACTCTCACAAAGGTCGGCATCTAGGTTGCGAGCTAGAAGCTCCAGAAATTTTGTTTGGCGGGCCGGACGGACCCCCCCTGCCACTTTATCCCGTGGGCGGTACCGAAGGTGCTACAGTTGACAATGGATATCTCGACCAACATTCCCAGTTGACACCACTTACATCTTAATACGGCATTAGCATTGCCCTTATCTGATTTTGAAATACTTGTTGCACGTTTACTGAATATGGACCTCGAAACAATGGCTTGTGCTCCTGAGAATATGTGGTCGGGTGTCCTACAGTGACTCGCCATGACGAGGAGCCGATTCATACAGCCCAATACGGGGGGCAGCGCAGGCTATAGCGTTTCATGCAATTGGTTCCGTTCTATGTACAAGGGCCAATTGCATGCCCAGTAAATCTACAAGGTCGAATTTGCCTCTTCGTGAACCATCGTCGGGGGTCTTGCCTTCCCTTCCCCGCGGCAGCCCGAGTTGCAATTGACACGAAATCCGCATCCGGAGTCCCAAGCTTCCATGCTTCGTCGTCAATCCCTCTACTGCTTCTTCGAGTTCTTGGCGGCGGTTGTCCCATCTGCAGCCCCGGCCAGTTGCGCAACTTGTGATGGCGTGGTGTAGTTCTGTTGCTCAAAGAGGAAACCGCGCACACGGTGCTTGTCGAGCATTTGCAGGTATTTCTCTGTAAAACCGTTAATACCTGAGTTTTCTGTTATTCAATCAAAAGAGGCACGAAGTTGGGCATCGTAGCCCGTGTCCGTTCCATGGCTTCTCGGGGTGCATATGTATGCTGCAACTGACCTCTCAAGTGGCCGCACTTCTCCAGGTGGTTGACTCCCTCGCGGTAGTAGCATTTGCTGAGCTCCTCGCGCACCAGTCGACCCATCATGACCTGCACCCATTGCTCCCGAACGACGGAGTCCTGAGCGGCCTTCAGCGCCTTGTTGTCGTCGTAGTCGACGCCATCGAACGTGGGCGGGACCTTGGGCTTCTTGGCCAGGAAAGCCTCGGATTCAGGAGTCGGCATCTTTTGCTCGATTGGAGAATTGGGAGCTGAAAGGGTGAGACAGACTTCTTCGGTCGTGTTGTGTACTCCGGCGTTGGGGGGATTGGCCTCGCGATGTCGTCGGAGCTTCTTCTTCTTCTTCTTCTCACGGATCGCAATGGCACACCCGAGCCAAAGCTTCCCTTGGTATAGCTCGATGTTGGCCGTGCCTGCTTACATAATATGTCTCGACGCCTTAAGATTAAGGCAGCAGTATCTATGCCTTATCTTCACCCGCCCCACCTGTGCGCTATCGATAAATCGTCACTTCATTATCAACATTGAACATTTCCATATCAAGTTCACCGCCTGGGGGTCATGTATAAAATGGTCAATGCTCTTGCCATCGCCATCTAACAGCTCGGTATTATCCATTATCGATGGATAATAACTGGAAGAATGGAATGATATCTGTATTAACACCAAAAAAAGACATGGCTATAGAATCTTTAAGGAAATAGAATGAAAGCATTTTCCTGATTCAATTATTCGAGTTTCAATTCGTAGGATTGATAGCTGGCGTCGCCATCAAGATACCTGCTACCTGCCTATGCAGATGTAGTTGCACCTATTTGTATAACGACTGGGCGACCGCCTGCCTAAAAGTCCCCAAAGGCTGAAAAGCTCCGGTCCCCACCTCTCCACTTTGTAAGGGTCCGAGTTTTCTGGCAGAAAAAAAAAAGTTCCCAGGTTCCTGACAACCAGCCAACCATATTTTTCTGGCAAGCGCAGATAAAACTCAAGAGATCCCCCAGCATTCCTTCTGGTATTGCAGACTTCATCTTGCTCCTTCCATCTTTTTTCCTATCACTCACTTCCCATCAATCTCTTCACAATCACTCAAAATGGGCAAGTCTACCAAGCAAGTCACCGGCAAGGCCGCCAAGGCCGATCCTCTCACTTCCGTCAAGAACGCTGGTGTCTCCAAGTCAAAGAAGGCTGCCAAGGAGGTCGCCTCCAAGGCTTCCGCTAAGGACCTGAAGAAGAAGAAGAAGGTTGAGTCCGACTCCGAGTCCTCTGACAGCGACTCCGAGGAGGATTCTGACGATTCCGAGGAGGACTCGGACGACTCGGACGACTCGGACGACTCTGATGATTCTGAGTCGGAGAAGGAGGTGAAGAAGCCCGCCGCTAAGGCCGCTAAGGCTACCGGCAAGGCTGCTGCTGCCCCCGCCACCAACGGCAAGGCCGCCAAGAAGGCCGAGAAGTCAGACTCTTCCGACTCATCGGATTCTTCTGATGACGAGGAGGAGGACAGCGACGCTGAGGAGGGTGGTGCTAAGACTGCCGCTGCCGCTAAGAAGGCCAAGAAGGATGAGGTACGCCAATGCCAACCCCGCATCACCCCACCCCAAGCGATAACAACAACTTGCTAACCTCATGCGATTTAGTCTTCTGATGATTCCGAGGACGACGACGAAGATTCCGATGACTCTGACGACTCTGACGACTCCGACTCGGACTCCGAGGAGAAGGAGGAGAAGGCTGCCGAGCCCGCCTCCAAGAAGCGCAAGGCCGACGACGAGTCTGCCGCGCCTGCCAAGAAGGCCAAGGCTGAGAGCAATGGCGAGGAAGAGATCACCACTCTGTTCGTCGGTAACTTGGGCTGGGGCATCGATGATGACCTCCTATACAAGGCTTTCGAGGAGTGCGATGAGCTCAACAGTGCCAGAGTCGTTACCGACAAGCACATGCAGCGCTCGCGTGGCTTCGGTTACGTCGACTTCAAGACCGCCGCTGCCTGCAAGGCTGCGCACGAGAAGATGCAGGGCTTTGAGCTTGAGGGTCGTGCTATGAACCTCGACTTCTCCAAGCCTCGCTCTGAGGACTCTACCCCTGGAGCCCGCGCCAACGACCGCGCCAAGCAGCACGGTGACACCGTCAGCCCCGAGAGCGATACCCTCTTCGTCGGTAACCTCCCCTTCGATGCTGATGAGGACATGGTCACTGCTTTCTTCAGCGAAGCTGCTGAGGTAAAGAGCCTGCGTCTGCCCACCGACCCGTAAGTTAAACCAAGTTCACTATACAAGTCATTCCATCGCTAACAGCCTTCTAGTGAGTCGGGCAACCGTAAGGGCTTCGGATACGTCACGTTCAACAGCATTGATGATGCCAAGACTGCGTTCAACTCTATGAACGGTGGTTACATTGGTGAGGGCCGTGGCTCTCGCGCTGTCCGTCTGGACTACGCTGCCCAGCGTCCTCCTCGTGAGGGTGGTGGTGGCTTCGGCGGCCGTGGTGGCGGCCGTGGCGGCGGCGGCTTCGGTGGCCGTGGAGGCGGTGGCTTCGGTGGCCGTGGTGGAGGCCGCGGTGGTGGTGGCTTCGGCGGCCGTGGTGGTGGTGACCGTGGTGGTCGTGGTGGCGGCCGCGGTGGCGGTGGTTTCGGTGGTCGCGGTGGTGGCGGCTTCCAGGGAAAGAAGATCACGGTATGTTGACTCCCGAATCTCTCGCTTGAGATCTCTACTAACTTTGGATTCACAGTTCTAAACGCGTTCTGCCGCACATGAGGGCTCCTTGACACAATACGGTTGGCTATGTGGGTTGTCGGCTTCTTAGAACTTCACTCCCGAGGGAGTTGTGGGCTTCGAGGGCTATACTCGGTCAGGTAGACCGAGTAGTGATACACCTGAGGGCTTAATTGGAGGGCAACCTCCAATGTGATTCCGTGGGCTTGTGGGCTGAACAAAGCAGAACGGAAGCTGGTCGGGTTCTCCTTCCAAGCGTTCCATGTTCTTGATGGCAAACACAATCATCTAGTCGGCTTTTCCTACCGAGGGCACTGTGGGCTTACTTGCGGTCATGAAGATGGAACGAAGTTCGGTGTGAATGCCTGGAGGCAGCATCGAGTGGACCAAGCTTCAAACTAAGAGGGCTTATGACGGCGTTTGAGGGCTCCGAAAAGTAATTGTTACGATGTTTTCCTTGCGATTGGTAGGCGTTATGTTTCCCCCATCCTTTCCCAACTGTACGACTTCTGGATCCATGCTCTTTCGGTGAGTATAATGCTTCCCACGATGTACGATGTGGTTCTACCTAGGACGTAAATAGGCTTTTATTGATATCACTGTTCCCGGTGCCTCGCTTGACTTAGCTCACGGAACCTGAATGTGATTTGACTATGCTGCAATGTGACTTGACCACCCGTGATCCTCTTGTACAGAGTGCGGTATAGATAACTGTGACCTGGGGTGGGGGGGCGGGGTGTAAAAGGGACCCTATGTGCAGTGGGCCATGATTTCCTTGGCCCTGGAGTTGTGGATATCAAGATAAGGACATTGATACATTGAAGTCCCACTATCGGGCTACTGTCTATGTTGTTTCTGTGGCTGCTGGCCCATCTAGATATAGATACTTTAGTCGCCAATCGCTATATTCTACCAAGGCCCGCAAATAACGGACCGGAAGGTGAACAATGGAGCCTCGTCAGCAGCGGGGGCGGGATGAGCACACGCACAGCCCAGCTGCTCTTGTGATGGGGATGAGACAACATTGAATGGAAGGGAGAGGAGAGAAGGAGGAGAAGGCTAAGTATGAGTATGTATGTATTGGCTAACCGTCCCTTGACTGCAGTGGGAAGGCGTACGTACAATATCTGTTCTACCTACCCAAGTAAGTACGAGGTTACTAGATAAGAAGTAGGTAGATATAATTCCGAGGGATAATTCTGAGTAGATAGATAGGATACGACAGGACGTTTCAAGTGCAATCTGGGCATGCACGGCTGAGCTGATGTCGTTCGTTCGTTCGGAACAATCAATCTACATTCTACATACAGTACAACGGCCAGATCCACGCCCGATAGATGATGGAGCTGTGCTAAGTCCATTGGGTAAGGCATGCTGGGCACATCTCCATCGTCTTGGTATCCATGTTTCAATCGCCTACCTACATCATAACCTACCAACTTACCTGTTTACTGTAAGTACCTAACTTCCAAATTAAGCAGCATGTCCTTCTCTCCTACCACAGGCGGTGTGGTAACCTTGGAAGTGATAGGTGTCGCCTGGGAACTGGAAACATAAGGTAGACAAGTACCTACGGTAGGTATGTATTCGTGGGACAAAGGATGAGGGGGGGGGGGGGGGGCCCCCCCCCCCCCCCCGGGGGGGGCTCCAGGGGGCGGGGGGCCGGGTAACGGCGATGGGGGCGCTCGTGGGCTGGCCGGGNCCCCCCCCCCCCCGCCCCCCCCCCCCCCCCCCCCCCCCCCCCCCCCCCCCCCCCCCCCCCCCCCCCCCCCCCCCCCCCCCCCCCCCCCCCCCCCCCACAAAGCCACCCAGTGCAGTCAGTCTACGCATTATGTACATAATCTTCAAATGCTCAGCTGTTCATCCGCCTGATTCTATGTAAGCCCATCATTGATACCTACTAACTACCTAAACCTACCCACCCACTCGTGACCTCTCGTACTGACCTCACCAAGGTCAGACCCCAGAGCCTGGATCAAGCGTGCCCAACATTCTCTCGATTTTGTTCCGTTCGTTCTTTCTCTCTGGTGTCGCAAACAGCTGTCGTTTCACTTGCACAGTACCTAATCATCATTTTCCCCCCTCCCTCCCCCCTCAAGTTCGCCTACTGGCAGACTGGCAGACTGGCAGACTGGCGACGAGCGAAGTTCGGCACACAGTCAAAAAGCAACGAGCACTGACTGGCCGAGGTGCCTAGGTTAGGTGCTTGAGACTTGCATGCGCTGCCGGCGAACACGGACGAGACTCCGCGCTACTGACGAAGATCAGTGGGCATAGTCGTACAAGTCCTTGATCTTTGGCCTTGGGGTCTCCTTGGGTCTCCTCATCCACCCCCCCTCCCCCATGCTCGCACGACCCGCGGGGCTACTGTCTGTTAGGGAAGCACCATCACTCCGAGCGAGCGACCGATAGGTTGTGTCAGTCTGAGTGAGGGACACAACCCATCCATCAACACCGACCATTTGTTACACTTCTCTTATCACCAGCCATCGTAACTTATTCCACTTGTCTGGCCATTTATTTGGTTCTGTCCTTACTCTTCGCACTATTATCTATGATATCCATGCATTTCCCGCCGTAGACAGACCCCAGGAACAAAACAACCCGAAATGAACACTCGAAACAATACCAACGGCGATGGCCGAGTTAACAACTCCACTGCCTCGTCGAGGTCGCCTGCTCAACCATCGAGTCGCAACGATGGCGCATCCACATATGAGTTCACCGGAGTCAACAGGCAAGGGAGACCAAACGTTCGCGACGTAGAATCTTGGGTCGAAATATCGTCGCACCCCTCCTCCTCGTCTGTATCCTCTGCCGGCGATGAGATTGTGACAACTGGGCTACGTGTCGGTACGTCAGCTTATGCTGCTCGAAGGCGTCGTCTACATCCACAGTCCTACAACAACCAACTATACGTTCAGCAGCAGCAGCGGCAGCAGCAACAACAACAACAACAATGCCAGCAGGCAGGTCGTGCTGCGCACTCCAGTCAAGGTGGCACAAGTAGTCAGGAAGAATACGAGGAGAGCGAGACCGACTCTGACCCTGTCATCACTTCATCTACCGAGAACATTACGTCAGTGCACATACCGGGCTCGACCCCTTTGCGCACTGTCCATCACACTGCACCGGATAGTAGCGACGAAGAGGAAGACGATGATGATCATGCTACTGCGCTTGGTACTCGACGGCCATCTGAGCCTTTTAGGCCACAGCCCAACGCCTTCTCGCACCCGCCGTCGCACCTGCAGCACCGTCATTCGACCAGTTCCAGTATACCGCAATCCCACCCGCGTCCTTCGTTCAACCAGCGCAGCAGCACTGCACGGGTCGACCGTCGTGCACCCAACTTGATGTCACCCAGCTACCAAGCCGACAACGACGCTGCCCTGCGCGCAAGCTTGACTACGCTGCTGAGCTGTGCCGCAGCTGCGAGGGGCCGCGATAAAGATGGAGAAAAGGAGATGGGCGAACGAAGTACCGACCCAGCTGGGAACCAGCCTATGAATCTCCGCTTCGTACCCGAAAGTGAGCTAATGCCCCCCACACACCGGCCCGTCGCGCAGGGCCGCGTGCTGAGGGCCGATCCAGCCTCGTCAACACCATCGCCGTCGTCTTCGAAAGACGCCTCTCCGGGCTCCTCCGAGAAAATCAAGCGAGCCGCCACCCCGACGCCGCTGAGCAAGCAACAACGAGCCGTCAAAAAGAAGAAGACCTCATCTAACGTAGAAGAAGCGCTCATCAGCCCCACACTTTTGACTTGGGTTGTTAGTGCGGGCGTCGTGGTTCTCGTCAGCGTGGTTGGGTTTGGCGCAGGCTACGTCATCGGACGCGAGGTCGGCCGACAAGAGACTCTGAGCAACTTGGGTGTAGGAAACGCCAGTTCTGCTGTCGCCGAAGGCGGCAGTTGCGGAAGAGAAGTTATCAGGAGTAGCGGGGGCACTCTGAGGCGCTTCCGTTGGGGAAGTGTCGTGGGCAAGGGCGTTACTGCATGATGAGGTGTCGTATGAATCAACCCCAAATTTGGTCAGTCAATCGGTGTTTCCGCACGATATACCGCATTGGCAACAAGAACCAGCCGTGCGAAGAGAGGCGCTTGTCTCACAAGGAATTGGGATGTAGGCGGCCAGAGGAGACTGCTGGTCGGGGAAATCCAGAGGGCGTTATGAGGGAGTTTGTTGGATGAGCGAGTGAAGGACTGATGAGATGGACGGACCCTAGTCCGGATACGACGACATGTTGAGATGATTGATGTTACAGGAATATGACGAGAAGGGCCGAACAAACGGCGGCGTGCATAGAGACAGTAGTCGTGTATTTGGAAATTCATTCATCGGGCCATATGGAGTTTGCTCGGTTGGGAGCGTGTATTTGGATTTAGTGGTTAGCCTTACCTGTAGGTAATAATGGGAAGATCTTGCCTCGAATATTATATATCAGAATAAACCCCTTGGAACGCAATGTAATACTCTAGTTTGTCTCTTCTGGGTTTAATGTGCGATGGCATCGTCCATCAGTCGCTGACACTTCCCCTTTATCGCGGGATTCTACAGACTGAATAAGAGCGACGACTCATTGTCAGCCACCGTTGCTTACTGTCTGCCGAACTCATTTGCTCATTCCCTGCTTCTCTGTCTCGAATTACGGATGCCTACTGCTTCTGAATACGACTTTGTGTGCTAGTATTACGCAAACGTGGATCCGTTCGCCCCAGAGGAAGTTTCTCACACCATGTCCGAGTTGAGATGGGGGCGATTTGGGGAGCGCTGGGTCTGGCTGGCTCTTCTCGGCTTCTTTTTTTCTTTGAAAGGCGCACGAGACAGATTCTTTTTACCACTGGAAAGCGACCGTGGAGAGCAGGGCTGACTCCAAACAGCTAAGTAATGAATGTATCGACGGCTCTTGTATTCTACCAAACCCAGAACCCAGTCCTACGTCTCCAGAGCCCACTCGCGTACAACCGGTCTCGTCTTGCTCTTCGCGGCACTACTACCACCCCTTCTACCTGCACACATGACCAAATAACATATGCAGATATGCCTCTTGCGCAACATCAGGCCCTGACTGTAATGTTATAGCGGCGGCGGAGGGGCAGGTTCTGGGTTGCTAATCATCTAGGAGTAAGAACCGATCAATCAGCAACCACCAATACAATCTAGTCTATTTGGTAACATCCTACACGAAAAGACGGAAAGGGCTCGGCAGTTCCGAAGAACTGGTTACACTACCTATTAATTAAGTATAGTCTAATCAAGAACGAGATTACAGATGGCACCCTTGTCAAGTTTGGCATAAGATGTCCATGGGGGATGGGTAAAGTATAGCAGTAGACGCTGGCGATAGACCATGTCGTATTATTTATATCGTTAGAGTAATGTCCATCTTCATTGGTCATTACGGCCATAACTCTGGCATCTCGGTATGTAGCAGAGCCACCTCAGAGCTCCCTGACAGGACATCTCAGTCATAATCGTCGTCGTCTTCGTCTTCATCAGATACAACCGTCCTTTTGTATCCTCGCCCGGCTTTTTGAACGACCCTGTCTTGACTACCTCCTGAATCTGTATCAGTCTGGGCCGATGACTGTGCATGACGCTGCGTCGCCGCAATATGCTTCAAGCTTGGTAGATCGTCATCAGTATCGCTATCACTTTCTTTGCTCTCCTGGGTAGCAGAAAGGGCGGGCTCATAAACCCGGCGTGCCCTCTTGGGATTCCGACCCAGCGTCGAAGGCGTTGCAGGGGAACTTGAACGTTGAATCATGCTAGACGTGGGTACGGCACTGGAAGTTTGTATGTCATCGCCCACAACAAACCCGACTAGGTCAGACCCATCATCTGACTCATCTGTCAGTTCGAGGTCGCTTGTTCTTCGACAGTCGTCCCCCTCATCCGCACTCTCATCGTAGACACGGGATGTGCTCTTCTTGGATCTCGGATTCTGCCTTGGTCGAGAGGTACTCTGACGAGATTTGACAGGCGCCGGGCGTCGTTTGCGTTGCGGCATAGACGAGGGCTCAGATTCTACATCATCGTCCTCATCATCCACTAAGATTGCCCTTGAGAAATCATCGCCAACTGCTGGTGAGTGTTTTGGTTTATGAATTTGATTTCGCTTTGGCGGTTTAGGGGCAACGGTCCGTTTAGGTTTGGACATACTCGAGTGGTCGGAATTCACTCTCTCGGCATGATCTTTGGGAGACGATCCCACTCTCCTTCTCTTCGGTGCCGGCTCTCTTGATGCGTGCAGCTCAGATTCTGATGGGTCGTCCGGATACGGCAGGTCATCGTAACAACTCTGGTCGACTTCACCAAACGCATACAAGTCGTTTCCTTTCATTGAATGCATTTTCGATAGCCGCTTCAGGAGTTTGACGCACCGCTTGGTATGCTCGCCGTGCTTTAGCTGCGAGATCTTGCCCAAGGATCTCTGCGTTATAGGGTTGGCTGTCACATTGACTGCTACTACCTCCACCTTATGCTGATAAAAAGGCAGATTTTGATAAGCGTGCCGCAGTGTGTTTCGTTGTTGTTCGTTCAGCTCTACCTTGTCGAGACTGGGGATGTCTGCCACGTCGTCTTCTTCGGAGGTCGCAACAGTTTTTGGTATAGCTCTCGGTGCGGCCTTTGGTGCGGCCGTTGGTGTGGTCTTTGGTACAACTTTCGGCTTTTTCCCCATCATCGCCGCGACGCTGGTGAAGCCAGTCTCCACCCCGTCTGGCATGTTGAACTTCTTAGGGGGCTTCTTAGCCTTTGCGGCTCTTCCGCGCCGCGGCTCCGGAAGCGAAGGGTTTTGCGTGTTCTCAACGGGTATTTCTACCGGACGCTTGTCGACTTGCGGCTTGATGTCTCGCGGCACAATGCGAGTCGAAAGATCGTGGCGGAAGTTAAACCGCTTCCCATCGCATATCATCGCCTGTAATTGATTATAGGCATCTTTGGCAGATGCGTACTTGTCCTCCTCCTTGCCTCGCATCAGTAGCAGCACGACCTTACCGGCCCTCTTTCGCCCTGTGCGCCCCATTCTCTGCAACATTTTGATAGGAGACGAAGATGCATCGTAACATATGATGAGATCAACCTGACCAATGTCCAACCCTTCTTCACCAATGGATGTGGCCACCAGGACGTTGAAGGTTCCTTCCTTGAATTTCTGGATCCGGTCGATTTGCTCGGATTGCTTCATCCCATCTGACTGCTTGGTGTCCGCCTGGCCCACGAACACTGCAGCCCGAATCATGGGCTGTTGCCGGTTCAAAACCCGCACAATTTCTTCCGCGCTGTCTCTGTACTCACTGAAAACGATAATTCTAGTGTTAGAAGAACTACCGCCTTCGCGGCCCTCTCCAGCGTCTAAGAAATGATTCATGACGGTTTCAGAAAGATGCGTGAGCTTGGGGTGGCTTACAAAGTCCTCCTTTCTCAGCCAGGCCCCAACAGTAGACATCATTTTTTGAAAATGGGGAGAGTCGGTGACTTGTTTGTTGGTCTTACCACCCTTGGCGCCTCTCCCTTCCACCTCGGTTCGAAATTGGACAAGGTTTTCGTAGAAAGGTTTGATGCCATGAAAGTTCAGCAGCTTGATCGGGTGAGCCAACTTCTGAAGTAGAGTGAAGACTGCGTTGATCATATTCCTTAGCCCCTCATTGAGATGACGGCCAGCACTGCGAGCCCAATCCTGTCTGGCTTTCATAAGGCCAAACGTGGTGATTGCCATTGGGTCACGGCCCCAGAATATGTTCTGCGAGCCCAACTTGTCGACGAGTGGTTTGAGAGTCTTGGTGAATAGTTCACTGATGAGACCCATCTCTTCCGAGGGGTCCAAGACCACGACGTCTTCGATTCGTGAGTGAACATATGGACGGATGTCGATGGACTCCTCGGTGCGAATCTCGACTTGTGATATACCAAGATTGTCAATGACCTCTTGGATTGCCTCGACAGTCGAGCCAGGAGTGGCGGTCAACGCAAGAACTCTGAAGCTTTTAGAAAAGCGTCTGATGAAATCAATGACTTTCACATATGCATAATTCCCGGTAGCTCTATGCGCTTCATCGACAACTAGCAGACCAATGGATTTGGGGTCTGCCACGCCGGTTGAGAGATCGTTTTGGATAGTTTGCGGAGTCATAAAAAAGACGCGTTTGGTGGCCCATTCTTCTGCGCGCAAAGCAGGAGAAACATCACCGGTCAGAAGTGTGGTTGTCGATCTTGGGATGCCAGCTATGTTGAAGCAAGCATCGATCTGCTGTGACACCAGAGGTTTGGTTGGGGCAACAAAGACGATCTTGGCTGTTTTAGTCCAGCGGAAGAAGTTGAGCATGATGGTTGCTGCAATGAACGTTTTGCCCAATCCGGTCGGAAGAGCTACGAGCGTATTGTTGAAGAGCCCAGCATTCACGATGGAATACTGGTAATCACGAGTTGGGCCTAGGTTGGTAGGGTAGACCCAGGTCTTCATGGCTTCTGTGTCGGTTTCATGATGCGTGGGCGCTTCCACTGGCAAGTCCGCACGAAATACCCGGTTGCTATTAACCTTCTGGGTCGATGACGCCACGCCATTACTACCATGGTTTTGAACAGGCTGACCGAACAAGGTTGTTTGGTGGTATGCCCGAGTCTGCCCGCTCACTTGAGGACGCTGGCCAGCATTCGGATGAGGGAGGTCTGTTTGATCAAAATCTGGGGAGCTAGAGAAGCCTTCAATGGGCAGCTCATCTAGATCGATGATTTCAGGCTTGTCAAGGTTTGGTATGGATCGACCGCCCTGCGGATGTCAATGTCGTGGACTTGGAAATAGGGATGCAGGTCAGGCTTCATAAATACCCGCCAGTGCGTCCTGGATGGGAATGCCTATTAGACTTACTGTCGGGCGCTTCGCGAAGACATTTCCGCCTCGCGCTCCAGATGGTCGCTGAGCAAGGGGTTTCGAGTTGGGGATGCTATTAGAGGATCTGATATTGTTGGAAGCCTGAGTTGCGGCAAAGATCAGGTCTTCATCCGCGATATCGTCGTCGAACTCGCCAAATCCGTCTGAGTCCATGATGCGTAGTTGAAGTGGGCCTTCTTATTGGGCAGCTTTCGACATCCCACCGCACGCATGTGTTACCACTACTAACCGAAGACGAATGATTCAAAAAGGACGCGATGGCGATCATCAAGACGCGTCCGGTAGATGCAAATGTGGATCTCCTTTGACACCAGATCACATGAAGTCAGCCCCGCCACTTAAATCCAGATAGATCAATAGATGGCAAGAGCCCAGGTGAGTATAAGTACATATGCTGCTAAGATAAAACCCAGGAATAAGAAAACAATCCCCTATTGATTGAAGAAGTCTTGGGAGCTTACAAGTATGAGGAACGAAGATGCATCGGAATTATTGATGCCATTGTTCTCAATTCGTGTGTATGCGTGCAGGTCAGCTCAAGCTGTAAATTACCACGATTGATCGAGATACCAGTACCTCCACTAATAAGTGAGGGACGTACCTGACTCGGGAAGGAGCTTATTTGGAGTGCTATCCAACTACTTAATCTAGTACCTACTGCCTACTGCCTACTTTACATTGACAGATTGATGTGAATTTCAGGCCCTGCACAGCTGCCTTTGATTACCTAAACTAACCTAACTAGGTACATGTACTGTTGGTAACCTAGATAGAGGGCAGTAGACTCTAGAGGGTCCCAGCACGGCCCAGGCAGAGAAGTGCGCAAGCCTCAGCTTCTGTCCAGCTGACTGGCCACTCTGCCACTCTGATGGTGATGGCGATGGCTGACTCATCTTCCTCTAAAAACAGCCGTGCACCCCCAACACCTCAATTTTCCCTTGTCGTTTGTTCCCTATGAGCGGGAAAGGCTTTGTCCAGGCTCCAGACGTCACTGCCTTCAATCATCAGTTCGCAACCTTTCTCCATTGCCCGATCAATTTTCTATTCTATTCCTCATTACCCTTCGCATTGCCAACGCGCCAAACAAATCCACCAAACCTACCTTCCGAGTGGGGGGGGGGGGGGGGGGGGGGGGGGGGGGGTGGGGGGGGGGGGGGGGGGGGGGGGGGGGGGGGGGGGGGGGGGGGGGGGGGGGGGGGGGGGGGGGTGGGGGGGGGGGGGGGGGGGGGGGGGGGGGGGGGGGGGGGGGGGGGGGGGGGGGGGGGGGGGGGGGGGGGGGGGGGGGGGGGGGGGGGGGGG